>JAVSCE010020561.1:0-371537 GCA_032199065.1 Smutsia gigantea
TGACAAGGGTTGCATGTGAATTATACTTTTCTTAATATTTTGTTAAATAATGAAAACAGCAGCTAAGGACTAGCAAAACCCCATGTCCAGATGGCCAACTATGAGCCAGCACTTAGCTATGTCAGACTTCATTTCTATTTTTGTCATAGTAACCTCCTGGAAGCTTTTCCAAGGTAGAAAAAGAGCCATCTGTGGGATTCTCATAGTTCTTCACTGTCTGCCTTTGTGCTATTTAGTGTCAGAAGCAAACTCAGACCTGCCACTGGGTTCTGTGTTTGTCACATCCCAGATTTACACTGGGCTCTGGGGTGTCTTTTTGTGGCCACAGCCAATCAGAGTGGGTCTAGTAACCTTTATAAAGATCACGAGGACACCTGTAGAATGTTGTACCGGTAGCCAAAGTGTTGGTTGCTCTTTCCTTCAATTTTTTTATGATCTTTAAGTTGTTACTGTTTTTATGGCTAGGCAAACATGATTGGTGGTCTGGCCTACCCATATTCCACCCTCCTAGCATAACTTATTTGAAGTTGCCAGTGAATGTCCTTATACTCTGGCTTTTTAAATTATGCAACTAGAGCTAAAATGATCCGGATCCTATTTTCATAAAGCTTAGTAGACTACTGCTTCATTTTTTGAAGGAAATGGATAGAAGGGTTGAAGACAGCTCTAACTTAACTTGACTTGTAACAGAACTCCCAAATATTAAAGTGTTAAGAAATGGTAGTAAAATCTCTTTGTAAGGCAGCTAGTTCTAATTTGGACTTGAATATGTAACAAACTGAATCACTTTTCACAAACCTAACACCTGCCTGGAGTAAAAACCTGATTTGACCTTTGCTCATATACCACCATATTTGTAGCTATGTACCAGTTAGCATTTTTACTTTTTCCTGCTTATACATTACGACAAAATCGAGATTGCTTTTACCATATGGTGACACTACCCAAGATTAAATCCTGAGCCACAGCTTCCAAAGGAATATCATTTTCCTTCTTATGCAAAAGTATAAACTTCTGTCATTTTTCCAGTGTTTAGGGAGTAGCCTTGGCACAGATTTAAAACCAATACAAATTTTGTTGTTTTTCTTTACCTGCTGGCCTTAGTTTTAGTCCAAGTACTATTTTCCTTACCCTAGCATGCCAATATGCCATTAGGCAGATACTTACACCTACTTTCATGATTTTCCAGCAAGAAAAGCACTTGCCAAACCATAAATCTAAAAGAACTTTGGTTGTGCCTTAGGAAAACACAAAACTAAATGTTCCAACATACAGCCCATAAGATTGTTCTTTCTTTTGCCATAAGATTCTGACTTCTGGCTACATTTCATATGCATCTACCTAGGCTATCAGACATCTTACATTTTTTTCATGAGTTCATTTGTTTCACACCACTGTTCCTTTGTACTTTTCACTCAAGATGTACTTCTACGTAAGAATCTATATAGAGAAGCAAAATAATGTTCTTCACAACAGTGCTGTTAACGTTGTAAGACAAGTTTCAAGTACTTAAGTACTTAAGTCAGACGGAGGGCGCACAGAGCAACCCTGACCCTGGCACCCGTGAGAGCACTCGGTGGAGTGAGCGGTCCAGGCCACCACTGTTGTCACTTGCTGACTGTTGAATACAGTTGTCCAGCACCTCATTGGAGAAGCAGGGGTACCACTAGGTGATCTGTAACAATGGGGCCAGTTCTTCAAAGGCCCTGTTTCTGTTGTGAAAACAGACAGCTTGAAAGCTCAGCATAAAACATTTTAGAAGTGTTGAGCAGAAAGCAGAGACTAAATTCAGGCCCTTTGTTTTTCCAAGTTAGTTTGTGCCTTACATGTGGCTCTTTCTAGTAACCTATTTGTTAGCACATTGGAGGCTTTTTTATCTGTGCCATATGAGTGTTATGGCAATACTACTGACCTTCAGGATATTACTAAATCATCTTTATTTCAGTGGCTTTATTTTTTTTCTTGTAGGATTCTGGGTGTACATGTTTGAATTACTGTCTTCCTCCCTTCTCTTTATTGTCTTGGGAGACTTCCTGTTAATTATAGTGTACCAGAAAACCTGTTTACTGCTGAGCAAATAATGGTTTGTTTTCATATCACCTGTTGTGAAAGGTGCTCATCTGTGAGCCCTAAAATAAGCTATATTTTAGAAAACATTAATACTTTATTAAGATGTGAAAGAAGAAATTTGCTTGCACATTTTAATATCCTTCCTATGCTGCCATTTTCACTTCAGAAAATTGAATACAATTTGACTTTTTTTTAAATAAGAAAAACTAGGTGAAAGGTGGTTGTGTTAATCTGACTGGTCACTCTACTCTCCCTCCCCACCTTGGT
Source organism: Smutsia gigantea (assembly GCA_032199065.1). NCBI lineage: Eukaryota > Metazoa > Chordata > Mammalia > Pholidota > Manidae > Smutsia > Smutsia gigantea. The sequence goes on from JAVSCE010020561.1 coordinate 2,338, forward strand.
GCTTTCATGAAACATTGACATCACCTGAAATGATCTCTTTTATCCTTGTGATATTATATAAATTGATGATTAACAGGAGAAACATGTTTTTGAATAATCTACAAATGAGAACCCCAAATAGCAGTATTGGCTTTAGCAGAATTAGATCAAATATGGTTTAACCTTAATGCAGAATTTCCAGGACTGTTAATCTGGGCTTTCCTTAGACTAAGGAGAGGAGGTATGAGTCAAAGAAAATCAAGAGACCAAAGATTGCAGTTACATAATGTGTGAAAGTCTTTAAATGCCTGAAAAAAACATGTTCTATTTTAATGCCAACACCTTCAGAATTTAGCCAGTGCCCCTAAAATAATCTAATAATTTAGTTTAAGTCTTAGTTTAAATAATTGAGTTTAAATATTTTAAATAATTGAGTCCTATGGGTTCCATATTACTTGCTCTTTTTAAAAAATCACTTGTTACTAAGTTTAACAGTTTTAGCTCTCAATTCCATGTTTACATTACAAAAGAAATTATTTTATCCCTGTGATTTATGTGAGACTAGAAAAACATACATGTAAAACCAGTGTTTCAAGGAGAACCAGTTAGAATTTGCAACTATATGGTGATTGCATATCTACCTCTGTCTTATATTTTGCATCATATCAGTGCCATAATATAATTAGTCTGATCACTTTGTCGCAGCTTATTTACTATGCGGTAAACATTCAGAAATAATGACTAAAACTTGGCTAAAAGTAGTTAAACCCCTTGGTGGAGGGGGCTGTAAAATGAAAAATAAGAACACATAGGACCTCTCTGACTGGAAAATTTCAATGTTGTTTTTTAAACTGTTGCATTTCGTTTAAGAATGGAAACTTATTTCCATGTCTAACTGTGGTTGCTAAATGGGGGCCATTTATTACTGAGGTTTATGTGAGCATGCTACTGGGCTTAACAGTTTCTCCTGTTGGGGAGGAAAAACCTCTCCTCTGCCCTCTAAGATTTAGTAGTTGGGCGGGGTCTGGGGGCTGTGAATTAAACTGACAAAAGACAAAATAGAAAGAGAAAAGGCAGGGTTTTTTTTTTTATTCAGGGAAAGAGGTGACTCACAAGAGGTAGAATTGGAGGTTTACATACATCTTATTAAAGGAATGGGAGGAGAAAAGACACTTTATGGGGAAGCAAATCTCTTCTTCATAGTGGAAAGGGGATGGGGAAAGAAAGGGCACTTATGGAAGATGATTCATGACTATTGAGTTCTTTTGCAAGATTCTGCTTTTAGACAGATAAAGAGAGTTCGGAAAAAAGCCTCTGCCTTTATCTGCTGAATCTCAAATGCCTTTGCCTTCAGCTCAAAATGATCTTTATGCCACAGTGGTGTATTCTGGACCCCTTTATTTCTCCTGTCTAAAACTTCCCCAAAAGTTTCACAGACCTGAAACTAAGTTGGTAGCTGTGGAGAGAGGATTTGGGTTAGGAATTGGGAGGGAAGAGGTCTACAAAGAGAAAGAAGATATAGATTTATGGAGAAACAAAAGGGAAAACAAAAATTAATATTTGGGGCAGATTATAAATTCAGTTTTTGAGCCCAGAGGGCAGTCAGTTGAAGGGATTTCAAGATGATGGTTATGAAGCATCCTTAGATGGTGGAGTAAGGATGGTAATGGCAGTCTTACAGTCATGAGTATTTCCTGTAGCTCAAAGGACCATGTTTGGTGAACTTCCTGAGCAGCCAAAAATGTGGTGATAAATCCTTTAAAGTTATATCAAGTCATCCAGCTTCAGCTTGCAGGGCTTCAGGAAAAAGGCAGTTTTAGTTCTTAGGGTGCCATGTCAGGAGAGTAGAAGAAAACTGGAAAGGTTAATTACTGACAAATGCACAAGATGGCAGGATCCAGCTTACAAAGAGATGAAAGTAGCTCAGAAAGAATGACTAGAACTAGAATCTGATAATCCACAAGGGTGGGTCATAGTCTTTCACTGAGCCATAAAATTTCTATAATCACACCATTTTGTCAAAGATAATAAAGTTAAGATTATTTTTGTTTGCAAAACAAGTCTAATCTCATCAAACTTGGCCTGATGGTTTACATAAGGGTAGCAAGAATAGTTAATTGACAACATAGTTCTTTTTAAGTTTGTTTTGTTGCAATTTTCATTAGGAATCTCAGATTGGATTTTTAAAATCCTTGAGGCTAGGAAACAAAGCCAAGAACTTGCCATCAGACTTCGCTTGTGGTTCCTCCTTCTCAAGGTCCCTAAAACATCCTAAGCTCCCTGGGCCTGCCAAGAAGTGGCCTTCCTTACCCATAAGGGTAGGAACCCTATATAAACCAGGTACCAGGCCAGTTTTCCCAGAGGGCTTTGTAAGCACTGGTTCCTTAAAGTTAACCCTGTACAACTATATTGCCATTGTCATATAACTATATTCAATGAGTTCCAAGTTTTGGGGAGGATCAGGGAGGAAGAAAAGATAAATGTTTCATTTTTGTTTACAAAGATATAATCTACTAAATTGCTGTAAATTATAGCTATCTTAAAAGAAAAGAGGTTCTTTAAATCCAGAAAATAAAACATTGAAGAACCAATAATATTCCAAGTAAAAGGCATAGGAAAAATTACAATCATTATCAGTCTACTCAGTCCCATGTAATAAATTCAGGTCTTTCTTGACTTAGAGTTAGCAATTTTTGAACAAGTTAACTTCTCCATTAGTTCTGGAAAGCACTATTCAGACCCTTAGTATGATCTTAAATTTTTAACATGTCATTAGAAGCTTGTACTACAGAGTATGTGTTGTGGTCCTTTTCCATGGCTCTCTGAGACAGTCTTTTTTCATTGTAGATGAAGCTTACAGCTGATTATTATGAGAGTTTTCAGGAAAACATCAGAGTAAAACAGTATCTGTGAATGACAAAAGGCTTAAAATGGTCATGGCTAAATAGCTGATGAGAGTTCATTATAATGTAATTGACAAGGAGATTTGATTGTCGCTGATATTGAACATTTTAAGATAACTGGAATTATGACTGATCACATTACACCAGACTATATCATGGACAGCTATCACACTGACAAATTTCTAGAAATTTCCTACAATTTCTGAAGTAGTTATATATATATTTTTATTAAAGTATCATTGATATACAATCTTAGGAAGGTTTCACATAAATAATATGTTTCAGCATTAATCCATATTATCAAGTCCTCACCCACTGCAGTCACTGTCTATCAGTGTAGTAAAATGCTCTAGAGTCATTACTTGTCTTCTCCGTGCTGTATACTGCTGAAGTAGTTATATTAATGACATATACCCATACAAATATAACCTAGGGAAGGTTAAATATCACTTATTTAACAATGCTCACCTTGCAACTTAACATCAAATAAGCCTAATTAGTTTAACATCTTTTTACAAAGTGAGAGAACAAATCCTTTGAGATCTTCCAGGGACCCTCCAGGAAATCTCAAAGTCAGATGTCAAGGAGACTTCATTTAGAATTTAACTTTGGGAAGTTGTCGAAAGGTTTGAGCACTTAATTAAATAAGACCACAGGTCACTATGAAGTACTTCAGTTATCCATGAAACCAAAGTGACAATAATTACAGTTTTTTATCAAGAACAGATCGATAATCCAAGAAACCTTGTCCTTTTAACAAAGAATTTCACCCTCTAGTTTCACACCCATATACTACTGAGCTCATTTTCTTTTAAGTTGTAAGTAAATGCATTCAGTCTTAGCCAACTTGACCACGTGAATTAAATTATCTCCTCTTCTCTTCCTTTCTCTCTTTCCCTCCCTCACTCCACCCTACCCACTTCTGCATACCCTTTGTAACTTTCTATACCCATTCAGGTTTTATCCTATACTTTCTCCTTCTCATTCTGGAACAACTTTTAAACAACTTCTAAGCAACTGTGTTGACAAAATTACTCTCCTTTTTCCTTAACAAAAATACATCCTTCAGACCTTTCAAAATTGCTTCCCTTTATTGTTTCTAGTATTTTCGTTTATATATATTGATTAGAATTCTTAGCCCTTACTAATCTTTACTTCCAATGAAAAAGAGGAAGTAGACAGTCAACTGTCACATATCAGCATTCCATAGTAGATTAGCAAATTTATGAATACATTACCTCAATTTCTAGAGGTATGTTTCTTTATAGTACAATTTTTTAATGTGGTGAAAGAACACATTTATTAGCAGACTCAAATGTCTTTAGACTGTCTGTAAAAATAAGTCAAAAGTAGCTAAATTTATGTTTCAATATCTTATCTTAATTGGAAATGACATAGACCTAGATAGAGATACTGTTTCACCTGAAATTCAAACTGAAGATGTAACACTGGATTTGGATCATAAACTTCTCACCTTGGGTAATGAAATCATGATATCACTGAGGGAAAAGTGGACAACTTAAGGGATAACAAGTTTCTTCAAGTAACAGTCCTTTCTCAGATAGGCAATCAGAGCAGCTAAGGAAAAGACAGATCACTAAAGAATTTAGGCAGTATTGTTAGCCACAGAATTTCTGCTGTTGTTGAATGCACATTCAGCCATTTGGAATAAGCACTACTGACCCCCATTTTAGTACACTTTAAATATAATACTGTTTCACAAGACCTTCATTGATCATTAAGTGTAGCAAATTACTACCTGTTTTGATTGGCAGCTAATGTAGAAAATGATCACAAGAATACTTCCTACTACAAAACCCTAATACCTAACTGGAGAAATCCAATCACAGGCCTGCAAGTGACCTCAAATTGCCCCACTCTGTTTAGCTCAGCAGCTGTCGATATTATGGCACCAACCACAGGTCACACTTTGCCCACAATTCCTTTTCAACCCTATTAACAATACCTGCTTTATCATTTTAAAGAGCACAATGTTGACAGTTAAACTCGATTTAGTCATTGGTAATTTATTCATAAAATGGTCATAAGTCTGAAACTGTTCTGTTGATGTCAGATCTGCAGATCATCACTTTTAAACTGAGTCTACAGAAGTAACTAAGGTTGGTACAGAACACAGTTATTAGAGAAGTCTTAAAGCACATAAATATTCATTTGTTCCCTACAAATATTCATTCTGAAATGATATGCACCTAAGAAAAATGATTAAAATGTTCTATATCTATCATATGACCCAAGACCAGGTGTTGGTTAAGTATAGCCCACAACCCAAATCCAGTCTGCAGTTGTATGGCCTGCAAAGTAAGAATGATTATTACATTTTAGAAGTTGTTTTAAACATACAAAAAGAATATGCAGCAGAGACGTATGTTGGCCTGCAAAACCTCAAGCAGTCACTGTCTGGTTCTGGGAGGTGGCCTCTCCTCTAGACCTTCAGTACATGAGCTCCATTGCACTTCCCTACAAGATGAGACCAGTGTGTATTTGTCACAATGAAAATATTTTACACACTTAAGACATCTCTCACTTCTTTGTTGAGTGTAATCATAGGATTTGTGTTTAAGTATTTACACAATAAAAATTATTTCTTCATATCTGTTTTACTTCCTATCAGTTTTCTCAATAGTCTGTTGCAAAGTGTGTAAACCTTTGAAGAAACTTACACGATTTTGTGTCCATTATAAAGGTAATTCCATCCTATACTGCAAAATCCAAAAAAGCTAGCTGCATTCAGCTTTTTGAGTTGACTTCCAGAAAGTTGAGATCTTTTGACCATTTTTTCTCATGCCATAAAAAGTGAGTTATGTGGTAATTGTCAAGGAACTAATACGCTATCAAAGTCATTAGTCATGTACTCTTTTTTTTTTCTTTCTAAAAAGAAAAGTTCAAAATTCTTTCCATAGTTAGGTCTCATTTCTTTTTGGCTCTCCTTTTATCCTTTTTAGAGTTAAATTATTTAATATATTTAATACCAATTAATAAGTGAGTCTATTTTAAGAAAGATTATTATCAATTTCTGTTAATGTATTGATCAGGCACTGTTTACTGTCAAGCATTTCAGTAAACTTAAAATATTACTGAGTTATTTGTCAGTGTGACCAACAGAAAAACTTTAAGGCTTCCTAGTTTCATTTTGGTGAAGATGTGTGTTTTAGCACTTTAATAAACATAGGTTATACTGAATCTATACAAGGAACTAACCATTTTCAGGTGATCTCAGATCTGCTTATTCATTGTTTCCATTTCATTTGCCAATGCACATTTTCTAGAAGATAATAGAATTATGTATTTTCATGTAATCTGCTATAATCGAGGCTGTATTTTAGCATTAATTACCTCTCTGTAAGTGAAAGTATTAAATGATACTGTTTTGAACAAGAATTCTGGAAATGCTTTATCCCTGGTTTATATTTAATGTATCTATGCATTTATATAAAGGCAGTACCACCATGTTCAGTTGTACAGTTTGTGCACTGCAGGTTGGTTGTGTGGGTGGGATGGTGTTGGGAATTTGGGGTTGCTATGGCCAGGATCCTCACTGAACTTAAACCACCTGATGGTGTAACTGGCCTGTTGCTAGGCTACCGCTTCCACACCTTTAGGCAATAAGCTATTATTGCACTATATAGAGAGCTCGGCCCAGTGCTCTGGGCAGAGGCAGAGACACTAGTGCTCAACCTACCACCGGGATAACAAGCCGGGTAATAAACCCTTTCACCCCAAAGAAAGTTTTGCTGTCAATTTCTGTGGTCACATTGAATCCATAGCGAACTTGCCTGGGGCTGAAACCCATTGTCAAGACAATTGGCATAGTCGGCAGGATTCATTGTTGACCACGGAAAAAGACAGGCTGCCCTTATGGGAGGGGTGCTTCAGCAGGCTGCCTCTGTGAATGGGAAGACAGTGGATTGTCGCCCAGTGGGTATGTGGTCTGAGGTGGCTGGCCTCCTAGAGGACTGGGCCCCACCCCAGGACTGGAGGCAAGTGGAGGTGATACCTGAGGCAGTAGGGGTAGCCCTTGGTATAGTAACCAGGTCTTTTGAGAGACAGAGTGCCCATGAGGCAGCAGGGACTGTGCGTTTGATGCTTCTCACAGTATTAAAAGAGTACAGAAGACAAGGATATGCTCCTGAAAAAGACCCAAGAAATGGTGGAACAGGAACATGAGCTGCAAACTTCTGTGGATTCCCTAAAGAAGGAAATGGCATTGATGCAAGAGGAGGCAGCATGAAAACACTGACAGCAAGGTGCCACTGAAGAGGTAAACAATTCCTTACAGAGCAAGACGGCAGTGCTGCCAGGTGCTCTGAAGGACAAAAAGGCCATCAAGGAAAAAGACGAACTCCTGAGGGAAGCACAGGCGGAGGTGGCATGAGAACACCAGCTGCAAAGCATTGAGGTGAAGGTAAGAGAGCTTCTAAAGACTGAGGTGGCATTGCTGTGAGGCACAGTAGAAAAGGTAAAGGTTGTAGCAGAGGAGGCACTCGGGGGAGGGGAGAGAAAGGTGCTGTCAGCCCCAGAAATGGAGGAGCTGGGGAAGGATGAACGGGTGGTACCAGAGGCACTGGTCCCTCCTGTATTGAAAGTGTGCCCAGTGGTTGTACAGAAAATAAAGACCCAGCAGCTGAAAGTTCCCCAAGGAGAGGAGCAGCCCTCTCCCCATGTCGTGGAGCACTCTGTGGTCCGCCCCTGTACTCAGGCTGAGCTGGGGCACTTGGGCTCTCGGTTTACGCAGAAACCCTCGGAGTCAATATCAGCTTGGCTCCTGCATCTGTGGGACTTAGGGGTGGATCAATTGTTCTGTCGGGATCAGAGATAGGAAAGTTGGCTTCCCTGACAGTGCAGCCTGCCTTGAGACAGCGATTACAAAATGCACGTCAGACCCCAGGGGGTCACTCCCTCCTCGATTGGCTTATGGCTGCACTTCATGCCGTGTAGCCCAATCCGGGTGATCTACAATTCTCTCCTGTTAGTGGTAAACGTATGCTGAGCTCCAACAGGTGTTACAAGAGCTAGTCATAAGAATTGCCATCTATAGTCCAGAGAATTATGGCCCAGATGAAGAGATTTTCACTACTGGAATGAGAAATATTGTGCTTCAAACGGCTCCCACATCCCTCTTTGGGTCTCTAGTGGCCATTCTTTCCCCTCACTTAGGGCATCCCATAAGCAAGGTGACACATACAGTAGCAGACTTAGGAGAGGCTGAAGCAATGAGAACCCAGAAAGAAATAAGATCTATTACTCACAAGAAGAATTTAAAGGGCCCCATGAAAGTTACAAGGACCCAGATGTGGGTTGATCTAATACAGGCAGGAGCAGATGGAAGGAAATTAGATGGGACGTCAAATAGGATCTTACTAGAGCTATGGCAACAGCTGAAACCAGAGCAGCAGTTCCAGCCATTAAGACCAAAGAGGCAGAGGTCAGAGGCAGAGCCACGAGTCCGGCCTGTGTGTTTGCAAGACTTCCTGCTGGAAAGCGAGCCAACCTCACTTGAGCCCACACAGGAAGGTGATTGGGAAACCCGGTTTGACTGAGGGGAAGGTCAAGTAGCTACCCTGAGGGACCAGGGGGACTGGAGGCCACATGTTGAAATAGCTATCCATTGGTCCCCAGTGAACATACAACGTGCCCTGGCTCTGGTGGACACTGGGGCTGAATGTTCACTGATTCATGGTAACCCTGAGCGGTTCCCCAGGACCCCCACTATCATAGATGGATATGGGGAGAAGGCTATCAGAGTGAAAAAAGCCCAAATCCCTTTGGGAATAGGGCATCTACCCCCAAAAGATTACACTGTGTATATATCTCTATCCCTGAGTATATTTTGGGGATTGATATCCTGCAGGGTCTATGGTGAGTTCAGACTGAGAGTACATGTGGTGAAGGCAGTTCTGTGGGGACATGCTAGGTACCTGTCCATAGCTTTGCCTGTGCCTCGGCGGGTGACTAATACCAAACAATACAAGCTGCCTGGAGGGCATAAAGAGATTGGAGAAACTCTCCAGGAGCTGGAAAAGGTAGGTATTATAAAGCCCACCCATAGTCCGTTCAATTCCTCAGTGTGGCCAGTAAAAAAGCCAGATGGCTCCTGGCGTATGACTGCACATTACAGAGAACTGAGTAAGGTCATACCCCCTATGCATGCTGCTGTCCCCTCTATTGCAGCCTTGATGGATACCCTTAGCCATGAACTAGGAACATACCATTATGTGGTAGATCTTGCTAATGCCTTCTTTTCCATTAACATTGAGCAGGAAAGTCAGGTACAGTTTGCCTTTACGTGGGAAGGACGGCAATGAACTTTCACCATCCTCCCACAGGGACACCTCCACAGCCCCACCATCTGTCATGGACTTGTAGCCCAGAACTTGGCTACATGGGAGAAACCGCCAACGGTGCGGCTGTACCATTATATTGATGATGTCATGCTCACATCCGATTCTCTTTCAGATCTAGAAGGTGCAGCACCTAGACTGCTGCAACATTTACAGGAGAAAGGATAGGCTGTGAACAGCACCAAGGTCCAGGGACCTGGTTTGTCTGTCAGAATCTTGGGGGTCATCTGGTTGGGTAAAACCAAAGTGATACCAGAAGCAGTTATAGATAAAGTCCAGGATTTCCTATCCCTACAACTGTAGCATTGCTACAGGAGTTTCTGGGTCTTCTAGGCTGCTGGAGAGTGTTTATCCCACACTTGGCACAAAATCTGAAACCCTTATACCGGTTGGTACGAAAGGGCGTCAGGGGGGACTGGGACGAGACGTGCACCTGCCTTTACTACAGCAAAACGGGCAGTCAAGGTCATGCAGGCCTTGAGTGTGACAGACCCATCAAGGCCCTGTGAGCTGGATGTTCATGTGACTGAAGACGGTTATGGCTGGGGTCTCTGGCAGCGGCTTGAACGAACTTGCCAACCTATTGGATTCTGGTCACAACTCTGGAAAGGGGCAGAGGTATGATACACTTTGATAGAAAAACAACTGGCTGCCGTGTAACATGCCTGGCTGGCTAGAGAACCCATCACTGGAATGGCCCTGATAAAGGTAATAACCACCAATCCCATCTTGCGGTGGGTATGAGACTGGACCCAAGGAGTAGTGTGGCACAAACGCCCATACTAGCCAAGTGGGGTGCTTACCTACAGCAGCGTAGTGCCCTCTCTAGTAGCTCCCTGAGTGAAGAACTCCACTTATTGGGGCCAGTGGCATATACTAGTGAAAAGCAGGAAGAATTTGCTTTTGAACCATTAGTAGCAGAGAGTCCCTATCGGGAGGGAAGAGCCCCTATACCCAAAGATGCATGGTACACAGATGGCTCCAGCCATGGGCAGCCCCCAAAATGGAGGGCCATAGCTTTCCATCCTAAGACTGAGACAATATGGATGGAAGATGGTGAGGGGAAGAGCAGCCAGTGGGCACAGTTGCGGGCCATGTGGCTTGTGATCAGCCAGGAGCCCTCCCCTATAATTGTCTGCACTGACAGCTGGGCTGTCTATCGGGCTTGACCCTGTGGCTACCAACCTGGTACCATGCCAACTGGCTGGTTGGTCACCAACCCCTTTGGGGGCAAGAATTGTGGCAAGACTTATAGGCCTGTGGTCAGACTAAAATAACTACAGTATACCATATGACAGGTCATTTGCCACTGGCATCCCCAGGGAATGATGAAGCAGATAAATTGGCCCAGATACGTTGGTTAGAAGGAAAGCCTGCCCAATGATTACATCGGTATTTGTTGCATGCAGGGCAAAAGACAATGTGGGCTGTGTAGCCTGTTGGTGGGGCTTGCCTTTGACCTTTGAAGAAGTTAGTAGAGCCCGGCAGGAGTGTGTCATGTGCTCCAAAAAGGACTTACACCAAGTTCCACAGCAACATGGGACAAAAGCTATGGGGCCTATACCCCCTCGTCAGGTGGCAGATAGACTATATTGGGCCTCTACCTGTGTCAGAAGGATATCAGTATGCTATGACTTGTGTGGATACAGCTACTGGACTTCTCATTGCTTTTCCTACCCATTGTGCAGACCAGCAGACAACCTAAAGAAGCCTGGAGTGTCTCCTTGCTGCCTATGGCTGACCACAGATAATTGAGAGTGATCAGGGCACCCACTCTTGCACTTATAGTACAAGAATGGGTGCGACAGCTGGGAATCAAATGGAAGTTTCATGTGCCATGCAATCCTACCGCAGCAGGCATGATAGAGAGCACAGTGGCTTGTTAAAATCCGGACTAAAGTCAGATACCAGTAGTCTGCAGGGCTGGTCAGTTTGCTTATGGACCGTGCTATGGCATTTAAACGAGAGATCCCAAAAAGGAGCCCTGAGCCCCATAGACATGTTAACACATATGGCTGCCTCGCCTATACCACTGCAAGTACAAACCAAGGAAGAATCACTGAAGCCGAGGTTCGGCCACCAGAATAACATCTTGCTGCCAGCACCAACTGAACTGAACCCCGGAGACTCCACAGAGTGGACATGGCCTTGGACCTTTCGACACATGGACCAATGATGGCTGGCTCTCCTGGCACCTTGGGGACAAGGCCTGGAAGCTGGCCTCCTGTGTATTCCTGGAATAACCTCAGAGTGGCCCCCAAAGATCACAGTAGTATATCCTGAACGGCCAGAAGGTAGGAGCATCTTACTGGGGAGTTTTGTTTTATCATTATGGCCAGTGCATGCACCTCCAGTGGCACCATATATAGACCCTTCAGTAACCCCCACGGGGAAAGGAGTAAAAGTATGGTATACTAGACCTGGAAGGGACCCCCTTCCTGCTACAGTCCTATCACAGGACCACTCTCTTGCATGCAACCTAACTGATGGACAAGATTTGCCTATGTTGGTGTCATTAAAACATGTGTCTTACCACCCCTAAAGTCTTCGTGGATTGGGAACTTCCTCTGGCTTGAGGATTATTATAATTTTTGTTATTAGGAACCTCCTCTGGCTTGAGGATTATTATAATTTTTGATACTATCTCTAAGTTGTTAGCCGCTGTTGCTGTGTGGAATCTGGTTACAGTGCTCCAGCTTTCTCACACAGGGACCATTGCGGAAGATTGAAAGCGTGTAGACTGTAAGGCGAGAATCCTGGAGGAGTGGAGTGTGGGGAAGTTGGGGTTCCTATGGTCAGGATCCTCACTGAACTTAAACCACCTGATGATGTAACTGGCCTGTTGCTAGGCTACCACTTCCACACCTTTAGGCAATAAGCTATCATTGCACTATATAGAGAGCTCGGCCCAGTGCTCTGGGCGGAGGCAGAGACGCTAGTGCTCGACCTACCGCTGGGAGAATAAGCCGGGTAAACCCTTTCACCCCAAAGAACGTTTTGCTGTCAATTTCTTTGGTCACACTGAATCCATAGGAAACTTGCCTGGGGCTGAAACCCATTAACAAGGCAGGTGATTATAGGGGTGTGTGGTTAATGGAAGCTAAAACCTAGCATATGCTGTTTGTCAGGGCATATGCCTTGTAAAGTTATATCTCAGGACCTTTTTCTAATTTGCCAGTGACAAGGGCCATATAGGCTAGCAGCCATACTGCAGTATCTTTCTACTCCAAGCCTATGTAATTTACAAGGCTAAAAGCTAATAACTTTTCTGTTAACCATGTATGACCTATAAATACACAGCATTCTCAACCTTAAAAGCTCTGAAGTAAACACATAAACCTGACAGCTTCACACAATGAAAGGGGACAGAAAAGAAACAGAAAAACAGTACTGCCTAAGCCACATATGTCTATGGTTTCTATCCTTGGCAGTGACCAAAGTGTCACCTAAGATGTAAAAAGAATTAGAATTTCCTGCAACTCACCTAGTTTTCCACACCATACCTTTTCAAATATTAGCTTTCCTAGCCGAACCATCTGAAATAGGTAGTTGAAGTCATTGCTGACCATATGGTAGATGCTTCAACCAGTCCCTTCTTTGTGTGTCAGGGAGGGGCAACCTTTCCTGGATCAACAAATAGATGCTGGCAAAAGTGAACCAGAAATCCTTGTCTGATAAAGGACACAAGTGAACTTGGAATGTTTTTTTTTTTTTTGCAATTTGCTGTGCTTTGTAAAAGGGATGACTGAAAAGGAGCAAGGGTTGTTTTAATCCCACCTCTGTATAATACACATTTTAAAGTACTGCATAGTACATTTCTAAACCCAACCTGCCACTCACACCCCCTACACAAAGCCACCCATTGATTTAGTGAACTTTTTTGAGCTTTCCCTGGGCTCAGCTCTGGCATGTCTGGGATGTTTTTTCAGCTTTTCTTGTTCCTTCAGCCCTGGACTTGAACACAGAATGGGTCTACTTAAGTGAGAGAGGAAGCAGGACTTGTCTCACTTGGTAGGGTGGCCTAGTCCCAAAAGAGGGCTTGATTCTCAAAGGAAAATGTGGGGAAAGAAAATATGCTTTAAAAGAGAAAGAATTCATATCCTGAGCCCAACTATGTGGGACCACACAGTACCACACCACCCATTCAGCAAGCTGAAATGCAACATCTATGTTAGGTGCCATGTTAGGAGAACAAGAGAGACACCCTGCCTATGGCACTTGCAATCTAGTGTCTAATGAATAATTGTGCCAGTTACTTTCAGTGTGAGCATCCTGGAGGATGGGTGTAGAGAGCTCTGAGAGTACGTGCTAGCTAACCAAAGAAGTGAAGGCTTCCCTGAAGATGAACATCACATTAAGAAAAGGATGAGAAGAGCTAAGAGAACTAAAGGAAAAAGAGGCTGGTGATAGCAGGGAGAGCAAGAGGTGACTGTCTGGGGAAATGAGCAGGAATTAAGTCACACCAAGCTTTGAAAGCCATCTTAAGAATTTGAATTTGGGACACACAGGGAAAATACTGTGCAATCGAAGTGGAGACTGGCTTGATGCTGCTGCAGACCCAGGAACAAGGATTGCCAGCAACCACCAAAAGCTAGGAGACAGGCATGGAGGAGACTGGCCCTCAGAGCCCCTGCAAGGAACCAACCCTACTGAAACCTAGACTTCAGACTTCTGGCCTCCAGAGCTGTGAGTGAATAAATTTGTTTTAAACAAAAAAAAAAAAGGAGAGATTCTGGGAAGATGGCAGCATGAGCAGGGCGGCAGAAATCTCCTCCCAAAACCATATATATTTGTGAAAATACAACAAATACAACTATTCCTAAAAGACAGACCAGAAGATACAGTACAACAGCCAGGCTACAGCTACATCTAAGAGAACTCAGCGCCTCATGAAGCGGGTAAGATACAAAGCCGCAACCCGGCAGGACCCGAGCACTCCCCCACCCCAGCTCACCGGTGGGAGGAAAAGATCAGAGTGGGGAGGGAGTGGAAGCACAGGACTGCTAAATAACCAGCCCTGGTGATCTGCACCAGGAGCACAGGGACACATGGCATGGTTTACTGGAGATTAGAGAAACGGAAGGGCAGGATCCGAGACGGAGACTGCGAGTGGGTCCCCACAGCTGGCTCCCCTGGGACAAAAGAAAAGCGGGTGCTTTTTTAAAAGTCTTAAAGAGACAAGGGCCCAATAGCAGAACAAAATTGTCCCAGCGCACTCAGCCCAGCAGGCTGGGAATTTTGACGAATTTTGGGCCCCCTAACTGGCTGCCAGGTAAAGCAACCCTGCTGAAGCCCCTCACGATAATTAGCAGCCTGCCATTCATTCCCCCCGGCCAGCACTGCAAACAGTCCGGTGGATCCACCACAGCTGTGGATCAGCAGGAGAGCGGCCCTGCCCACAACAACCACACAGAATCTCCTCCCAGCAGGTGCGCAGCTAACAGGGAAGGGCTGCGGAACCCAGAGCAAGGTGTGGAAGGCACCAAGGGGTGCAGAATGTACCCGGCGTGCCTGCAAACCCCCACACTGCTCTAGGCTAGCCTGAGGGCGGCCCCACACACAGCAGCTCAGGGGATTATTCCAGAGACTGCCTCCAGGTGTGCAGGTAACCAGCACAGGCTGTGGAGAAGGGCAAGAACAACAAGCATGAAGGGACTTTGTTCTCCCAGCTGACACACGTGGCACCTGCCTGCGACCACTTCTATTGCCATGAAAAGACAGAAGAATATGGTCCAGTCAAAAATCACCCAGACAACACCAGAGAGATGGCCTACCGGAATAGATTTAAACAATCTTCCTGAAAAACAATTCAAAATAAAAGTCATAACCATGCTGATGGACCTACAGAAAAATATGCAAGAGCTAAGGGAGGGACATCACAGAAATGAAACAATCGGATGATGGGCTAAAGAGCAGACTGGACGAGGTGCAAGAGACTGTTAATGGAATAGAAATCAGAGAACAGGAGTACAGAGAAGCTGAGGCAGAGAGAGATAGGATCTCTAGGAGTGAAAGAATATTAAGAGAACTGTGTGACCAATGCAAACGGAACAATATTCGCATTATAGGAGTACCAGGAGAAGAAGAGAGAGAAAAAGGGATAGAAAGTGTCTTTGAAGGCAAAATTGAGGAAAACCTCCCCAAGCTGGGAAAGGAAATAGTTTCTCAGACCATGGAAGCCACAGACCTCCCAACACAAGGGACCCAAAGAGGACAACACCAAGACATATAATAATTAAAATGGGAAAGATCAAAGGCAAGGACAGAGTATTAAAGGCAGCCAGAGAGAGAAAAAAGATTACCTACAAAGGAAAACCCATCACACTATCATCAGACTTCTCAACAGAAACCTCACAGGCCAGAAAAGAATGGCATGATATATTTAACGCAATGAAACAGAAGGGCCTTGAACCAAGAATACTGTATCCAGCATGATTATCATTTAAATTTTGTGATAGGGATTAAACAATTCCCAGACGAGCGAAAGTTGAGGGAATTTTTCTCCCACAAACCACCTCTACAGGATATCTTAAAGGGACTGCTCTAGTGGAAGCACTCCTAAGGCTAAAAAGATGTCACCAGAGAAAATAAAATCATAGCAAAGAAAGCAGACCAACCAAATACTAAATAAAGGCAAAAAATAAAATCAACTATCCACAAAAAGAGTCAAAGGAAACGTAAAAGAGTACAGAATAAAACACCTAGCATATAAAGAATGGAATAGGAAGTATAAGAAGGGAGAGAAATAAAGAATCATCAGACTGTGTTTATAATACTTTAACAAGAGAGTTAAGTTAGACTGTTAGATAGTAAAGAAGTTACCATTGAACCTATGGTAACCACAAATCTAAAGCCAGCAATGGCAATAAGTACATACCTGTCGATAATCACCCTAAATGTAAATGGACTGAATGCACTACTCAAAAGGCACAGAGTAATAGAATGGATAAAAAAGCAAGACCCATCTATATGCTGCTTACAAGAGACTCACCTCAAACCCAAAGATATACACAGACTAAAAGTGAAGGGATGGAAAAAGATATTTCATGCAAACAACAGGGAGAAAAAAAGCAGGTGTTGCAGTACTTGTATCAGACAAATAGACTTCAAAATAAAGAAAGTAGCAAGACACAAAGAAGAACATTACATAACGATAAAGGTGTCAGTCCAACAAGAGGATATAACCATTTTAAATATATATGCACCCAACACAGGAGCACCGACATATGTGAAACAAATACTAACAGAATTGAAGGAGGAGATACACAGCAATGTATTCACTTTAGGAGACTTCAACACACCACTCATTCCAAAGGACAGGTCAACCAAACAGAAAATAAGACACAGAGGCACTGAACAACACACTAGAACAGATGAACCTAACAGACATCTACAGAACTCTACACTCAAAAGCAGCAGGATACACATTCTTCTCAAGTGCACATGGACCATTTTCCAAAATAGACCACATACTAGGCCACAAAAAGAACCTCAGTAAAGTCAAAAATATTGAAATTCTACCAACCAACTTCTCAGATCACAAAGGTATAAAACTAGAAATAAATTTTAGAAAGAAAAGAAAAGGCTCACAAATATATGGAGGCTTAACAACATGCTTCTAAATAATCAATGGGTCAATGACCAAATTAAAACAGATCAAACCGTATATAGAGACAAAGGACAACAGTAAAAAGCCCCAACTTCTGTAGGACACAGCAAAGGCAGTTCTAAGAGGAAAGTATATTGCAATCCAGGCCTATTTAAAGACGGAAGAACAATCCCAAATGAATAGTCTAAAGTCACAATTATTAAAATTGGAAAAAGAAGAACAAATGAGGCCCAAAATCAACAGAAGGAGGAACATAATAAAGATTAGAGAAGAAATAAATAAAATTGAAAAGAATAAAATAATAGAAAAAATCAATGAAACCAAGAGCTGGTTCTTTGAAAAAAATTAACAAAATAGATAAACCCCTAGCCAGACTTATTAAGAGAAAAAGAGAATCTACACACATAAACAGAATCATAAATGAGAAAGGAAAAATAACACCAGACCCCACAGAAATACAAAGAATTATTAGAGAATATTATGAAAATCTATATGCTAACAAGCTGGAACACCTAGAAGAAATGGACAACTTCTTGGAAAAATACAACCTTCTAAGACTGACCAAGGAAGAAACAGAAAACCTAAACAGACCAATAACCAGTAACGAAATTAAATTGGTGATCAGAAAACTACCCAAGAACAAAACCCCCAGCCAAATGGATTCACCACTGAATTTTATCAGACATATAGAGAAGAAATAATACCCATTCTCCTTAAAGTTATCCAAAAAATAGAAGAAGAGGGAATACTTCCAAACTCATTCTATGAAGCCAGCATCACTCTAATACCAAAACCAGGCAAAGGCCCCACCAAAAATGAAAATTACAGACCAATATCCCTGATGAACATAGATGGAAAAATACTCAACAAAATATTATCAAGCCAAATTCAAAAATGCATCAAGAGGATCATACACCATGATCAAGTGGGATACATCTCAGGGATGCAGGGATGGTACAACATTCGAAAATCCATCAACATCATCCACCACATCAACAAAAAGAAGAACAAAAACCACATGATCATCTCGATAGATGCAGAAAAAGCATTTGAGAAAATTCAACATCGATTCATGATTAAAACTCTCAACAAAATGGGTATAGAGGGCAAGTATCTCAACGTAATAAAGGCCATTTATGACAAACCCACAGCCAAACTCATACTTAACAGCGAGAAGCTGAAAGCTTTTCATCTAAGATCGGGAACAAGACAGGGATGCCCACTCTCCCCACTGTTATTCAACATAGTACTGGAGGTCCTAGCCACGGCAATCAGACAAAACAAAGAAATACAAGGCATCCAGATTGGTAAAGAAGAAGTCAAATTGTCACTATTTGCAGATGACATAATATTGTATCTAAGAAACACTAAAGAGTCCACTCCAAAACTACTCTAACTAATATCTGAATTTAGCAAAGTTGCAGGATACAAAATTAACACACAGAAATCTGTTGCTTTCCTATACACTAACGATGAGGTAACAGAAAGAGAAATTAGGAAAACAATTCCATTCACAATTATATCAAAAAGAATAAAATACCTAGAAATAAACCTAATGAAGGAAGTGAAAGACCTATACTGTAAAAACTACAAGACACTCGTAAGAGAAATTAAAGAGGACACTAACAGATGGAAATTCATCCCATGCTCTTGGCTAGGAAGAATAAATATTGTCAAAATGGCTATACTACCTAAAGCAATCTACAGATTCAATGCAATCCCTATCAAAATACCAACAGCATTCTTTAATGAACTGGAACAAATAGTTCTAAAATTCATATGAAACCACAAAAGACCCCGAATAGCCAAAGCAATCCTGAGAAGCAAGAATAAAACAGGGGGAATTACGCTCCCAGACCTTTAGCTCTACTACAAAGCCACGGTAATCAGCACAATCTGGTACTGGCACAAGGACAGACCCACAGACCAGTGGAACAGAATAGAGAGTCCACACATTAACCCAAATATATACAGTCAATTAATATACAATAAAGGAGCCATGGATATACAATGGGGAAATGACGGCCTCTTCAGCAGCTGGTGTTGGCAAAACTGGACTACTATCTAACCCCATACACAAAAGTAAACTCAAAATGGATCAAAGACCTGAATGTAAGTCGTGAAACCATAAAACTCTTAGAAAAAAATATAGGCAAAAAACTCTTGGATATAACCATGAGCGACTTCTTCATGAACATATCTCCCCGGGCAAGGGAAACAAAAGCAAAAATGAACAAGTGGGACTATATCAAGTTGAAAATCTTCTGTACAGCAAAGGACACCATCAGTAGAACAAAAAGACATCCTACAGTATGGGAGAATATATTCATAAATGACATATCCAATAAGGGGTTGACATCCAAAATATATAAAGAACTCACGCACCTCAACAAACAAAAAGCAAATAATCCAATTAAGAAATGGGCAGAGGACATGAATAGACACTTCTCTACAGAAGAAATTCAGATGGCCAACAGGCACATGAAAAGATGCTCCACATCGCTAATCATCAAAGAAATGCAAATTAAAACCACAATGAGATATCACCTCACACCAGTGAGGATGGCCAACATCCAAAACACAAGCAACAACAAATGTTGGCGAGAATGTGGAGAAAAGGCAACTCCTGCCCACTCATGGCTAGTGTCCAAGGCCTGGCACAGAGCAGGAATCCATCCAGGCTGGTGGGAGTGAAAATTAGTTCAACCATTGTGGAAAGCAGTATGGAGGTTCCTCCAAAAACTCAAAATAGAAATACCATTTGACTCAGGAATTCCACTCCTAGGAATTTACCCTAAGAATGCAGCAGCCCAATTTGAAAAGACAGGTGCACCCCTATGTTTATTGCAGCACTATTTACAATAGCCAAGAAATGGAAGCAACCTAAGTGTCCATCAGTAGATGAGTGGATAAAGAAGATGTGGTACATATACACAATGGAATATTATTCAGCCATAAGAAGAAAACAAATCCTACCATTTGCAAAACATGGATGGAGCTAGAGGGTATTATGCTCAGTGAAATAAGCCAAGCCGAAAAAGACAAGTACCAAATGATTTCACTCATATGTGGAGTATAAGAACAAAAACTGAAGGAACAAAACAGCAGCAGACTCACAGAACCCAAGAATGGACTAATAGTTACCAAAGGGAAAGGAATTGGGGAGGATGGGTGGGAAGAGAGGGATAAGAGGGGAAAAGGGGCATTACGATTAGCAGATGTAATGTTGGGGTGGCACAGGGAGGGCTGTACAACTCAGAGAAGACAAGTAGTGATTCTATAGCATCTCACTACGCTGATGGACAGTGACTGTAATGGGGTTGGTGGGGGGGACCTGATGAAGTGGGGAGTTTAGTATCCATAATGTTGCACATGTAATTGTAGATTAACGATACCAAAATAATAAATAAATAAATAAATAGGAAAAAAGTAGAAAGGAATGAAAAGAATTTTAATTTTGGCAGCTCTTGGAAGGATGGAGAATGGATTAAAGAGAGCCAGTGCAGATGCAGGGCTACCAGACAGAAGGAGGATGTAGTAGTCCAAGTGGGAGAGAATTGTGGATAGTGGCATTGGAGACAAAAATTCAAATATATCTGAGCTATATGGGAACAAGCAGATCTCGTGTGAGTTATCATTGAGTAAGTTTGGGATTTATTGAGTTTGAAGTCTAAAGTAGATATATATCCTGGTGGAGAGTGTAAGGGTAGTAAGAAATGTGAATCTGGAGCTCAGCTGAGCAATCTGGGCTGAAGGAACAAATCAGAATCAAATATGGGCATGGATGAGATCATGGAAGAAAAAAAGACGGTCTCAGATTGGGTCCTAGAAACTGAACCATTAAAGGATTAGGTAGCAGAAGTTTGAAGGACAAGGACACCTCCAACCACAGAGAATCACCAGTTACTTGTACAGGAAGGGTTGAGGCCTGAGTTCTAGTTCCTCGGAGTCTATGGATGCCAGTGCTGGGCTGGGCAAAGCTGTATCTGTTGGCAGGACTAGCCTTCATGGGGCACGGCGCGTGGAGGGCGGTGACCCCGAGCCAACACCGCACAGCAGGCTCCAAGTTGGAGCCCACAATAGTGCTGACGGTTCCATTATATCCTCTATGTCCTTGGCGTCTAAAGAACTGGCTTAGGGTCCTGGTCCTCCACTGAAAAGCTGTGTGATTGTGGCCAACTCACTTAACTCTAAATATTGTATTCTACATCCATAGATGTAGAATTGTCTTACCATGGTGTAGCATGAGTCTAATTATAAAAGGTTTCTCAATAGGATCCTTCCTGTAAGAGTAAGTGTGCCTGGCCTGGGCCTGTCAGAGGTACCTCAAAATTTCTGAACAAACCTGAGGGGTCAAGCCATCTTCCAGATCCATGTCCTTCTGACCAGCTCAACCTGGAACAGACCCACCCAACTTTCCTTCCCCTTCCTGGTTGCCAGGTGCTGGCCTGTGCCCACAGAATCTGTTTGTCTTGGAGGTGGGGACAGGTTCCTTACCCTGGTTTCCCAGACGAGGTGTGGTACCAGCAGTGGACCAAGACTTGTTACACTAGATTTACACCCCCACCCGCTGTACAGGGGGAGGCTGAAAAGGAATTCAGGAAACTTTAATTCCACTTCTGTACCATACACACTTTTCTGAAGCCACCCTGGCACACGCCCACTAATACATCTCACTAAGTTCCTCCCTGGACACTCCAGAACCTTCCTAGAGAGATCAGAGTTGCCTGTCCTAAAGTCTATTCATTTTACTCCAATAAACTTACCCACATTTAACTTTCTCCCCACTTCAATACATTCCAAAACTTCCAAAAAGACATTTCTGATAAGCAGAAAAGATCAGATTTCAGGGGGCTTAAAGAAAATTAGTTAGCAAAATTCAGTCATTTGCCAACCTGGATCAATTCCTGCTCTGTGCCAGGCCTTGGACACTAGCCATGAGTGGGCAGGAGTTGCCCAGTCTGAGGAGGCATATGGCCAGGTCTCTCAGGCTGTACCCTTGCCCTCCTTTCCCCAGTTTTAACTGAAGCTTTTACCCTCTTTCCATCATTCATCAGCCAGGAGGCTGCCAGTAAGTCTGGGCCTCCCTAATCCTCCAGAAACATCTCCCCATCCCCAACTAAATGCTATACTCAAGCCTTCTCTTCCTTCCTCCTTCCTCCCACCACTCTCTTCCCCCCTCATCCTTATCCCCCATTCTTCTTTCATCCCGACATTCCCCCCACCCTCAGCCTCTCTAAATTAGCAAGAAGGACAAGGAGCCTAAGAGGAAACATTCTCAAACTATCCAGGAAGTCACCAAGCTCTGAGGACACCACCCTGCCATACTGACACCCCTGCCCACTTGAGGCCTGGGCCTGCCCTCTCCCCGGTGGATCACTGTGCCACTGCCCCTGGGTCCCTGCCCCCAGTCTTGCCCTCTCCAGCATCCACACCACCATATGGGCTGCTATAATGCACTCCTGACAAGAAACAAGGACTTGTCAAATCTTTCAAAGGACCAAAGACTTGTCAAAACTTTAAAGGGTATGGCATTGGAGGCCTTTCTCAGGGAACCTCTAATCTGTCTCTATACCTTCAACTACCAATATTCATATTTCTAATTAATTATTGGATATTTCATAATTATAATTTAATATGGTTAAAACCATATTAAAAATTTGGAATGTTTCCCAGACATGTCCTGTTGGTTGCCTGTGCTGTACTTCTGCCAGAGTACCTTCCCTCTTTACAATGCTCCTTGCCTGCTGGGAAACTCCCTTTCCACCTCAAAATCCATGTGGTAGGTCAAATATGGCCGCAGTTCTTGGAACTCCTCTTCTCCCCTTGTCTCTGGGCTGGTCTTGTGACTTGCTTTGATGAACAGAATGTGGTGGAAGTGACATGATGCAAGTTCTGCAGTCCAGGCCTCAAGAGGTCTTGTAACCTCCACCTACACCATCTTGGAACCCTGAGACCACCATCCTGGAGGCAGCCAGGATGAAAGGGCACAAGGACAGCGTCCCAGTTCAGCCCATTTCCCAGCTTACACAGTAGCTGAATACAGCCACATCAGAGAGTCCATGTGGGTCCAGCACAAGAACTTCCCAGGCAACCACAGAAGCTTGAGAAATAATAAATTCTGTTAAGCCATTGACTTTTGGGGTGGCTTGTTACACAGCAATAGATAACTGATACAATCTGGTTCTAATGTGAAGTCTTCCCTGGTCACTCAAGTTCCCTTCTCCAAGTTCCCTCTCTATGGTTTGTGTTTGTATGTCACATCACTTTATAATTATTTAGTGTCTGGCTCTCCCAAGATATAGTGAGCTCTTGAGGACCACAGCTGAGTCTGGTTCATCTCTCTCCCAACAACTCACAGTGATATTAGGATGAAACCCTTGATCATTTATAAATATCAGTATACTTAGATGTCATTAATGTGTTTAGAAAGTACGTCTATATGGACATTTTCATGCAACTTACTCAACAAAGATTTTAAAGCATATCCTCTGTTAACAGAACAGGTCCCAGGCCCTGGAATTTCTCTCAGTCTAGCAGGAAAAACGTCATTTCAATACAGCATGAAGTATTTCAGTCACTGTCTCCCCAGGCAAGGGAAACAAAAGCAAAAATAAACAAGTGGGACTACATCAAACTAAAAAGCTTCTGCACAGCAAAGGAAACTATCAATAAAATGAAAAGACAACTTAATGTATGGGAGAATATGTTTGCAAATGATACATCCAACAAGGGGTTAGGTCCCAAAATATACAAAGAACTCATACAACTCAACGCCAAAAAAAAAAAAATCTGATTAAAAAATGGGCAGAGGACGAGACTTCCGGGAAGATGGCGGTGTGAGCAGGGCAGCAGAAATCTCCTCCCAAAACTATATAAACCTACGCAAATACAACTATTCCTAAAAGAGAGACCAGAGCAAACAGGAAAGTGCACAGCGTGCAGCTACACCCGGGAGGACTCGGCACCCCGCGAGGCGGGTAAGATACGGAGCCGCGACCCGGCGGCACCTGAGCACTCACCCAGCCCAGTGCGCCAGTGGGAAGAGAGGATTCGGAGCCGGGAGGGAGTGGAAGAGCAGGTCCACGAAATAACCAGCCCTGTTGATCTGCGCCGGGAGCAATGACACACATCGCGCGGTGCATCGGACATTGGGAGGCAGAATGTGCAGGTTTTGGCCGGGAACGCACCGGGACTGTGCAGCCAGCGCCCCGGGACAAGAGAAAAGCGCGTGCAGTTTGTAGCAGTCTCGGAGAGGCGGGGGGCCCAGTGAGGGAACACCATCGCCCTGGCGGGCTCAGCCCTGCAGGCTGGAACTCCTGGGTAACTTCGGACTCCTTTGCTGGTGACAGAGAGAAGGGAGCAGCCACGCTGGAACTTTATACAGAAAACAATAGCCTCCCATTCATTTCCGCCCCGGCCAGAGCTACAAAAAGCGGCGCACCCGCGGCTGTGGATTAGTGGAGCAACAGCAACACCTGCAGCACGCTTAGAGAATCCACTCCAGGTGGGGTTTTTTTCTTCTTTTCTTTTCTTTTTCTTTTTCCCGTTCCTTTTCCTTTCTTTTCCTTCTTTCTTCTTTCTCTTTCTTTTTTTTTTGCTCTTCCTTCTTTTTTTGCTTGTTTGTTGTTTGGTGTTGGTTTTTTTTTCTTGTTTCTTTCTTTCCTTTCTCTTTCTTTTCTTTCTTCTTTCTTTTCTTTCTCTTCCTTCTTTTTTTGCTTGTTTGTTTTTTTTTCTTTTTTGTGTGTGTGTTTTTCTTCTAAGTCTTAAAGAGCCCAGCTGACATATGTGGCACCTACCAGCGACCACTCCTATCAACATGACAAGACAGAGGAATATGATACAGACAAAAATCACCAAGACCCAGACAACCCCTGAGAAGGAACCTGAAGGGATGGAAATGCAGAATCTTCCTGAAAAAGAATTCAGAATAAAAATCATAACCATGCTGTTGGATCTACACAGAAATATGCAAGAGCTAAGGGAGGAAGTGAGGGAAGTCAGGAAAGACAATGCAGAAATAAGAAAAGCCATCGACGGGCTCAGCAGCAGACTGGATGAGATGCAAGAGACTGTTAATGGAATAGAAAACAGAGAATAGGAGTACAGAGCAGCTGAGGCAGAGAGAGATAAAAGGATTTCTAGAAATGAAAGAATATTAAGAGAACTGTGTGACCAATCCAAACGGAACAATATTCGTGTTATAGGAGTACCAGAGGAAGAAGAGAGAGAAAAAGGGGTAGAAAGTGTCTTTGAAGACATAATTGCTGAAAACTTCCCCATGCTGGGGAAGGAAATAGTCTCGCAGTCCATGGAAGCCCACAGATCTCCTAACACAAGGGACCCCAGGAAGACAACACCAAGACACATAATTAAAATGGCAAAGATCAAAGATAAGGACAGAGTATTAAAGACAGCTAGAGAAAGAAAAAAGATCACCTACAAAGGAAAACCCATCAGACTAACATCAGACTTCTCAACAGAAACCTTACAGGCTAGAAAAGAATGGCATGATATTTTAACACAATGAAACAGAAGGGCCTCGAACCAAGAATACTGTATCCAGCACGATTATCATTTAAATATGAAGGAGGGATTAAACAATTTCTAGACAAGCAAAAGCAGACAGAGTTTGCCTCTCATAAACCACCACTACAGGATATCTTAAATGGACTGCTCTAGAGGAAAGCACTCCTAAGGCTAAAAAGCTGTCACCAGAGAAAATAAAATCATAGCAAAGAAAGCAGACCATCCAAACACTAACTAAAGGCAAAGAATAAAAAACCTAGTATATAAAGAACGGAGGAGGAAGAATAAGAAGGGAGAGAAATAAAGAAACATCAGACTGTGTTTACAATAACTTAACAAGAAAGTTAAGTTAGATTGTTAGATAGTTAAGAAGCAACCCCTGAACCTATGGTAACCACGAATCTAAAGCCAGCAATGGCAATAAGTACATATCTATCGATAATCACCCTAAATGTAAATGGACTGAATGCACCAATCAAAAGACACAGAGTAACAGAATGGATAAAAAAGCAAGACTCATCTATATGCTGCCTACAAGAAACTCACCTCAAACACAAAGATATCCCCAGACTACAAGTGAAGGGATGGAAAAAGATATTTCATGCAAACAACAAGGAGAAAAAAGCAGGTGTGGCAGTACTTGTATCAGACAAAATAGACTTCAAAACAAAGAAAGTAGCAAGAGATAAAGAAGGACATTACAGAATGATAAAGGGGTCAGTCCAACAAGAGGATATAACCATTTTAAATATATATGCACCCAACACAGGAGCACCGGCATATGTGAAACAAATACTAACAGAATTAAAGGAGGAAATAGACAGCAATGCATTCATTTTAGGTGACTTCAACACACCACTCACTCCAAAGGACAGATCAACCAGACAGAAAATAAGTAAAGACACAGAGGCACTGAACAACACACTAGAACAGATGGACCTAACAGACATCTACAGAACTCTACACCCAAAAGCAACAGGATACACATTCTTCTCAAGTGCACATGGAACATTTTCCAGAATAGACCACATACTAGGCCACAAAAAGAACCTCAGTAAATTCAGAAATATTGAAATTCTACCAACCAACTTCTCAGATCATAAAGGTATTAAACTAGAATTAAATTTTAGAAAGAAAACAAAAAGGCTCAAAAATAGATGGAGACTTAACAACATTCTCCTAATTACTCAATGGGTCAATGACGAAATCAAAACAGAAATCAAAGAGTATATGGAGACAAATGACAACAACAACACAAAGCCACAGCTTCTGTGGGACGCAGCAAAGGCAGTTCTAAGAGGAAAGTATATTGCAATCCAGGCCTATCTGAAGAATGAAGAACATTCCCAAATGAATAGTCTAAAGATACAATTACTGAAATTGGAAAAAGAAGAACAAATGAGACCCAAAGTCACCAGGAGGAGGGACATAATAAAGATCAGAGAAGAAATAAATAAAATTGAGAAGAACAAACAATAGAAAAAAAATCAATGAAACCAAGAGCTGGTTCTTTGAAAAAATAAACAAAATAGATAAACCCCTAGGCCGACTCATTAAGAGAAAAGAGAATCTACAGACATAAACAGAATCAGAAATGAGAAAGGAAAAATCACGACAGACCCCACAGAAATACAAAGAATTATAAGAGAATACTATGAGAATCTATATGCTAGCAAGCTGGAAAACCTAGAAGAAATGGACAACTTCTTAGAAAAATACAACCTTCCAAAACTGACCAAACAAGAAACAGAAAAACTAAACAGACCAATCACCAGCAACGAAATTGAAGTGGTAATCAAAAAAGTACCAAAGAACAAAACCCCCGGACCAGACGGATTCACCTCTGAATTCTACCAGACATATAGAGAAGAAATAACACCCATTCTCCTTAGAGTTTTCCAAAAAATAGAAGAGGAGGGAATACTTCCAAACTCATTCTATGAAGCCAGCAGCACTCTAATACCAAAACCGGGCAAAGACCTCATCAAAAATGAAAATTACAGACCAATATCCCTGATGAACATGGATGCAAAAATACTCAACAAAATATTAGCAAACCGATTTCAAAAATACATCAAGAGGATCATACACCATGATCAAGTGGGATTCATCCCAGGGATGCAAGGATGGTACAACATTCAAAAACCCATCAACATCATCCACCACATCAATAAAAAGAAGAACAAAAACCACATGATCATCTCCATAGATGCTGAAAAAGTATTTGACAAAATTCAGCATCCATTCATGATTAAAACTCTCAACAAAATGGGTATAGAGGGCAAGTATCTCAACATAATAAAGGCCATTTATGACAAACCCACAGCTAACATCATACTTAACAGCAAGAAGCTAAAAGCTTTTCATCTAAGATCGGGAACTAGACAGGGATGCCCACTCTCTCCACCACTGTTATTCAACATAGTACTGGAGGTTCTAGCCACGGCAATCACACAAAACAAAGACATACAAGGCATCCAGATTGGTAAAGAAGAAGTCAAATTGTCACTATTTGCAGATGACATGATATTGTACATAAAAAACCCTAAAGAATCCACTCCAAAACTACTAGAACTAATATCTGAATTCAGCAAAGTTGCAGGATACAAAATTAACACACAGAAAACTGTTGCTTTCCTATACACTAAGGATGAACTAACAGAAAGAGAAATCAGAAAAACGATTCCATTCACAATTGCATCAAAAAGAATAAAATACCCAGGAATAAACCTAACGAAGGAAGTGAAAGACCTGTACTCTGAAAACTACAAGACACTCGTAAGAGAAATTAAAGAGGACACTAACAAATGGAAACTCATCCCATGCTCTTGGCTAGGGAGAATAAATATTGTCAAAATGCCATTTGCAACAACATGGATGGAGCTAGAGGGTATTATGCTCAGTGAAATAAGCCAAGCCAAAAAAGTATCAAATGATTTGACTCATACGTGGAGTATAAGAACAAAGAAAAAATACTGAAGGCACAAAACAGCAGCAGACTCACAGAACCCAAGAACGGACTAATAGTTACCAAAGGGAAAGGGACTGGGGAGGATGGGTGGGAAGGGTGGGAAAGAGGGAAAAAGTGGCACTACGATTAGCAGACGTAATGTTGGGGGGGCACTGGGAGGGCTGTACAACTCAGAGAAGACAAGTAGTGATTCTATAGCATCTCACTACGCTGATGGACAGTGACTGTAATGGGGTTGGTGGGGGGACCTGATGAAGGGGGTAGTGTAATCACCATAATATTGTTCATTTAATTGTAGATTAATGATATCAAAATAAACTTTAAAAATGGGCAGAGAACCTATATAGATATTTTCCAAAGAAGAAATTCAGATGGCCACAGGCACGTGAAAAGATGCTCCAAATCACTAACCATCAGGGAAATGCAAATCAAGACCACAATGAGATATCACTTCATGCCAAACAGTATGGCTAGTATCAAAAAGACTAAAAATAGCAAGTGCTGATAAAGATGTGGGGAAAAGGGACCTCTTGTACACTATGTTGGGAATGTAAATCAGTGCAGCCACTATGGAAAACAGAACACTATGGAGTGTCTTCAAAATTTAAAAATAGAAATACTGTACAACCCAGTGATTTCACCTCTGGGTATTTACTCAAAGAAAACAAAAACACTAATTTGAAAAGATATATGCATGCCTATGTTTACTGCAGCATTGTTTATTATATCCAAGATACAGAATCAACCTCAGTGTCCTTGGACAAATGATGAATGACTAAGGAAGATGTGGTACATATACACAATGGAACATTATTCAGCCATAACAGAGAAAGAAATCCTGCCATTTGTAACAACATGGATGGACCTAAAGGGTATTATACTAAATGAAATAAGTCAAGAGAAAAACAAATACCATGTGATTTCACTTACATGTGGAATCTAAAAAATAAAACAAAAAGGAAGCAGACTTATAAATAACAGAGAACAAACTGGTTGTTGCCATGAAGGAAGGGTAGGAGGATGGATGAAATAGGTGAAGGGGATTAAAAATATATAAATGTCTCATTATAAAATAAGTCACAGGGATGAAAAGTGCAGCATAGGGATTATAGTCAATATTGTAATAACTTTGCATGGTGACAGATGGTAACTGCACTTACTGTGGTGAGCATTTCATAATGTGTCGAATCCTCAAAATGCTGTTGTACACCTGAACCTAGTTATACTGTATATCAACTATACTCCTTTTTTTTTTTTAGGAGAGCAAGTACAGGCTTTTATTGAGAGATAAAGTGAAATGACAGAGCTCCTGGCTCACGCCAGGAGGGGACAAGAGAGCTCCTATACTCCAATTTTTTAAAAGAAAAAAATTAAGTGTTTTATTCAAGTATATTGCTGGGAGAGTTCGAGGTAGTTGGTGGGTAGAGGAGTCAAGAAAACCCTCCTGGATGAGATGACATTTAGCCTCACCATGAAGGGTAAACAAGCAATGCTGGAAGGAGGTGTGTAGCTGTCTCCTGCCCTCCACCCTGCCTCTGAGGAGGAGGGATGCATGGATTGGTCAGCTTCAAGGATATTGACTGAAGCCATAGACCTGGGGGTGGGGCCTCCATATGTGAAAGACAAGGTTAAAGGTAGGTCCCAGTCTGGGGATGCCTCCGATCTATACCTTCTCTCTCAGACACTCAAGGTAAGATGGGGGCTTGGGCTTCTTCCCATTGTCAAGGAGGTGTGTTTTTCTCCCCCACTCCATTCTGCTCTCTTTAGAGTGCCAAGCAAGAACCAGGGGGAGGCCAATGGGAACAGAACCAGGACAGAGCCTCCAGGTTATTGCTCCATGTTGGCCATTGGGGCCAAGGTGCTATAAAAGGTTTGTTTGCCTGCCATACGTACGTGTATTCCCCAGGGAATACCTCGGGATGCTAGGGGAATGGTGAATGACCCAGAAACTGTGTTCCAGTCGTCCGCCTCTGGGAATCAAACCAGAGAAGGGAATAAAAAAACAGGAACTTCTCCTGTTCTTGGGCATATAAGGAAGAGAATCCCAGGCAGAGTAAACAGCACTACAAAGGCAAGCAAGCAAGTGGGGCAAAAACGGAGTGAGAACAGGGTGCACTGAGAGAGTCAAAGAAGCTTTGCACATAAGAAGGCTGGGCTTAATCCACAAAAAGATGACCTACCTTGCACCATAAACATTTCTCTGTTAGCCAGCGCATGCTTCTGTGCATGGTCCTGAGTGCCTATTACAGTGATCAACTCATATCCTCCGAGGCACTGAGATGAAAACTCACCCAAGACCCTGCAAGGGAGGAAAGTTAAAAAGGATTGCATAAACAGCAGGTCTGTCCTCTTTCCAACTTTGCTACTCAGCAGCCATGGTATCAACAAGGACATGGTTCCAATGAGCTGGTCTTATCTGCAGGAGATGGTACCTGAGTTGCGTCTCGAGGGATAAGGGATCGGAACTGGCAGAGGCCATGAAAGTATAAGGTGCTCCTGTAAAAAGAAAGGATACCCTAAGTGTCAACATCCGAGAGTGGAGTTTGGCAAACCGGTGCCACCCCCAGGAAAAGGAACCGGTCCAACCTTCTCCCTCATTTTTATATCAGAAGGAGGCTGTGGTCCGGGTTTCTGGATCAGGTTTCTCAGAGCAAATGGGAATTTCACTGAGACAAAATTTACTGTTGCATGCAGACTGAGATTACTTTTCTTTCTAGATGTTATTTTGCACAAGGAGAAGAAATACAGAATGTTTTAAAATTATTTTTAACTAGTATTTGTATGGTACTTTAGCACTGACAAAATTATTTTCTTGCTCTTTATTTCATTGAGAGATGAGGAGAGTAAACTTTCTCAACTTTTCAGATGAGAAACCTAAAACCTAGGAAGTTAACAAATTTATACAAAGTCACACAGCTAATGAAAGAAGCTGGCCTCATGTCCAGTTATTCAGATTCCAAATTCTACTCTCACACATTCTTTTTTTCTTTCATTCATTGGGGGGAAAAAAAGTATTGTGTGGCCCAAATGTGCCAGGCACAGGATTGGCACTGAGCATCTAGTCATTATAAAATCAATATAATCCATCTCACCATCTCTCGTTTCTATGTTCTCAAATACTGAAGCAGGAATACATGAAGAGCTATAGGAATCTACATCTAATATTTCTAATGGGACTCAGTGATCACAGCACCACTTTTGCCAGGTTCTCCAACTTTTATCTGCAGTTAACTGTCACCATTGTTTCACTGGACACTGGTTTTGTGCTAGACATTGTGTCTACACAAGCACTAGAGTACAACTCAATCCAGTTAACACCTACTATGTGCAAACAACTCTATCTGAAAATATTTATCAAGCACATACTCTGGGCAAAATATTCAACAAATATTTATTGGCACCTCTGATAATCATAATAGCTAATATTTACTGAATGCTTACTATGTGCCATGCTAAATTCTTTACATGTGTTGCTATTTAATATTCACAATACTCTTTAAGAGAGAGGTATTAGAGAGCTTAAATCAACTTGCTTAGAACATGCAGTTAGAAAGTGGTAGAGGCAGAATTTGAACCCAGGCAATCAGCATTTTCGACCACTGTGTTGTCCAATTTCCCACCTTATGCAGGGTACATGGGAAACAGTGGTGCCAGCCCAGCTGAAGATGCTTACAGACTAGGAAGGAAGATAAACTTAAAACAAATAATGCTCCAGTCTCCTTTGAACTACATTAAAGCCTCCCCCAGGATGCTGCCTATTCGAGTGGACCTAGAGAAGGAGGAGGAGGAGGAGGAGCAGGCATTAAGTGGGGAAAGGAGGGCAGGGAGGTTCATCCAG
This sequence comes from Smutsia gigantea, assembly GCA_032199065.1. NCBI lineage: Eukaryota > Metazoa > Chordata > Mammalia > Pholidota > Manidae > Smutsia > Smutsia gigantea. Next base: position 34,526 of record JAVSCE010020561.1, read on the forward strand.
GCAGGGGAACAGTGTGAGGGAAGATAGGTAGCTCTTTGCCAGTCCAAGCCTGTGACTTCGCTGATGGCCAAGGCAGGTTGATGACAGTGAGAAGCTGAGGAAAAGAGCATGAAGCGTGGTATGCAAATCTGTATGGTTCAAAGGCTACTCCGGCTGTTGTAAAAGAGTGGCCAGCTGAGAGCAAGAATGTGTGTGGATAGGCTAGTCAGGAGACTATTTCATCTGAGCAGAGATGCCAGTTTGGCTTAGCCTTTTGGTAGTGGGAATGGAAGTGGACAGTGGCTCTGGGGCTTGGAGGTCCTAAAAGAGAAGGAATCATTTTTAAAAAGTGAAGAGTGTCTAAGACAGAGCCATGGAGCCCTCCCATCATTAAAGAGGAGGAAATAAATGAAGAGAATTGAGAGACACCGTTAAGAGGAAAGCCATGAGGGAGTGGCATCTCTGAAACAGAGAAGTGTGTTTCACAAAGGGCAGGACCCAATGTGACTGAACTCAGCAGGGTGTAACACAGGAAAGTCTTGTGATCTGGGATCTGTCCTGGGGGGCTCTTCGTGAAGGCAGGGCTTGGAGTGAACCTGAGCAGGTCGGGGAATTTAAATACACAGAGGAGAGGGCCTGACCCGGCATATTTGGAGAACAAAAAATAATTCCAGCAGGTAGAAATAGAAGAAGGTGGGGCCAATGGATGCCAAAGAGGTTGTAGTATTGGTGCCATTCAGTGCTCGTGTTATGGCCCCAACAGCCTTGCAATACACTAACTCTGTTCAGGGGAGACCGCTCAGCCCTTGAGATCCGATATGATTTGTTCAAGATGATACATGTAAGTGGTGGTCCCACAGATCTGACCTGGGTCTGAGTCCAGTACGATCACCTCATGCTTCCTTGACTTGAGTAGCATGGAGGGAAATAGGTCAGAGAGGGTCAGGCTCAAAAGGGATGGAAAGGTGGGAATAAGCAGGAGAAATTCGGATACGAAATCAACAAGATGTGGAGAATGGATTTAAGTTGAGGGTTGGGGAGAGTTCAGGGCTTCTGGGTGGACCGTGGTACCATTTACTGAGGTGGGAAAAAGCAGGATATAGATTCACGGGAGAATGGAGATTTTGACACGATGCGTCTGTGGGGCTAGGTGAACATCCAGGAGGGATGTCAGGAGGCAGTGAGATGCACGAAGCTGCAGGTCAGAACACACCAGACTGTGGGAGACGAGAGAGGCTTCAGTGTACTCTTCACTTCTGGTTTCCTTTTGCACCTGACAGCAGAGCTGAGAAGGAACTGGCTCTGGGCTCCGGGGACACGTGGTGGAGGAAGGGTGTCACTCCCCTGGTGTCAAAGACGGCCCCCGGCTCACCGCTGACTCGGTTCCCCCCACAGATGAGGTTTCCCTGCCGCAGGTGCAGGAATCCCAAGACTCTGACCTGCGTTCTTGTCGGGGTGAGCTTCTTGGTCCTACGTCTGTGGTTGCCCCAAGCCCCCAGGTCCCAGCAGGAGAAGAGGTGGGATGGCGCCACCCAGGCTGCCCTCGCTGCCACGCAGCAGTCGGCGTTCAGCCCAGAGAAGCCCTGTGTGGCCAACGCCTCGGCGAACTCCACGGCCGACTTCGCACAGCTGCCAGCGCGCATCCAAGACTTCCTGCGGTACCGCCACTGCCGCCACTTTCCGCTGCTCTGGGACGCGCCGGCCAAGTGCTCCGGCCGCCGCGGGGTCTTCCTGCTGCTGGCGGTGAAGTCAGCACCCGCGAACTACGAGCGGCGCGAGCTTATCCGCCGCACGTGGGGGCAGGAGCGCAGCTACAGCGGGCGGCCAGTGCGCCGCCTCTTCTTGCTGGGCACCGCCGCGCCCGAGGACGCCGAGCGCGCCGAGCAGCTGGCCGCGCTGGTGGGGCTGGAGGCGCGCGAGCGCGGCGACGTGCTGCAGTGGGCCTTCGCTGACACCTTCCTCAACCTCACGCTCAAGCACGTGCACCTGCTCGACTGGCTGGAGGCGCGCTGCCCGCACGCGCTCTTCCTGCTCAGTGGCGACGACGACGTCTTCGTGCACACCGCCAACGTGGTTGGCTTCCTGGAGGCGCAGCGGCCCGACCGCCACCTCTTCACCGGCCAGCTCATGTCTGGCTCCGTGCCCATCCGCGAGAGCGGGAGCAAGTACTTCGTGCCCCCGCAGCTCTTCTCTGGGTCGGCCTACCCCGTGTACTGCAGCGGCGGTGGCTTCCTGCTGTCCAGCCACACGATCCAGGCCCTGCGCAGGGCCGCCCGCCTCACCCCGCTGCTCCCCATCGATGACGCTTACTTGGGCATGTGTCTGGAGCGCGCGGGTCTGGCACCCAGCGGCCATGAGGGCATCCGACCCTTCGGCGTGCAACTGCCCGGCGCCCGACAGCGCTCCTTCGACCCCTGCTTGTACCGCGAGCTCCTGCTCGTGCACCGCTTCATTCCCTATGAGATGCTGCTCATGTGGAAGGCACTGCATGACCCAGGCCTGAGCTGTGGCCAGGGGCACAGGGTCTCCTGAGGCCGGGTGGGCTGCGCTGGGAGGATGAGCTGAGAACACACCCTCTCTGATGTGGACACCTTCTGCCTAGCCAACAGGGTGCACCCGAACCTCAGTTGCATACTGGAATCCCCTGGGTGGGGGATAGGGTGGAAAATACCCATGTCCTGGCCCCATCTGCAAAGGTTCTGACTGTATTAGGCTTGGGTGCCCCCTGACATCTAGGTATTTTTTAAGTTCCTCAGGTAATTTGAATGTTCAGCTAGGAATGAAGGCCACTGGGTGAGGGATGTCTGTTATCCTCCCAAACCCAGTTCCATCGCCCCCTCTATGAGCCTTCCAGGGCACCTAGCCCCTGCTCTTGAGTCATTGTGAGCAATGGAGCAAAGGAAGTGTGAAGACCCGGCATCAAAGGATTGGGTGCAGTATACATATGAGTTGCCATTTCCATCATTTCCTCCACAAGTGAGCGGAGCTGGAGCTGGGCTGACGGTCATAAGACAGATTCCCTCCCCCAGAAGTCAGTCTGCACTTGGGACTAGAAAGCAACCCCCTAGAATCAGAGCTGAGGGTGTCTGGCAGGCTTCCTCCCATCTAGTCTCTCCCCACCCACCAGCCCCAATCCCCCTGTAAGGTCAAAATCCCCTGTGTGCAAACTGGAACCTGAGGCCCAATGAGGACAGTGACAAATCTGGGGGCATGTGGTCATTGCCAGACAACATGCCATCATGGTCCCCTCCACAGTCAACCTGACCACAGCTAATGCCTGTTCAGGTCCAGCTTCCAGAGGCTGCCCACATTCCTCGGCTTATGGCCTCCTTCCATCTTGAAAAACAGCAGTGGAACCATTCTGACCTCTGTTTCCCTTGGCCCCATATCCTTCTCTTGCCTCCCTCTTTCGTTTATAAGGACACTTGTGATTTTATTAGGCCTACCTGGATAATCCAGGATAATTTTCCTCTCTTAAGGTCACTCTAATACCACCTGCAATCTTTTTGTCAATTGAAGTATAGCTGACATACAATATAATATTAGTTTCAGGTACACAATATAGCAATTCAGTATTTCTATGCATTATGAAATGCTCACCACAATGAGGGTGGTTACCATTTACCATCTGTCACCATGCAAAGTTAGTACAATATTATTTACTATATTCCCTATGCTGCACTTTTTATCCCTGTGACTTATTTTATACTTGGAAGTTTATATTTCTTTATCCCTTTCATCTATTTTACCCATCCTCCCACCCCTCCCTATGGCAACAACCAGTTTGTTCTCTGTATTTTTAAGTCTAATTCTTTTGTTTGTTCATTTGTTTTGTTTTTAGATTCCACATATAAGTGAAAGCATATGGCATTTGTCTTCTTCTATCTTGACTTATTTCACTTAGCATAATACCCTCTAGGTCCATCCATGTCATCACAAGACAAGATTTCATTATTTTTATGGCTGAGTAATATTCCATTCATTTATCCAGAGATACTTAGGTTGCTTCCATATCTTGGATATTGTAAATAATGCTACAGTAAACATGGGACAGAACTATCTTTTCTCATTAGTGTCTTTGTTTCTTCACATAAATACCTGAAGGTGGAATTAATGGGTCTATTGTTAGGCAGAAAGACAGAATAAAGCCAGTAAAGCCCAAATAAAAGGACTCAAAGAGTTAATCAAATAAAACCAGAAAGGACTCAGAGAGTTAATGATTAATTAGGTGAAGTTTCAAAGGTCAGGAGTGACTTGTAATGTCTGGATCTTCCCCCAGATAAAGAAAAATCAGTCAACGACTTCTCTGCCTGACCCCATGAGGTAGAGCAGGGAAACAGAACAAGGGTCATGCCATTGTAAAATCCACCTAGCCTGATAAAATAAAAAAGGCCCATCTTATTATTTATCATAACCTATATGCCATTCTTCCTCTTCTTCCAGCCCCTTAATCAAGTAACTTTGTAACCAGGGCAGGAGACAGACCTCCCAAATATAAATAAACCTATGTAGATAAAGAATGCTGAAGTCTGAATCAATATAGTCCCCTAAATAACCCTACTCTTAAGACAAAACTTAAAAGGAATTATGACCACCTGTATACATCATGTCTTATGCTGACTCCTACCCAAAAAGCCTTATAAAACTCAAGACCCTAAACCCTTAACACACCTCCTCTCTGAGGTTGCTGGCACTCACCTATCTTTGAGTGTGTCACTCTTTCATTCTACTTCAGACAAGTAGCGAAGGGGTGCTGAGAGTTCTGATCTGAGCTTGCAAAGTCAGACCTGGACAAGACTGCAGCTATATGATCATGCTCCTTACTAGCCTACCCAAAACTCTCCTTTCTTTGCCTTTGGGAAGTTCTCCGAACATAATCTCACTCCATCCAGTGATCTGCAGCTCCCCAAAATCCTGGGTAATCTGCCACAGCAGCAGAAGGAGACTAATAGTCACGGTGTTCCAAGGGCAGCAGCAGATGCTGGGGATTCTGGGGCTTCTCGGGGCTATAACCAGGCAGCAACCTCAGAGGCTTAAACCCCTGTACAGCTCACAAGCCTCAAAGGGCTAAATGCAAAGTATTTGCAGGCCTTTATTTCTTACTGGAGCTCTAGGGGAGGACCCATTTTCTGGCCTTTTCTGGCTTCTAGAGACACCTTCTCCACCTTAAAATCCAGCAGTATTACATTTTTCTCTGACTCTTCTACCTACTCCTTCCATTTTTAAGGACCCTTACGATCACATTGAGCCCACCTGGATAATCCAGGACTATCTTCCTACTTTAAGGTCAGCTGATCGGCAACCTTCATTCCATCTACAGCCTCGGTTCCCCTTGCCCGTGTGACCTGACACAATCATCGGTGCCGGGGATTAGGGCATGGGCATCTCTGGGGGGCCGTTCCTCTGCCTACCATAGTGTCCAATAAATATTTGTTGAATAATGAACAATAATGAAATAATGAAAAAAACTAATAAATGAACAAATGTTCATCATTCACACAGACCTCCCTGATGCGAACTCTCATTCTAGGCAATCATGTATCATTAATCTGGAATTCCCTTTCCTCCAGCTGCCATTTATCAAGTGCTTGTAATAGACAAGAATGCTCAGCCAGGGAAGGACACCCCTGACCTCTTAGGAAAGTCTGAATTCTGCGTTTTGACAACTTTCTCCCATTTTCCTGACAGACAGGTAGATTATCCCCATTTTGCAGGTAAAGATTAAAATTCAGGAACTTCATAGCTTAGAAGGGCCAGAACGCCACAGTTATGAGCTGGCTGTGTCACTCTGGGTCCTGGTCACCCCATCTATGAAACTGGGTTGCTCAGTTTACCAGGCCCAGCGAAGGCCCGCTGCTCCCCTCAGCCCTGGCACCACGTTGTGTCAAACTGGCCTCCCTCCCTAGGCCCTGTTCCCACTCACCCAGCCTGGTTTATCGCGCTCTTGCGCCCCGTGGTCGCCAGGGGGCGCGCGCCGCACACGGTTTCCTCGCCCAGGCGGGCAGTGGGTCTTTGGGTCGGAGTGAGTCTGGCCCCGGGGAGGAGCCAGGAGGCTATTCTCCCAACTCCTTTTATGGGTCAACCTAAATGACAAGGCCGCATGAGCAAGGAAAACGATGGGCCTTTCTCACCCACAGACACTGATGAAAATCCTACACGAAATGCTAGCAGATGGAATGTGGCAAAATGTATCAGCCACATTTGTAAACCATAGATGGGTTTATGCCAGAAATCAGAGATGGGTTTAGCATTAGAAAAGCAATCAGACTATGTGTATAAAAAAGGAAGATCTGTCAGTGTGGCACATCACATCAAGAGAAATATTAATATCTCAGATTTGGGTGAAAAAAATTTTGATAAGATTCAACATCCATTCGTGATTTTAAAGAAAATTTTAGTAAAGGGGTAAAGCATTTGAAAGCATTTCCTTTAAGATCTGGAACAAGACTAGCTGTGCCCGTTATCACCACTTCTCTTCAACACTGTCCAGGACTCGAGAGCACAGCGAAGCAAGATAAAGATTCAAAAACAGAGTGACTTGGAAAAAAAGCATTATCAAAACCTCAGTGGTTTGCAATCCTATCAGATCCAATTTCCCCTTCTATAACAAATTAATGTCATACTCCCTGTCCTGAAATGAAATTCTTAAATAATATAATATGTCCACGCATGTATTTTCAAAAATGTGATGCCATTATTTAATTTTAATATAAAAGATTAGAAAATGAAAATGCATTAAAATACAAATTTTGATGTGTAAATTCTTGGGCTCACCAACAAAAAAGGTCCCTTACAAATTTCCAAATCTCCTCCTAAGGGGCAGTACGCCTCATTGAGAACCATTAGTCCAAATAGAAAACCTACCAAAAAATACCCCAAAATCCTACAGATGACTGACTCAACCAATTTAAAAAGTACCAAGTTCTCCAGATACAAACTAAATGTTTAAAAATCAGTTAAGTTTCTACATAGTAATAAAAAGCAGTCAAGAAAATTAATTTTTTTAAAGTACCATTTATAATAGAAGTAAAAAGGTACCTAGGACTAAATCTAAAAAAATATACAAGAAAACAATACAAAATTATTTTCGGATATTTTTAAACATCTAAATTAACGTAGAGAGATGTTGCAAAGCCCCTGCAGGCCGCTGAATTTCTTGTCTCCTCACCCGACCGGAGCCCAGGGATGATTATCATCCCATTTGGCCAGATGTGGAGACTGAGGCTCAGGTAGTAGTGTGACCTGCCCGAGGTCCCCCATGTCCGCTGGGCCCCAGCCTCCTGCCTGCCATTCCTGGGCCATGGCCACTGCCTTAGCCGCCACGTCCACCACACCCGGAGTCCAAAGGTGCAGCTGCACAAGGCCAAGGCCGAGTCTCTGCGCTCCTCGGAGAGAAGGCAGTCTGACTGTATGCACCTGCACATGCGCGCGCACACACACTCACTCGGGTGCACACGCACGCAGCGCTAGCATTACTCAAGAGAACCTCCTCAGCCCCACCCATCTCAATGGCACTTGGGAGCAGGAAGCAGTAGCCCTTTCAGGCAGGAGGTGAGGCTAGGGCTCAAAGGTAAAGCCTACCTCAGTCTCCTCACAATTCCCCTTCCCTTTTCCCTTCCCCACCCTCTAGCCATTCCGTTCCACAACCTTCCTGTGGCCCTCCCGCCCCATTCCCTGGAGGCTGCCCGGGGAGACTGCCAACTGTTAGATTAAATCAACATTACAGTGATTTGAGAGATGGTCCCTCCCCACCCTGGTACAGTTGTTTACAGAATTATTCTGTAGTGGCACAGACCCTTTTCTCCCCTCTGGCCTAGACTCAGCCTGGCCTTTGTGTAACAAACAGGCCCATTAATGTATTTTTCCCAGCAGAAAAGCAGTCCTTCCAGAAGGTTAATTCTGATGCTTCCAAGAATGAAGAAATGACATCACTTATAAAATGTGATTCTTTACTCTTTATTACTGCGCTCAAGAATTTGAAGCAACAGGGTAAGACATTGGATTTGTATTTGAGGAAGTTTATTTGGCTGTGGGAGAAGGGATCTGAAGAACAGGAGAGAGTCCTGGGGAGAGTGAGGAGATGGTGAGGAGGGGAGCAAGGGAGTTACCTGCCCCTGGAGGGGGAAGGAACGGGAAGAAATCCGAGGTCCCAGGCAGGGAAATGGACAGGACTTGAAGCTTGCAGTGCTGGGGAGGAGTGGGGGGCAGCTGCACTTGTCAGCATGGAGAGGAAGACCGGTGAGGGTCTGGCCTTGAGGTGGGGTGACTGGGGCTTGGAGGAGTCCAGCAGACAGGGTTCTGTGGGCCTCGGACCTTGGGTAAGGTGACTGAGCCCCCAGGCACGGAAGCAAGGAGTCCTGGGAGCGTGTGGCACCACCCAAGGGGGCAGGGAGCTTCCGCATACCACACCCCAGACGCGGGGACCCTAACCGCGCCCATTCCTACAGCTGTCGGGCAGGCAGGCAGAGGAGGGGAGGCCCTGCACCAGGTGTCAGGCCAGGCTCCCTGCTCCTGCTTCTCCTCCCTTCTCCCCGCTGCAGCCACCAGCCGTGCTGTGAGCTGGACGCCGTGGTCCCGGTGCTCGCTGCAGTGCCCGGCCTGATGTCCTCTGGAGCCCGGCCCCCCTGCCTAAGTAGTGCTAGACTCTGTTCAGAAGTGGGGAGAAGGGAAGCCCCCCAGCTCTCAAGATGGGGACAGATGCCTGCATGGCCTGAAACTCCCGAGGTAGCCCCCACACAATTCTAGCTCAAATGGGTGTCCAAGGGGTAGTGGGACATACACTCCCTCTCACCCCTCGGGGTCCTTCCCAGGTGCCAGGATACCTGAAACCTTCAACTAAATCCAAAATCTTCTTACGCCAAGGAGCTCCTGTCCCCAGGTGCCCAAAGGGACACCAGATCCATTTCTCTCTGGCTGCACTCTGGATCTAAATGTCTTTTAAGGCCCAGGGAGGTGGGGCCGCTCCCCACTCACCATCCTGCCCTCTCAGTACTGAGCTGAGAACCTCAGCAGAGCCAGACCCCCCACATAGGCATGCGACTCCTGACTCATTTCTGCCCGAGGGAGGGTCACGGGCAGGTGCCACCTCCTCTGGGTGTCAGATGGCATGGGAAGGACCCAGGGTGCCTGCACCCATACTTACTTCCCCATCCTGCCCACGGGGGCTGGCCTGTGCAGGGCACCAGAGTATCCAGCTGTCCCTCCTTGGCAGCGGGCTCTGGGTGCCAGTTCAGCTTCACCTGCTGAGGCTGCGGGCAGGGTATTTCCACTAAGAGGACCTCAGGGTCTGCATCAGGAACTCACAGGGCTCAGTGGGGAGGGTCAAGATTCTCTTGTGGATGCTCTGGGCTCTTTGGGAAACAGTCTGGCAGTTCCTCAGAAAGTGTCACCTGGAATTACTCTGTGACTCAATAATCCCATTCCTAGGTATATACCGAAGAGAATTGAAAACATTAAGTTCACACAAAGACCACATACACAAATGTTCATAGCAGCAGCATCTATAATAGCCCCAGTGTGGAAAGCCACAAATGTCCGTCAACAGGTGAATGGATAAGCAAAATGTGGTCTACCCCTACAGTGGACTATTGGCCACCCATAAACAAGAATGAAGTTCTGATGCTTGCCCCCCCAACTCTCTGATATGATCGGAGAAGTGGCACTCTGTCCTTCTCCTTGCTCTCCCCCTTCCCATTCCCTGCTTCTTTCCACCCTTTTCCATGTGCCCCCCATAAGTACACAGTCTTTTCAGCTTCTTACTTAGTCTTTCTGTATTTCCTTTCCACAAATGTGCAGATACCTGTGTATGTTCTTATACTCTCTTCTTTCTTACATGAAAAGCAGCATACTATATACTTTTTTTCTCTTCACTTAGTTCTGTGTCCTGGAATTCACACCATGTCACCATCTCAATGCTGAGGTCTTCCTCATTCTTTCTTTTTTATAGCTGTGTAGTACTCCTTCATATGGACATACTATAGTTTATTCAACAATTCTCCCAAGTATGGGTGGGTTGTTTCCTGTATTTGCAATTAAAATTAATGCTTCAATGAAAAGTCTTTTGCATATGCCATTTTCATACGTTTGAAGGCATATCTTCATGATAGATTCCTAGAAGTGGAATTGCCAGCTTAAAGGGTAAGCACATGTTTAATTTTGTTAGATTTTGCCAAATCCTTCAAGAGAATTGTACTAATTTGCATTCCCACCAGTATTCAGAGCCCATTTCCCCACAACCTTGCCAGCAGAATATGTTGCGATTTTTTTATAGTCTGATAGGTGAGAAATGATATCAGTCTCAGTGTGTTTTAACTTGCCTTTCTCTATTTCTGAGTGTCCTTGAGCATTTTTTTTTTCTGTATGTTTGAGAGCCATTTTTAAGCTTTTTTGTGTGTGTGTGAATTATCTGTCATACCTTTCCTCTCATTTCACTATTGGATTTTTGTGTTTTGTCTCTCAAGTTTTAAGAGTTACTTGTATACTGGGGATATCTGACCTTTGTGGTATTATGTTGTGAATACTTTCTTCCAGTTTGTCCACTGTGTGTGGACTTTGTTTATGATGTTTGTGTTATGCAAAGTTTTTAAAATTTTTTCATGTAGTCAAATTTATTAATCTTTTCTTTTGGGGCATCTGAGTTTTGAATCACAGAACCTTTCCCAGCATCAGAGTTAACAAGGAGGTTACCCATGTTTTCTTCTGGTCCTTTCACTGTTGTAGTTTTTATTCTTGAGCCCTAATCCGTTTAGTTTATGCTTTTATTAGGGATGACATATGGATCTAATTTTATCTTTTTCCAAATGGCCACCCAGCTTCCCAATACCACTTATGATAAACTCCATCAATAGTATGTAACAAAGGTGGCACCTCAAATCACTGGGGTAAAAATGTATTTGGGTCTATTTTTAAGTTTTCTAGACAGTTGCAGTTTGCCTATTCATGCACCAGTATTTATCACCATGTATGGTGATAAATGTCCAGCAAAGCTACTTCCTCCTCCTTATAGTTTTTCTTTTCCATGTTTTCTTACCTATTCTTACATGTTTATTTTTCCATATGCACTTTGGTATCAACTCATTTATCTTCATAAAATAGCTTGCTGTTATTTTATTTTTTATTGGAATTGCATTGAATTTACAAATTAACTTAGGGAAAACTGACATCTTCATGATTTTGTCTCATCCTATCCAAGAACAGGGCGAGTCTTTCCATTGTTCTTCTTTAGTGTCTTTTAAGAATGTCTAAAATTTTTCCTCATATAGGTTTTATATGTTTTCATTAAATTTGTTCCTTAGCATTTTATCTTTTGTTGTTACCATAAATAGGGATATCTCTACCCTTATGACATATGTTTATCATTTGTATATGTAGAGGCTATTGAATTTTGTATTTTAATATTATATCCCGCTACTTCACTGAACTCTTTTATTGCTTGAGTTAGTTTTATCATTGATTCTGAGGTTTTTCCAGTATAACATTGTATCATCTATAAATAGAGACAGTTTTACTTCTTCACTCTTTCTTAGGCCTTCAATTGATTTATCTTGTCTAATTACATTGGCTAATAGCTCTAGTACAATGTGGAACAGCGGTGGAGAGAGTGTTCATTCCTGCCTTGTTCCTGATCTTAGTGGAATACTTCCAGTGTTTCTTGATTAAATAAGATGTGGCTACAGGACTATATTTTATCATGTTGAGGAAATAGTCCTCACTTCCTATTTCATTGAATGCTTTTATCATGAATGGGTGGTGAATTTTGTTGAAGACTTTTTTGGCATCTCTATAGAAAATCATATGAGTTTCTTCTTACATTCATTAATATGGTACATGTTTGTTATGGATTGAATTGTGTCCCCCAAAAGATGTGGAAATTGAATCCCAGTACCCCAGAATGCAACCTTACCTGAAAATAGGATCTTTACAGGGGTGATCAAGTTAAAATGAGGTCCTTAGGGTGGGCCCAATCCAATATGACTGGTGTCCTTATAAAAAGGGGAAATTTGGACACAGACATAGACACACACACACACACACACACACACACACACACGGAGGAAGAACACATGCGAATGTGAAGGTAGAGCGCCGATTGTTGCGTCTACAAGCGAAGGAATGTCAAAAATTGCCAGCAAACCAGGAGAAAGTCATGGAACAGATTCTCCCTCACAGCCCTCAGAAGGACCCAACCCTGATGACACCTTGATCTTGGACTTCTAGCCTCCAGAATTGTGAGATAATAACTTTCTGCTGCTTAAGCTTTCCAGTTTGTGGTATTTTGTCATGGCAGCTCTATATTAATGAATTTTCCAATGGTAAACCAACCTTGCATTCCCAGAATAAATCCCCCTTGGTTTTTGTCTGGTTTTAAATAATATCCAGTATACTAACAAAATATTCAGTGTTTCAGAAAAGCATGGAATTAAGAGCACCTCAGAAGTCATTTTGTTCTCCATACCACCATTTTCCATGATGTCTTTCTGCCCTGGAGTTCAGTGTGACCCTCCCATCCTGAACTCCCAGGGGAATACTATTAGCAACCTCTCCCAACCTGAAAGTTCTGTGTGTCTGACTCAACTCCTTTCCCTGAGATCCTGACCTATTGTCTAGATGGGAATAGGGAACCTGGTTAACATGGTCATTTGAATGTTCCACCCCAATACACCAGGCCTAGGAGCCTCTGATATGAGCCTCTCCCCATGTTAAGAAGTTTCATCTGGGGTTCTCAAACACATAGCGAGGCAATTAGATGTGCTGGGATTTTGAAAAGAGATTATTATTGTTATAACAGTTTCACCTGGGAAACTCTTACACACAGGAGCAGTGAAGATAAGGGTTTTCTAGCCTGGAGCAGAGAAGATTCGGTCTTGAGGGCTCTGGTGAGGTGGAGGGTATGACGTTCTGCAGAACTAGGAAGGAGGTGAGTCAGCTCTGTGTGAGGAAAGATTCTCCCAACAAGAGTGGAAAGGGCTGCCTGGTGAAGGAATGTGCTTCTGGTTACAGGGGATGCAGCACAGGCTGGATCTCCAGTCAAGGAGCCTATAAAGCTGGTTCTTCCCTGAGGGAGGAGGAGGAGAAGGAGGGGAAGGGCACAATAACAGAGTCAGGCAGGGTAAGTATGAATCCCAGTTCTGCCGTTTCCTAGTTGTGTGACCACAGCATCCTGGTGAGGCTCAGTTCTACCATCTGCAAAATGGGGCTGATGAGGGCTCCTGCAGAGGGCGGCTGTGAGACTGAATGGGGGAAGCCCCTGCATAGCAGGGGCCACAATGTCGCTATTTGATGACACAGTTTATGAAAACCAACCAGCAGGGTCCTGGGCATCACCAGAGTCCCAGCCCATCCTCAAACCTGTCAGGAGGCTAGCCTCCTCTGGGTTCTTCTGGAAAAGCCTGCCCCCAACACACACACACCCCACCAGGCTGGGTGCCCTGGACATGCCACTGTTTCTCTCTAAGCCTCCTTCCTTACCTGTCAGAGATGGGCTCTGAGGTGGACCCCTCCAGTTCTAACATTCTGGGATGCCTGGACTTCTAACTAGCCATGTGCACATGTCTCTGCCTTTGGGGACCTGAAGTCTTCACAAAATGATGGGATTGGGCTAGATGAAAATAGCATCAGCTAAGCCATGCTGAGTACTTCCTCTGAGCCAGAGGCCACTCTAGGGGCTTTACATGGATCAGACCGTTTAATACCTACAACGACCCCATGGTGTGGGCCCTACTATGCTGATTTTGTAGGTAAGATGACGGGGGCATAGAGAGGCTGGGTCACCTGACCAGGGTCACACAGCCGATACAAGCCCAGGCAGTGAGTCCAGGGTTCATGCTTGCAGTCAGCACATGACACCCCTCTTGTGACTCTGACACTAAATATAAAAGGGGGCCTGAGCATGCTCTGAACGCCACTGTTCTTGTGGTCTGAGGCAGACATTTTCTCGGATGTGACCCCAGCTCCACCTCTGAACAGGTGGAAGTTGCCCAGCCTGGAGGCAATCTGCCTGACATCCTACATGATGAGGCTTTATTGGGCCCTTTCACTTGCCTGCACCTGATCATCACACACTTCCCCCAGAAACCCAGTTTACAGAGAGGAGAATGAAGCTCTGAAAGGATGGAGGATAGAGGACTGCGTGGATCACACAGCCCGTAACTGGCTGAGTGAAGACTGGAGCCCAGAGCTGCCGGCTTCACCAAGTATCAACGTCTTCCCCAGAAGGAGCCTCACCCTCTGCTGCCTCCTCCTGCCAGCCTCTGCCTCACAGGGAGGCCAAGACCACCACTAACTCCTGGAGAGACAGCAGGAACTTAGGGCCATGGAAAACGCACAAAAAATGGGGTGAGAATGCTGAAGAAGTGGGGGTGGGGCTTCTTGGTGGAGGCACCAGCACCAGAGCTGAGGCCTGATATCAGGACCTGCTGCTGGGAGCAGGAAGGAAGGGCCTTTTAGACAGTGGCAGATGGGCACAAACAAGGTCTGGGGCGGGGGATGGGCAGAGGGCCCTAGAGGGCCTGAGCAGGCTGCAGCCCAGCGCACCAGCAGTGGAATGGGGTGCGGGTGGGGGAGGCAGGCTGGGCACAATCTTGGAACATCATTCTGTGGGTGGCCCGTCTTGGCTGCATATGTGATAGTCTTCTTTGGCCGGACAGGGGGCTAGAGCTACACCCAGAAGAGAAACATAGGATGCCTGGGACAGAGACTGTGAGATGGTGGCCAAGTAGTCCGAGTGACTGAAGGACTGATGCGATCATGAACGGAGACTGAGGAGAAAACAGGAGGGGAAGGGGAGTGGGCCTGAGGTCTTCCAGCTGCAGAGTGGGCTGACACAGGCTTGTCTGCCCTGATGTCCCAGAGAGGTGGATAGGAGGGCTGCTTGCCCTGAACCTCCACTGCGGGCCAGTACTGGTCATTCACAAACTTTCTCAGTCTTACTCCCAAGCAGCTCTGCTTTTGTCCTATCAGAGAACACGTAAATGCTTAATGTGGCCCTGGGGCCAGCTCTCCCCATTTGATAAGGGCCCTCTTTGCTCCTCCATCCCAAACTTTGGGGATGGATAGGGACCTGGGGATGGACATGACATGGAGATGGGGACGAGATGGGCACTCGCCTCTTCAAGTCCTTCTCCCAGATCCCTGCCTTGGCCCTTGCGGGGCTCACCGATGCATCCCCAAAGCTCCGCCGGCCTGCAAGCCTTCCTCGGGGCTTACACAAAACCCTCCCGCAAGCTGCCGCCCGGGATCGGGCCCTGGGGGCCCCAGGAGATACCCCACAGCGGACAGAGTGAGGTTGGGAGGGAGGAAAGAAAAACGGGGACTTGATCGAGCAGGGAGGGGTCGGGGCAAGCGCGCAGCCACACGCTCCCCTCCTACTCCCCAGCGGACACTGAGCGGCCACCTCCCTGACCTCTTGCACCCCCCTCCAGCCCCGCCACGCACGGCTCCAGTTCGCATGCGCAGCAAAGCTGGCTCGTCCGCAGCTCTGGAGGCCACGCCTCAGTCCCCAAATGGGCGGAGGCCATTGGGGCGGGGCGGGGAGCAGCCCCAGAGTCCGAGCTCGAGCCCCCGCCCCAGGTCAGCCCCAGCCGCGTCTCGCCCGAGACCGAGGCTGCTGCCCGGGGGCCTGTCCAGCCTCGGCTCCAGCGCCCTCGCGGTGCCCTGCACCCACCGAGTCCCGCTCGACCCGCGGCGGCGCGGCAGGTAGGAGGCGCTGGGTAGAGTGAGGTGTGTGCGAGCGTGCAAGGGTTCGCGTGTGTGTTTGGAGGGTGCAGCGCGGGCCAGTGCGTGCCCTGCGAGCCCGAGTCCGTGTGGGGGGTGCACATCCCGCAGGGAAGGAGGTGAGCGCGGCTTGAGGCCGGGGGCGGGGCCCCGGGGCCCGTCGCCACCCCCACCCCGCCCCGAGGGGCCTCTTCCACCTCCAAGTGGGCGTTCCCCAACCCGGTTTTCAGTTCAGACGCGCTGGGGTTTAGGCCCCCCAGCCCCCACCTCGTGCATGACGGACTCTTACCTTCCTCTGCCTCACAATTCCTTTTCTGTTCCCCTCCCAGCCTTCCACCCATTTAATTCCATGACCCCTCCTGGGTGCCCACCATCCCTGGTCTCTGGAGGCTTGGGAAAGGCGGCAAGGCTTTCCTGACCCTCCCCCCAGGTTGAATAGGGGCCTTTTTCCTGGGCTGCAGGGCCGTGGGTGGGTGTGTGTTGGGGCCCAGGGGTTGCCGGGGAGGGATGGTTGGGAGATCCGGAGGGGAATGATCTTGGGCTTCTCTGGTCTTGTCTGCGTCCTGCAGAGTTGGGGGTCTGGGGAGATCGCCCTGGGATCTAGAGGCGAAGTAGGACCGAAGATCATTCACAGGTGCAGTGTTCTCTCCAAGCTTCATTTCCTGTGGTGGGATTCAGCCCCAGACCCCACAGGAAGGAGGAGTGGGGCACAGAGGGTAAAGTGAGCTGTGCTCTCAGAGCCTGTAAGCCAGAATTTGAACCTGGGTGGGCTTGGTTCTCAAGCCAGAATCTTCTCCCTGTACCAGCCTTGGAGAGATAAGTGCCAGGGGCAACTATTCCTGGGATACTAGGGAGGGAGAAATCTGGGCGGACTTCCTGAACGAGAAGGTTTTGAGGGCAGGGCTCGGCCAATCCCAGGATTATGAAACTTCCTGGAGGAACCACTGTGTTCTGCTGTTAAGATTGAGACCTCCCATGGTCTTTGGGCCTAGTCTTTGCTAGAGAGCTTGGGTGGGGATAGGGAGGCCTGGCTGCTTTCCCCAGCTGAAATGGGAACACCACTGGGGGTGGAGCAGGTCAAGGGGAAGTCAATGGATTGGACACGGTGGCTGTGAGAGGCCTGTGGACTTTTGAGGGCAGCATCTAGGATACTGCTCCCAGGCCAATGCTGTCTCTGGCTGCTTCTGGCCCTGCCTTCCCTGCAGGCTCTCAGGATATCCCTGAAACCTGGGTCCCTGAAGGGGTGGCGCTTCTAGAGTCGCAGTGGGCACAGGGAACCCTCTCTCCACAACCCCTCCCACTAACAGGGGCTTGTCTTTGTGTCAAAGCTTCTGCGCTGAGACTGGCTCTGCACATGACCTTGAGACAGGGAACTTACCCTGTAAGTCTCAGTTTCCCCAGGTCTGAGACAGGGATAAATGCTGCATAATCACAGGGACTTGGGGAATGATGATGATTTAAGTAGATCGTGTCACTAAAAGTGTTAGTTACTAAGTACCTGGTATTTGGTAGCTATTATAATTAATAGTTGGCATCACTCAGTCCCTTCCTCCCTCAGAGAGGTGGCCCAGAGGAAGAAGGGGCCAACTCTAGGAAAAGAAGGGTGAGAGGAACTGGGGTCCCTCCCTTGAAGTGGAAGCCCTGTGGGTGAACCTGTGGCCCTCAGACCCCTGTATGGGTGTCCCACTATCAGCCTGGCCATGTCCCCAGGCCTCCCAAAGACTCCTTTACCCTAAAGGTCATACAGAAACTCACCAGTGCGCCCATCTGCAACTTCCACCCCATGCAGGTTCCCAGCCACCTTGGGGCCTGGACAGACAGATGTGGAAGTCTGTCTGCAACTCATCTTCTCACCTCATCCCCTGCCTGTCTCTGTCCCCATGTCCTCACATGTTTTGAGTGCCTTTGGAGCCTTCTCCTCCTCACCCTACAAGCCCCCCCAGAGACCTCTTTTGCCCCATCATGCCTTGCCCTTCCTGCTGAAAACATTCCCTGGCTGGCAGTGGTTTCCCTCCAGGCCTTGCCTTCAAGGCCCCCCACCTCTGCAGCTTCTCCTCCTTCCTGGGCTGATGGTGACGCCCTGGGATTGCCTCACATCGGTCAGGCCTAGCTGCTGACTTCCTTTGGCCTCAGGCCCTGTCTTTCCCTGCTCACTGAAGGCAAATTGGGCTAAGTCCCTTTGGGGTTCTGATCCAGGATGTTTTAGGAAGCCAGCCCTTAGGCTTGGACAGAGGAAGTGGAAATGGGAGCATTTGGTAGCTGTCATGTCCTGAGTTAGTTTCCCATTCTATTTGTTCAGAGATGTGTTTCCAGGGCCCCCCCAGCTCTCCTGGGGCTGGGGTGTAAGGGGCCAGTGGCTGTGGTGGCCTGTGGGTGTGAGCTATGGTTTTCTGTCACCACAGGGCATGTGGTCAGCTGTGGGAAAAGGGGCTGGAGGCCAGAGCAGACAAAGCTCATCCGTTGGTACCAACTAACTATCTGTGTCAGGCTGTGCCCAGGGAATGGCCACAGGATCTTGTGGCCCTGGGGACACAAGGTAGACAGTCCGCTTGGCCTGATCTACCTGGCCTTGCCCAGCCAGCTTCTGCCCCTGTGCCCCCTCTGCTGTGTAACTTCTGCCAGTCAGGGTGTGTGGGACCCAATAATAACAATAACAATGACACTGCCATTTGGGGCAACTTTGTTTTGCGTTGGAGCAATTCAGGGAATGAGAACTTCACCCCCACTCACTTCCTTAAGCAGGGGAGAGACGGGAGGCCACATATCCACTCACACTGTTCTTCGGGCTTCCTTTTCTATTGCTGATATAACAAAATAACACAAACTTAGTGGTTTAAAACAATACCAGTTTATTCTTTGTACCTTTTGGGAGGTCAGCAGTCTAAAATGAGTCTTGGGGCTAAGCTTAAGGTGTTTCTGGAGGCTCCAGAGGAGAATCCTTTCCTTGTGTTTCCCGGCTTCCAGTGGCAGCCAGTATTCCTTGTGACCTTGTCACCCCAGCCTTTACTTTCCTTGTCATGTTGCTTTGTCGTCTTTTGGAGTCAAATCTCCCTTGGCCTCCCTCTTGTAAGGACAACTGTGATTACATTCAGGGCCCACCTGGATGATCCAGGACAGTTTCCCCATCTCAAGATCCTTAATCACATCTACAAAATATCTTTTGCATTAAAGGTAACTTTCTCAGGTTCCAGGGATTAAGATGCTAATATGGGTGCCATTATTCCGCCTGCCTCCAAACCAACTGCAGTGTCACTTCAGGCACCACTCTCAGAGCGCCTTGCCGACCCGCCCACATGCCCACAGCTCCTCCGTGAGGTTGCCCACAGAGCCGCTCCCTCTGCCCCCGCCCTGCTCCCAGCCTAGGAGCTTTTGAAGGCACAGCCTGGGCCTGGTGCACTTTGTTTTGTATTGGACCAGTTCCGGGAGTAGTCACTTCATCCTTGCTCCTTCCTTGAGCAGGAGAGCCCAGCCTGAGACCAAGGTGCCCAGAGCTCAAGGGTGCTGGGAAGAGGGGAATATGCCAGCATGTCCTCGAGGGTGACCCCAGTGACCAGACCTCATTCTGCACCTGATGGTATGTTAGGCCTTTCACGGCTTGAGTGTAACTCATTTCAGACATGCATTCAATAAGCCCGGTGCTGTGCAGGGTCACTCTATCCCCACCGCCCCCTTGGAGGGCTGGGGCTGGGCTGTGAGCCCCGTTTTGCAGATGAATATAGCAAGGCTGGTTGAGGCTGAGTCCTGCCTGGAGCAGAGATGTGTGAGGGGAGCAGGGGTGGGGCCCAGGTTGGGCCAGTAGACTAGAAGAATGCCATGTTACAGCTGAGAACTCTGAGTCACACGGAAGGGAACTGTTTTGCCTTTCTCTGGGCCTCAGTCTCCCCATCTGAGGATGAGGGTGTGGATGGGACATTCTGAGGCTCTGGTTTCCCCAATGCCGGGGCCCGGGAGGAGGTGGCATGGCATTCCAGGCTGCCACGGGCAGGAACATGACATGGTACAGAGCAGTGTGCCGAAGAGTCTGGAAGGGCTGCCAACACACCTCTTGCCCAGAGACATGGTTGTCACCCGAGAAGGTGGTGCGCCTTCTACAGCCTCCAAGGAAGAACCCCCAGCCAAACCCCCAGGGAGCCCCTGGCCTGCGTGCTGCGGTCCCTGCCCCAGGTTGGGGCCCCATTTCCTCCCCACAGCCAGGGGCTGTTTCTACAGTCCTGTCTCTGCCTGCATCCGACCCTCTTGGGTATCACCCGGCTCAAACCCCAGCGCACTCCTGCGTTCTCAGACTGGCTCTCAGGGCTGCCATAACCCAGCTGTGCGATGGTCCCGTGCTAGACTCGCGTTCCATCTTCCCTCTCCCCTGCACCCTGTCCTGAAGCCTTGCCTAAGTGATTTCTTGTTCCAGAATGTTCCGTCCTCCTTCTAACTTTCCACTTCATCTCTTGATATCACAGTCTGCCCTTTGAGATCCTGCTTAGATGCCACCTTCTCTGTGAGCCTTCCGTGCCCCGTCCACATGATTCATAGCTCCCTCCTGTAGAGCCGACCTCGCAGCCTGGCACTGGGGTGCTGTCTCTCCCCACCGGGCTGACTCCTCGCCGCCCCCTTGGTCAGGTACCCAGGAGGTGTGCGGGAAGGCTGGGTGAGGGTTCACACACCGACTGGACTCTCAGGGGCTGAGTGGGTCACTGTCTGCTTGGGGGAGGATGTGATGGGCCAGGCAGAGCACAGCTGTGACTTGAGACAGGCTCCTGGCTCTGTCCTGAATGCATCTCTTCCCTCTCTCAGCCCTTAGTCCTCATGTGTGACAAGAACAGTACAGCTCGTTTCTGAGGTTGTGCAGGAGTTTGACCTAAGAATCAAGCCTCTGTTTCCCTGTCTGAGAAATGGGCACCATCTCACCAGGTGTCCAGCCTTGAGGCAGGTGGTGCAAGGGGAAGACTGTCCTGGTAACAGCCCAGCAGACTGGAAGAGAGCAAGAAGTGCCCAGCTCCCCCCCATTCAACAGTGAGAACCTGAAGGCCAGAGAGAGCAGGGCTTTCCTGGGGTCACCCAGAGCAGTGGGGCTGAGGTGGCTCCAGTGCCCTGATCAAGTCTCATTGCACCTGGTTGTTTCCCTTGTGTGGAGGGAGCAGCAGCTGGGACCTGCAGCTCCAGGTGTCACCAACCCCCCACCAGCCGGCCCCCAGTAAGAGAGAGAACAGCCCCTCCTGGGGGCACTCAGCTGCATCCCCCCTCCCTCGGCACCTTGGCAGGGTGCTGTTCTGGGCTGGGAGACCTGAGGTGGGGTGTCCAACTGCCTGGGCTTTCCAGGACACACGACTTTCAGGGCCAAACCAGCAGAGCCGTTAACCCGGCCTGAGTTTCCTTGGCCCGCCCCCGCCCAGGGAAGCCTCTGCCTCCAGGCGTGGGGTCAGGCTCCCGGCTGCTTACCCTTCCAAGGCCCCGGACCACCCACACCGGCTGCCCCTTTTGGGGGTTCCTCTCTGAAGTGCACCTGCTCACGGAGGCTTCCCAGTCCCCCCTCACCCTGTGGTGGGACCCAGTCCAGTGAGGAGCAGCTGTAGGGCAGAGGCCTTGGGACTCAGCCAAGGTCACACAGCAAGCCAGCCCTGAAGCTGGCTGTTCCCCAGATACACCTTCAGGAGTACACCAGCAACCCCAGGACCAGCGAGACACCCCGTGCCCAAACGCATCTGGCACGGCCGTCCAGGTCCCCATAACTTTCCCCCAAACTTGGAAAGACTGCTCTGCAGCTGGGTGGAGACTGTATTGGACACAGAAACGATAAAGGGAAGAAAGACAGGATTTCCCAGCCCTGGTGCCAGCCTGCCTGGCGTTGACCAGAGTGGTTCACTGGGCTTGACCCCTGGGTATGCTGCTGGGGTCTGGAACCCCACCGGCCACAGCCCAGCTCTCTCTCTTCACACTTCCCCTCCCCTCCCTCACCCTGCCATCCATTCCTCAGGACACAGTACACGGGAGACTGGCCCTGGGAGGCTAAAATGCACCCACTAGGACAGAGATGTGCATTGAGCATGTCTGAAATGATGGCAAGGGAATGGGAGTGGGGTACGGGGTAAAAGGGAACGGCTACATGGACAAAACCAAGACCTCACAGACTGACCAGGCAGTCACCCAGCTCAGGCTCTGCCCTTTCCAGGACCCTCCCTGGTATCTGGCCTGCCACACCCTGGCTCTCTCCTGCCCTGGACTCTGCCCCAGCCCCTTTCTTCAACATCGGACCCTCCTGTGTCCCCCGTCTACCCTGCCCCACCTCCCCTGTGCCCTCATGAGAGCCAAGCCCCACAGCCTGGCACCCAGCCCTGAAGAGCTGGTTCGGCCAGCTTTCCCACTCAGAGCTCGGCGCCCTGCCTTCCTGGTGTTGCTCGGTGCTCTTCCTCCTTCCCTGCACCTGCAGTGCACCCTGCCTGCTCTCCCCTGGCCATTCCAGCTCAGCCTTCAAGCCTTGCTCTGCTTCCATCTTGAAGAGACAGCACCATTCCTCCTACACTATACATAGCCTTCCTGCAGCCTGCCGTATTCCAGGGAGCACTGAGCACTGTGTGTCTGGCTTAGTTCTTGGTCTGAGCCTCTCACTCTGTGGCCCTCCTCTCTAGGACTGCCTTGAGGATCTGACCCCCCTCCTTGTCAGCTCAGGACCAGCCCAGAATGGGTGTTAGTGAAGAGCTGCACATTGGAATTGGCTGTGTCCCCTGAATTATGACACAGCTGTTCACCTTCCCTGACCATGTGGCAAAGGAGAAAGGCTCTGTTGCCTGGATGGGGTGTCATGGGAGGCCTGTGTGGGGGAGGTGGGGAGCTCTGATGGCCGGGCTGTGGGTGTAAGGCATCACTGGCTCTTTGGCAGTCTCTGGAGGACACCCACTGGTGGCCGTGCTGCGCAGCGGACACTTGCTGTGGGGTTGGGGAATTGGGGCACAGATGAGCGACCCCCCCGGCCTTTCTGTGCTCTCCCTTCCACGCCCACAACCAGCTGGTCACCAAGTAGAACTGAGCCTCCCTCCAAAGCGGCTCTAGAGCCTGTCTGACTCCATTTGCACATGAACCTGCCAGTTCAGTTTCTGTGGTCTTCCTTCTGGGTTTTCTGCTCTGGTCTTGTCCTTTTCTAGTGCATTCTCCATGTGACACCTCGGTGGGTCTCAAGTCTCTCCCCCTCTAGAAACCTCCCCTGGCTCTCCACCCACTCAGGGTGAAGCCCCAGCCCTGTGCCTGGGGTCCTGTGGAGCCTCACCTGTGATCCCCTCCCCAACCTTCCCGCTGCCACTGTCAGTTCAGTTCCTTTCCCTGAGCACCAGGCTGAGGATGTCTCCTGGAATGGTCCCTGGCTGGCTGGCCCCCCTTCTTAGATAGAGCGGAGTCCTTGGAGGCGTGTCCTGGTTGGGGTGTGGAAATACCACCCTCACCTAGTGGGACCCTCTTGGATTTGAGCACTCCTAGTGCCAAGCCAAGTGTTCTGAGAGATGGAGCACGGAGCTCGCAGAAGGACACCCAACCTGTGTGGAACAAAGCCAGGCCAAGACTAGTGCCCTGACCCAGCCCGGGACTGCTTCCAGTCCTCACCTTGGAAGTCGTCCTAACCTGGGCCCCAGGCAGGACCCTCCAGGTGTGCAGTGTCCAGCCCAACAGGGTCACTAGACTCAGCCAGCCCTCCCTCCCAGGGCTCTGCACTCGTTATTTTGTTTAACACTTCATGAAAGCATAACTGACCTGCAAAACAGTGCATGAATCATAGGCATGCAGCTCCGTGACCACACCCGTGAAGCCACCACCCTGATCAGACCCCCAGAAGCCCTTCCAGTCACGACCCCCAAGGTAGCCAATATCCTGCCTTCCATTCACCACAGAGGGGTTATGCCTGCTTGTCAGTTTTATATAAATGGAACCGCAGTATGGCTTCTCTTGCATAATACTATGCTTGTGAGATCCATCCATGGAGTTGTGTGCAATAATTTGTTCATTCTCATTACTGAATAATATTCCATCACAACAACTTATTTATTCTTCCCCTGATGGACATCGGGGTCACCAGTAATTTCCAGCTATAACACACACTAACTGTGATGGACATTCTTGTATGTGTTCTCTCGTGACTATGTGCATGCGTTTCTGTTCAGCAGATACTTAGGAGTAGAATTTCTGAATGATAGAATATGAGATTGTTCAGCTTTAATAGATATGGCAAAGTGGTTTGGGCAAGTTGTTGTACCAGTTTACACTCCCACCACCAACAGAAGAGCTGTAATTGGAGCGAGTGGGTGTGTATGTGGTTTTTTCACTGTGGCCATCCTGGTGGGGGTGTAGTGGGATCTCATTGTGGTTTTAATTTGCATTTCCTTGATGATTAGTCAGGTTGAGCACCTTTTCTTCCCATTTATTGGCCATTTGGATATGCTTTGTTACTTATGTTTTCTTCAGGGCTTTATTGTTTTACCTTTCGGTTAGATTTGTAATCTTTGCGGAATTGTTGTTTGGGTAGAGTGGAAGGAGGGGGTCAACATGCACCTGTGTCCACATGGATAACTGACCAAGCACCGTTCATTGAAGAGACCGTCCTTTCCCCAACGCACTGCCCTCTCACCTTGCTCATAACTCAGGTGTCCTGCTGGTGTCCTGCTGCTTAGGACCTCATTCGGGACTGTCTCTTCTGCTCCAATGCTGTTTTCCTACCCTGTGCCAGTACCACGCCACCTCAGTTGCTAGAGCTTTAGGACAGGTCTCCTTAACTGCTAGTGTGAATCCTCCAGCTTGCTTCTCTTCAGCTGGCCTTGGCTATTGGCCTTCTCTGTGCTAGCTCCTTTACCCTCCTCTTAGGAGAGCCCAAGGCTCAGAGAGGTAAGCTGACTTGTCTCCTGCCACACCGCTCTGCGACGCTGTCTCTTTGTCTCCTAGGAGACCCCTGCCCTCCATGGATGGCTTGGTGTTAACACTGAGGCTCCTCCCCACGCCCCTGGGGACTCTGTAACTGTCTTTAAGTCAACTTTCTCTTTCCTTAATATTTCTTAAAGGAAACTGTATGTCTACTCTAAATGGAAAGTCAGCATTACTCTCCGTAATACGAGGTAACTGAAAGAGTCTTAGAAATAAAATAAAAACAATAACAAAATCCACTCCCTCCCAGCCAGGTTCTGTTGCTCTGAGCCTGAGGCCTGCTCCTCCTTTGTTAAGTAGATGGGCCAAAGCCATGAGGGATGAAATACGTGCTGGACCAAACCGAGTTCTCTTTGAGAGATAAATGGACAGGGAATAACTTTCTTACTGACTTCCTAATTGCCACACCAGAGTACCCCTTAAAAAGATCACAGAGTAACCCAGGACCCTGCTTTGGGAAGCCCTGGTGTGATATGGCATCTGGAAGCTGGGACCCTGCTAACAGGACGCAGATTTTGGACACATTCCTTGGTGTTCTCATCTGCAAAATGGAACTAAAATGCTCCTGTTTCTCCCTTGCTGCAGTGTCTGCAACACCCAGGGAAGGCTCAGTGATGTCAGCCCCTCCTGCAGCCGGCTCAGTGTGACCTGCCGCAAGATGAGCCCTAACCCTGGGCACGGCTGGCCTGTCCCCACCACCTCCAAAAGGCCCAGTGAA
Source organism: Smutsia gigantea (assembly GCA_032199065.1). Taxonomy (NCBI): domain Eukaryota; kingdom Metazoa; phylum Chordata; class Mammalia; order Pholidota; family Manidae; genus Smutsia; species Smutsia gigantea. Next base: position 59,823 of record JAVSCE010020561.1, read on the forward strand.
TAGCAGTCTAGGCCACGGCCTCCCGGAAGTGGGTGCACACCATGTCCAAGTGGAGAACAGAGACTCCCATAGGGCAGGCCCAGGGCAGTGCAACTTCCTCTGCCGCCTTAGAGGCTAACCAGGTAGGGCTGATAGACAGCAGCTCAGAGGGCTTAAGGACTTGCCCAAGGATACACAGTGCTAAGTGTCACAGCTTCCTGGTGAGCATGCCCATGCCCTTGTTCTGACCCACATCAGTGTCCCCGTGCTCAGTCCATGGGCCCTTTTTTGCTGGGCTGGGTCTGATTCACCTCGCACTTTCCTGCAGCCGAGCCATTCCCCGAGCTGTTTTGTGTCTCTGGAATGTCCTTTCTCCCCTAAAGGACAGCTGGCTTCTGGGGCCAGGCCTTGGTGAAGACTTCCTTGTGTCTTTCTTACTGGAACCTCTGAAATGACACATATTCCATTCTGCCTTGTATTCGTTGACCACATTAGACCATGAATCCTAAATTGTTGTAACCATCCTGGCAGTGGTCTGGAAACATTGTAGATGAGCCCCTGATATCAACATTGACCTCCCTCAGGGGCAAAGTGTGTTACAATATACACAGTTCTCATCCGTGGGCAGGGTGTCATTGCATCCTCCCAGAGGCCCTGGCATATTATCTCTCCCTTCCAGACAAGGACCATGCAAACCAGGGAGGTGACATGGCCTGTCCAGGGATGCGCAGCTTAGAGGGACATTGGAGAACTAAAGCCAAGTCTCTGTCAGGAGCTGGAGGTCTGGACTGCAGCAGAGAGTGCCAGGGTGGCAGCTGTGACTCGCCCTGCACAACAGGGGTGTGGACACCAGCTGGCACCCAGCCATCAAGAGTGGGAGGGAAGGAGAGAGCAGGGCCTGGTCTAGTGGGAAGGGGCAGGCCTTGGCCTTCAGGAGACTCGGTGGCTGTGTGCAGCTCTGACGTGAAAAGCTGATCCCCCTTGGGGGTCTCAGCCACTCTTTGGGCCTCTTTCCCATCCTTGAAGGAATTCCTCCTGCATCATCTTGTTGCAAATTCAACATAAATTTACTGAATCCACCCCCTGGTGTTGGACCCTGGGAATACAGAGAGGAGCTGGACATGGGCCCTGCCGTGGAGGAGCATAGGCTGGGCTGGGGGGATGGACAAGTCACTGCAGATGGGGTACAGTGCAACAGGTGCTTCACAGGGGTTCCAGGATGGTGGAGGTAGAGGGAAGAGCAATGTCAGAGGCACGTGGCAGGTACTTGGGCCGAGTCTTATGGTGAACAGGAGTTTTCTAGGTATGCCCATGAGCAAGGGACAGTGTGTGCAAAGGGCCTGGAGAAGCAGCTTTAGGTAGCTGCAAGGTGCAGGTAGTGCTGGAACTTAGGCCCAGGGTGGAAAATGGCAGGGCAGAGGGAGGAGGGCAGGCTGAAGGGCAGCTGGGAAGCTCAGACTGTCCTGTTAGTGCCTGGCTCAAGCACCACGTAAAACTTTCAGAAGATGGGAAATGCCATGGCCCCAAGCTCAGGCCCAGAGAGCAGAGGCCCAGGTTTGGAAGTGGCTTTCCTGCTCTGGGTTTATTGGTGGCCTTCCGTGGTGATGCTTGGAGCTCTAGGGAGAGAGCTCAGAAGCTGGTGACTCTGTGACCCTATGGGGGTGTTGACCCAGTGGGTGGAGTGGGAGGTGACCTTGGCGCAGATGGAGGGTACAGGAGGGCAGGCAGCAGAGGGTGCAGCCTGGGCAAAGGCCAGGGCCAGAGGAGCCTGACCAAAGTAGGCCAGGGCAGCCTTGCTGCCAGCCATGAGGCTGGGGAGCTGGCTGAGCGGGTCAGACCCTCACCCAGGCCTGGCCTCTGTTCTCCTGGGCCCAGCTGGTGCTCCCCTCTCCACCCTCACCTCCCTCTGTCATCCCTGGAAGCAAACCCTCCCAGCAGGGTGGCCCGGAGGGATGCCAGAACCCCCGTTCTCCACCAGCCTGCTGTGTGACCTCAGCAGCTCACTCTCCCTCTGAACACTGGAATTGCAAGAGCTGATTTCTGCACTTCTGCTCTCAGCTTTTTTGATCTAATTCTTGCAGCTTAAATTGCTTCCTGAGCAGGCCCTACCGGAAACCGTGATGCTAATGACTCTCCTGGGTGGCTGTGTGCCAGGATCTCAGGGGCCTTCCACTTCTTTTTCCTTCAGGCCTCCAAGGCTGGGAGGGTGGGTGGGAAGGGGCAGCATTGTTGTACCTTCTGGGCAAAGGGATGGTCAGAGAGGTTAAGTGGGTGAGCGGAGGTCACACAGCAAGTGAGCAAGCAGCCTGGTATGGATGTGGAGGCAGAAGGGTGAAGTGGCTCTGTGTCCTCGGCAGGCAGGGACCCCCCAGCCAACTCTGCTCTCCCTGCTGTGCGTCCATGTTCCACACTCGCCGCCCCGCCTCACCTCCTTGCCTTCCTGCTTCTCCCTCCTAGTGCGATCCACTCCTCTTCCCCTTCTGTGGGGCTCCCTCTGCTGGGGTAAGTGTAGGGCGAATCCCTGGCACCCGGCCCTTCCTGTGGCGCTGCAGGGTCATCAGGCCAAGGTGGAGGCACCAATGTCCGAGGATGCAGGTTCAAGTCCGACTCGGACATGAAACTTGGGCAGGCTCCTCCCCTCACTGAGTCTCAGTTCTTTTTTCTGAAAAATGCCAGCAATGAAAGGCCCGCCCAGCACTCTTTGCAAATACCACACCCAAACCTCTAGCCAGTGGGTTGGCCACACTAGGTGCCCGGGAAATGGAGGTTCTGTCAGGAATGAGAGGGGGCTTGTCTACTTCTCTTCTCATTCCTCTTCCCTCTGGCCTGATAAATAGGCTTCTTAGCCTTTGATTAACTATAATGGCATCTTCCAATTATTGAAACAACATTGTTCCCATTGTAGAGATGAGAAAATGGGGATTCAGAGAGGCTGAGTGACTTGCTCAAGGCCTCAAAGCAGGTGAGTGGTCCAGCTGGGACTGGCACCCACATCAGTCTAGTCTCAACTCGCGTGGGCCCTCACAGTCAGCCTGCCTGGCCTCAGCGGGCTGGGGAGCTGGGGCTGTGCCTCGGCAGGGCCGCAGTGTCACCCTGGACAGGCCCCAGGGTGAGGAGACTTGGGAGTGGGAGCTCTGCCAGCAGCCCAGATGGGGTCTGAGATACGGGGCCTGGCAGTCAGGTGCCTGGCCATCCGAGCGTGTGTCAGGCCGCCTGATATATCAGGCCCCACCAGCTACCGCTCCCCGCCCTGCCCCCCCTCCTGGAGGCCATCTCTGGCCGTGTTAGTCCATTGCATTTGGTCAGCACATGGCTACAGGTGGAGGGTGCTGAGCTGGCCCACCTGGACCCTTGGGTGCTGAAAGGTGGGTGCTGAAGTGTACAGCTGTCTTCTGTGTCAGCGCTGCGTGTGCAGGAGGAACTAACCACATGGGCCCTGCCCTCTGGGCTTCTGGTCTAATGGGGTGCATATGGTCCTGCTCCCCGGGAGGGGGGATCCTGGAGAGTGTTCAGGTTTGGACTGGAGCCTGTGGGGGCCCATGGCCCTCCCAGGGGTGGGCTGGTCGGGGGCCCAGAAGAGGGGCCCAGGCTGAACACAAGAATACGGGTCTTCAGCTGGGGGAATGAGCAGACCCCAGGGGACCCCAGAGGAGAGGGGGACGTCAGAGATGGGGGAAGGTCAGGACCGGTGGCAGATGGCCCTGAAGCCCAGGAAGGGGAGGCTGATCAGAAGGGTGAGACGCTGTGAGGTCTGGGAGGCCATCGCGGAGAGTCTGGCTTTGGGGATTGGGAGGTCACAGGGCAGGGGCTGGGCCTCCTCGGGTAGGTTGGGTCACCGCGGTTAAGGAGCGATGAGAATGCACCTTGCTGCACTGGAGACACTCCGGAAGCGCAGTGAGGAAGGCAGAGTGCTGGAGAGAAGGGGTGAGAGAGAAGGCCGGCTGGCTGGGGGCGTCGCCCGAGTCACGGCTGCTCCGCACAGGCCAGAAGGTGCTGCCCTAGACCAGGGCCAGAGACCTGGGGACAGTATTGCTTTCCTGTGGGTGTGGCACCAGCCAGAGAGCTGCTGGGTCCCCCGCTTGTCTGATTCAGCATGGGGACGTCTAGGGAGGGTTGGTCAAACAAAGGAAGGGAGTGGGTGGATGTGGCCAGGCAGCCCTGAGCGCCCATTGTGGTTTTGCCCTTGGCCCACTGGCCTGCAGACCTGGCGTCACCTCTGAGCATCAGAAATGAGAGAATTCAGGCTGCGGAGTCAGGCCAGTCGGCTCCCATTCCTGCTCTGTGTGTACCAACCCTGTGACCTTGGGCAGGCCTCTCAGGGTCTCTGAGTCGCAGCTCCTGGCCTGGGGATGAGGGTGCCCCTTCACGGGGCTGTAGGGAGGGGCATGCAAGTGCCACCTAAGTCAGCGTGTCGCAGGTGTCCCGGTCCTCAGTAAGTGATCTCATGCCTTCCTGTCCCGCAGGTGCTCCGGGAGCCGCCCACATACCCACCCTGCGCCCCGCTGCCTTGTCTGGGCCTCCGCTCCCGGCAGTGGCCGCCATGTTCTCGTGCGTGAAGCCCTACGAGGACCAGAACTACTCAGCCCTGAAGCGGGCCTGTCTACGCAGGAAGGTGCTCTTCGAGGACCCCAACTTCCCAGCCACGGACGACTCTCTGTACTATAAGGGTGCCCCAGGGCCCACCGTTAGGTGGAAGCGGCCCAAGGTCAGTGTCCGGTCGGACCCAGGGCTGAGACAAGCAGGCCCAGACCCACCCAGTCTGTAGGGGCCAGGGAGGTGGCCGGGAAAGCGGAGGGGCTGACACGGGGCTCCCCACCGCGGTCTTTCATCTAGGCGGGAAGCAGGAGAACGGGCCCTAATCCGTGACCGCCTCATCCCCCTCTGGGCCGCAGCCTCCGCTCAGGGAAAGTGGGGCCCTCCGACCTGCCACCCTCCTCCCAGGGTCATATTTGGAATGAAATTGAGGTGATATGAATGTGACCTTTTTTTAGTAAAATGTAGAGTGACATTCAAGTGTAAGGAATTTACTTTGCTGATTATTATCGTAATGATTTTGAGATAGTCCTTTACGGTAAAATGAAAAGGACTTATTATGACGATTAATCATTAATGTTAATAGCACTAAAAAATGGTACCTCATAGGATTGCTGTGAGCATTGGAAGAGATGGTGCATGACGAGGTGTGGCACCGAGCCTGGCTCCAGGACAGGCACTATGACCATTCTCGTCGAGAATGCTGAATTATGTGGCATCTGGTGGGCTGGGGCCCTGTCCTGCCTCGGTCGCTGAGGTTAGAATGTGTGGAACAGAAGTGTGTGGCGTCCTGACGTTTCATGCTCTTTAACCCGGATTTCTGAATGCGAGAGTGGGTGCCTCTGGGGGTCTGAGCGCCGGGTCCTTGAGAGGCGGTCACACAGGAGGGACTTTAGTGCAGGAGACCATGCGGTACCGAGGTGCCCGGAGCTCCGGCTGCCCGGTAATCAGAGAAGGCATCTCAGAAGGCCCGGAGTGAGGCGGCTCGGAGGCCCAGAGGCCCTCTGGCTCGTTCAGGGTGTGGCAGAAGCTGATGAGATGTTCGGAGGGGGCCAGGGGAGAGAGGCCTGGTGTGCTCTGAGGCGCGGGAGCTGTCCGGGCGAGGCTTGCCGAAGTCCCTCCCTGGACACTTGGGGGTGATGTGGATTTGATCAGCCCCTGGACCTTTTGGGAAAAGGAAATTTAGTTTTCGTGTTCCTCTCCTAGGCTATGATCTCAAGGCCCTAAAACCTGTAAAATCCTATATATTTTCTTGGACTGTGGTACTTGAGAGGTAGAGAAACTGAGGCCCCGGGGAAAGGCAGTGTGCTGACTGCCCAGTGAGCTGGTAGTGGAGCCAGGCTGGGACCCAGGAGTCCTACATCCCAGTCCAGTACCCTGCTTCCCATGGCCCACCTCCCTGTACTAATAAAGGGTCCCTGGTGCCTTTGACCTCAGCCCCATAAGCTGCCCTAAAATCTCGGACCCCTGCTTTGGTTCTCCAGAACTCCCAGGGGCCTCCTGGCCTGGTCACAAGATGCCTGCCCCTTGGGGCCCGCTCCCCCCACCATCCCACGCCTTCCTCCCTCTCCTTTGTCTGGTGGGTGAGGAAGGAGGCCAGCCTCAAAGGGCCTTTGTGAGGCCTTGGGTGTGGGGTGGAGTGGGGAGACACTGGAGCTCTTTGCCCTCCTCTCACTCCACCCCCTTGCCGCCCCTGTTTGGACCCGCTCCTGCCCTCCAGCCATCACCCCGACGTTTCAGATACCTGTCTCTGGAGGGAGGCATGGTGGGAGGAGGAAATGCCAGGCCGACCGGCCTCAGCACCTCCCTGCTGGGTGACCCTGGCAGAGCCTCCTGCCCTCTCTGGGCCCCTTCCCTGCCAGTTGGCAGTCATGCCAGCTGCCCTGTCCTTCTCTGCCTTCCTCACTTGGCTCTGTGCCCAGTTCTGTCTAGCACTGAGAGAGGAGGGGCAGAGCTGCCCTGCCAGTGACAGACGGTGTGTGGAGGGTGGTGCTGAGGGAGATATCTGAGTGGGCAGGGGCAGCAGTGGGAAGGCCTTCCAGCCGGCACAGCTAAGTGGTGTCGGCTGAGGTGAGACCTTGTGGCCCTGGTGTGTGAGGGATGGTCAGTGTGTGCGCAGGGCCTGCTGCGTGGTGACGGGGCTGGTGTAACCTGCAGGCCCTCACCCCACTGACAGGACGGGGCTTGGTGGAGCAGGAAGTCAGGCTGGGCTTGCCCCAGGCGGGCGGCGGGGAGCCAACCCAGCGGGGTGACCATTAACTCCCAGCCCCTGGCCACCAGTGAGGTGGAGCTTTGGCCTGGGGCAGCGTGTTCTCTGCAGAGTCCTACTTCCTGAGTCCTGTGACCTGACTGTCCACAAATAGAGCAAAAAGCTGCCCAAAGGAAGCCCTTCTCTCCCAGCCCACCTCCAGCAATTTCTCTTTAATTGGTTGGTGTCCTGGCCTCTGTTCTTGGAGGATCTGCTCAGCCAACCTCCCTGCCCGCTGGCCTCCCTCTTCCTTTCTCCCAGAATGGAATGAGGGGGCTGTTTTCTGAGCCAAGATGGACTTGGCCCTACCCGAGGGAGATGTGACCTTGAACAAGGCACTTTCCCTCCCTGGGCCTCAGTAGCCTCATCTGTAAATGGGAAGGGTATTTTTGTTGGTCATGGTTTCTGGAGGTTAAAATGACTTGAGGTATCTCTGGTGTCAGGCACACGGGAGGCAGATGTCAAACTGGCTCCCCTCTCTTGCCCACCTGCCCCTTGCCAGCCCTGCGCTGGGGACCGAGAGCAGGCCCTGCCTGGGAAGTCCCATCTCTCCTGGACTCTTCAGACGGGGCCACGCCTTGCCACTTCAGTCCCCACCGAGGGCACCTGCCCCAGGCCCACATCCTCCCCTTCCCGCCAGGTTCATTGTTCCTTTGTTTCTTCCAGCTCAGTAAACATCTGCTGGCCACCCCCCTAGGCCTGGCCAGGGAGATAAGGAGACAGACTGTCAGCAAGGCCTGTGACTCAGGGGGAATCCTGAGTATAGATGTATGGGGAGGCTTCCGCCTCTGTCAGGCCCCTTCTCATCCCTGTGGGGCTGGGTACTCCCCACGACTCCCCATCCAGCACTCTGCCTCTCCCCACTCTGGACATAAGCCTGCAGGCCCTTTGATAGCCCCTAGAAGGGAGCAAGTAGGGGTCCTACTAACAGATACCAGTTTGGGACCTTCCAGAATTCTCCCCCAGGAGCCATGGTGGTCTGCAGCCCCTTGCCTGGGCTGAGCAGTAGGCCCCTTTAGGTCACAAAACAGGGCCAGGCTTCTGGGCTTTTGCCTTGCCCAGGAACAGTCCCCTTCTGGGCATACGCTCAGGTGGCCTCGAAGGACAGGTGGCTGTGGGAGGAGAGGGGGAGTGTGGGTGGGAGGCGGAGGTCCTGCTTCCTTTATGGGCCTCAGTTTCCCCAGTTGTCTGGCTGATTCTTGCTGTGATCTTAGGTTCCAGGAGGGAGCTGACTGGGGTGAAGGTAGATGGATGAAAGGAAGGGGGGAGGGCAGAGGGCACCCTGGATCCGCTGTCTTGCTGCATTCCTGTTTGTACACCCAGCCTGGAAACCTGAAGTTCTTGTGCTGTGGCGGGCAGTGGTTATAGGCTGTGACCGGTGTCTGGTGGAACTGGTCTAACAGGCTGGAAGGTGAGAGGTGAGAGGTGACCACAGGTGCAGAAGGCTTTGCCCCAGGGAGAGTGAGCTGAGCAGAGGGGCCATCTGCTGGGCCCAGGTCACGGCCGGTACCTGTCCACTCCAAGCCCGCTTGCCACTTCACCCTCCCCGGATCCTGCCTGCAGCCCCAGTGGAACCTGCCAAACCCTGTTCCTGACATTGGACGTGGGCAGAGCGGCCTGGGCCCTGCCCTGGAGCTCGCCAGTTGGTGGGGGAGACCCAAAAGCAAACCTCAGTGTGAACAGTGATGGAAGGGAGCCCAGGTGGCCTTCAGGAGGGTGGTGTCAGAGTCAGTGTCTCTCTTGAGGCTGTGACTGAATTCCATCTTGGGGGGAATTTGGAGTCCCCATTCCCCTCCAAGGCCTCTTCGCCTACCAGCCCTCTCCAAGCCTGCTCTGCTGGCATCACCACCTCCAGGCAGCCTCCTCTGATCTCTTCCCTGGCTTCCTCCTGTCGTGGCTGTGCTCACACAGACTCATAGTCAGGTGGCTCCTCAAGGGCCTTGCCTGTGGGCTGAGAATTTCTCTGACTAGCTCCGTGTTCTGTGCCTAGCCTATGGCCTGGGAAAGGTGCACGGACAGACACTGATCTTGAGATCCTGGCCCTGGGTAATGGGGGTGAGGGTCTGGGCTGCCCTTGACCCTTTGGTCTCATTGCCATATACCAACACCCCCTATGCTGGGCTAAGGGCAGGTGTGGGGGGTGGGTGAAGGAAGGGTGGCTTTGTCACTCAAAAATCCTAGCCCACCTGTAGGATCTGGAGCTGAATGCCTGAATTTGAATCTCAGTTCCCCTCTTCATATGTGGCCCTGGGCAAATGACTTAACTTCTCTGTGCCTCATCTACATGTTTCTTCATCTACAACATGGGGATGCTGACAGTACCTGTCTCACAGGGTAGGGTCCCGGTCCCTGTGAGCTAATTCTGTGATTGTTCCATTCCACTGTGTCCCAGGGTGCTGCTGGATGCCAGGGCGGACCCCAGGTGCCACCTATCTCAAGTGGTTTCTCTAGCCTAGAGCTAGCAAACCTGCTCTCCTGGCAGTGGGAACATGCCCCAAAACGTCTCCTCCTCTCCTCTCCATCCCAGGCTGGTGGATTTGCCCCCAAGGTCCCTGCTCCTCTGTCATAGCGAGTCAGGGCACAGCTGAGCCTGGAACGTGAGTTGCTTGACTCCTGAGCTCAGTGTCTCTCGGGTTCCAGAGAAGTGTCAGGGGCCAGTGCCACGTTCCCGGGCGGCACGTTCCCGCTGGGATGGTGGGAGCTGGCCCACGGGTCTGCCTAGGCCTTACTGCTCCGTGGGGAGGAGAGCCGTAGTCAGGGAGCCCAGCAGAGCTGGGTGCTGTGCCATGGGCCCACTTAGTCGCCTTGTGACCTCGGGTGTCCCTGCCCCCTCCTGGGCTTCAGTGTCCTCCTCTGTGGAACGGGGAGTTGTGTCTCTGTTCAGGCCCTGGCTAAGAAGATCTGAGAGGGAGAGCTGCTAGGATGCCCCCCTGCAGACCTGGGGAGGCCAGGTGGTGGTGGGGATGTGGCTAGGGTCCTCCGGATGTGAACCCCCGTAGCCCTCTCCTGCCTGCCCTCCCAACAAGCCCCAGGAGGCAGACGCTAAGTCATGGCTCCCTCTGGCTCGGAGTTGAGGGCTGGGCCTGGGCGATGAGGTACAGGGCAGCAGGGAGGGAGGCCAGGCTACTTCCCACCTCTCCTTCCTGACAGGCGCCTTCACTGTGTTTCTGTGATCTGGGGCAGTAGTATTCAGACCTGTGGCACCCTTGTGGCTTGGCCCTGTGTCACCCTGACGTCCCATCTGGAGCTACTCATGCCCTCGGGAGTGACGGCCCTCAAGCTGGCGCTCCAAAACACTGGTTTCCTCAGGCAGAGGCGGTAACTGGAGTCCCAAATGCCTCAGCGAGCCCTTTGCCCCATTTTCCCCTCCCTCCATCTTCTGTAGAGCCCTCACACAGTCCCGCAGGGATAATAATCTACCTCCTTTGCACAGTCAAGGAAAGGGAGGCTCAAAGAAGTTGAACCACTGGTTCAAAGTTGCACAGCCAATGGGGAGCAGGAATTTGATTTCGTCTTCCTGACTCTGCTGCCCTCTGCTGGCCGCCTGCAGTAGGACCTCAGTAGCTCTGATGGGGTTGAACTAGCTCTGGAGCATCAGCTGCAGTGGAGGCGGGCCCCTGCTGTGTGACTGGGGCATGTTATTTGTTCTCTGGGTCTCAGTTTCCACATTTGTAAAATGAGCACAATGTCTGCTTCTCAGGACCATGGTGAGGGTTGATGATGGTGCCAGAGGAATGCCTGGCACATAGAAGGGATGTCTCAGTGTTTACCTCTTCCCATGCCCCATTATCCCCACTGTCCCACTCCATCAGTTCTGTGGAGTAAAGATGCAGATAGGAGAGGAGTAGGGGCCTGAGGCAGCCTCATGCATGCCCCGAGCACAGACCTGGACTGGGAATGAGACAGGGGAATGTCCTCATGCCCAGCCTGGCCCACTGGGCCCACGTTGGGCACATGGAGGGCACACAGGAGCTCTGCGCTTTGTTCGCTCAGCTCTGCTTTTACTTGCTGTGTGCCCTTGACAGGTCACTGGGCCCCTCTGAACCTTCATTCCTTATCCATAAGATGGAATAGCAGCCCCACACTCTCCAGGTGCGGTGTGGGTCAGATGAGACAGCCTGCGTATGTGCCCACACAGGGCCCGGCATGGTCAGCACCTTCTGCTCTCCTGCCTTTTCCACTCTTCATGTGTAATTTTGGTGTTTGTTTCCAGCCGGGGCCCCTGCCCCAATTCATGACCATGTCCCCTGGGGCCAGCTGATGTGGGCCCCGTGGGGCTGCTGGTGCTGGAGGGTGATGGAAATTGAGACCACAGGGGGCCGGAGGAGGGGGTGCCCGGGGCCCAGCCCCCTGAAGTCCTTCCACGGTGTCTGTTCACCGTTGAACCTTTGGCAGAAGAGCGGGGGAAGAGCCTTCCAGGCAGCACCTGAGGCAGGTAGATTTGGAGAAATCAGCTGGTCATGCCGGGCCCCTCAGTGTGAGGGGAGGTGGTGAATCTCCTTGCTCACAGTGGGGTCTCCCCTTGGCTTCTCTGCAGGACATCTGTGACGACCCCCGCCTCTTTGTGGATGGCATCAGCTCCCATGACCTGCACCAGGGCCAGGTGGGCAACTGTTGGTTTGTGGCGGCCTGCTCATCACTTGCCTCCCACGAGTCACTGTGGCAAAAGGTGAGGCCCGGGGTGGGGAGTGCTGGAGAATGTTACTCAGCCCGCAGCCCTGGCTGCCAGACCTGACTGTGCCGGTGGGACTTCATAAAATCCCGTGCAGGGATGGGGTGCGGTGACACCGGAGCTCCCCAGCATTGCCGAGCATCAGAATTGCCTTCCCCTCACATGACAGCTTAGGATCCCCGGAGGGGAGGGTGCTGGGAATCTGTGTAGCTCCCAAGGAGATTCACATGGGTCCCCTCCTGACGGTTGGAGGCCCTCCATGTGGGAGATGCCTGAGTCATGGGCAACGAGGAGGCACCACTAAGGGGCTCAGCAGACCTGCCAGTAGCTGTGTGACGTGACCAGCCCTTGTCCATCTCTGGGTGTCAGCTTTCATGCTTGTCCAGTGGGAGCGGTCCAGGCGATCCTGACTCGTGGCCCATAGCTCCCAGCTGCTGATGTTCTGGACCAGGGCTAAGAGTTTAGGTTGGAAAGCACCGGCCCTGGTCCTGACCCTTGGCCCCCTTGTGGGAGCTCTGGGCAGCCCTTAAACTAACTCTCAGAGCTCCTTTCTCCGGGAAGCAGGAGCCTGGAGTAGGGCTGGGCTGCTGGCCTCTAAAGAATAATCCGCTGGGGCTGCCTCCCGGGTTCCTGGGCCAGTGGGCAGAGGTCATTGCATCTCTCTCACCCCTGCGCTTCCTGTTCTCCCTAGAGGCTGGCAGCAGGGCTTAAGAGCACCTGGCATCCCAGTCTTATGGGCTCCGTTTTAGCCCATCCTCACCATTGGTAGCTTTTTAATTAGCCTCAGGTTACTCAGCTGAAAAGCCAGGATATCAGGCTCGCTCCCTCTGTGGGGGCTGTGAGGGTGAAAGGGGCTACTGTCCTCAAAGGGCCTGTGCAGAGCGCTCTCAGGGAGCTGTGGCTGCGTGACCAGTGTCACAGCAGTTAGTCTGTGTGGAACATGATGGGCGTTCCTATGCCGGCAGGGCACCAGGAGCAGAGGGAGTTTATGCTCGTCTTCTGCGGTGTCCCCCAAACATCAGAGGGAGCTGTGCCCTTAGCCAAGGCTGGGACTGCGGCAGGTGCCCTGCCATATGTCTCCTGAATGCAGTGTGACTTCTCAAAGCCACCCACGGTGGGCATCCCCAGGGCCTGGCCACTGGTGGTCCTGTGGGACTACAGATAGCTGCATGCTGTAGGGCCCTCAGCAGAGGCCACTGGGTGGCCGTAGGCATGCACAGTCATGGAATGTCTGAGCTAGGAGGCCTCAGAGAGCCACACGTGGCATCCCTCCACTCAGGCCTTGTGGCCTGGAAAGGGCGGGGTCTGGCACTGTTCTCTGGGTGTGGGGCTGTCCTCCCCTCCTGCCTCTAGGCTCCAACCCCTTCTCTGAGCCAGAACAAGGTGTCCCTGCCTCTGAGCCCACCCCCAGCTAAGTCATGGCTCAGTCTGCAGCTGGAGGTGGCACATGGGAATTGTGTGGGGCTGGCCTACACCTCCAACCCTGTCCTATAATTGCCTGTTTACCTGTGGTCTCCCCTCTTGAGGTGAGCTCCCCTTGGGCAGAGCTGGCCTAACTGTATCTTCCCACTGGGCCCAGCAGGAACTTGGCATAGAGAAGGCTCAAGAAAGTTTTGAGAATGGAATTCCTTCCCAAATTTTTGGACCCAACTGCTGGCCAGCAGCCCCACAGCCTCCTGGGGCCTCTGGTGGGGCCACCTGGGGAATGGGCTGTCTGGAACTTGCAGGGAGGAGCCTTGGCTAGCTGTGTGGTGGGCCTGGCCCTAGGTGGTCCCCTGACACAGCTCCCCGTCCAGTGAGGGCTGCAGGCAGGAGGCCTGTCACTGAGGCTCTGCTGCTGTAGCAGATCTGGGCTTGTCTCTGGGCTGAAGGTCCCTCCGGCAGCGGTGGGGCGCCCGGCCCAGCTGGTCTGGAGGATTTGAGAACCGGGAGGTTGATCTCCAGAGCTTGGGTGTTCGGGAAGTGCGGGCAGGGCAGAATGTCTTGGCTAATTGCTCTCTGCCTCGTGATGCTGCTGTAGGGACAGCCCCTGGGTGCTGGCAGGAGGCACACAGCCCCAGGGACCTCATTAATGTGCCTCCGCTCCTCTCCTGTCCCTGCTGACTGGGCCCTGTTTGTCAGGGCCTGTTGCCCAGTAGAGCCTCCCCTGCTCAACTCTGTTTTCTCCATGGAACAGGGGTCCCCATCCTAAGCTGCGCCCTGCTCCCCCTGCCCACCTTGCTGCAGGGATGCTGGGCCTCAGATGCAGGCACACCCATGCCACCTCCTCCAGGAAACCACCCCTGTACCTCTAGTTCTTGACACAGCCTAGGATCGATAGGCACGGATGGGATTTGAAGCCAGCCAGACCTAGGTTTGATTTTGGCTAGGTCCCATGCTAGTTGAGCAGGTCACATTCTTTCTCTTGGCCTCGATCTAAACGTGACCTTTCCATTTCCCAGCATTGGGAGAGGATTAAAGGAGCCTGTCTGGGGCAAGCCCATGGCATTTAGTGTGTGAAATATGCATGTGTTAAGTCCTCCTCCCCACCCCACTCTGTGCTCCCCATCTATTTCTCTGTTCTAGACACCGCTTGACCTCACCTCTAGACCCTGCCCTCAGCTCTTAATAGCTTCTCCATCTGCTCTCCCTGCTGGTCTTCACTGGAAGCATGACCTTTCTGGCCTCGCCTTCCAGGCATCTCCCTCACTCCTCCACCTTGACACACACCTGGCCCTAAACCTCATTTTGGCCTCAGTTAGTGCCCATGTACTCTCTCCCCAGCTGCTCATCTTACTCTTCCTTGACCTTGGGCCCTGTGGTCCATCACATCAATCATTCTCTCATCAGTGTCATTTGTTATTCATTCATTCCTTCATTCAACAAGCGTTTTCTGAGGGCCTCCTATGTGGCAGGCTATTCTCGCTGCTGGCCTAGAGTGACGAACAAGACAGACACAGTGCCTTTCCCTCTCCAGGCTTACGGCCTAGTGGGGAGACAGCCCAGGCAAAAACTAAGCAAACGCACACATATGCTGGGAAAGAGAGAAACAGCTCCTCCTTACAAAGGAAAGAGAAGCACCCCCAACAGTAACTGCTCAGCCGTGTTGTCCCCCTCACCTCTGCACCCCCAGCTACAAAGTAAAAGGATCTGTGAGGGTCAGGCAGTTTTAACATCTTCCATTCTCCTGAATACCCTTGGGGAATTGCCACCAGCGATCCCAGACCTGATGCTAGAGCATGAGGTGTTGTCTTAACATGACCAGGTGCTCTGTCCCCACTCGGTGCCCCTTTGCTGCTCATGTAGCCCAAGGTCCCACTGACATACTTAGTTTCGATCTAGCATTTGACTATACTTGTGGTCCACTAGACCCTTCAGATTGTTTTCAGTTTTTACACTTTGGCCTGTGTCTCTGTCCTCTTTTCTGTGGGTGGCATGTGATGGCAGTTTTCCCTCTTCTCTTCCCCAACCCCCCTCCTCACTCACATATTTCAGTTCTTCTGTTTGCCTGCATGTAATAGCTGAGCTCCCGGTTCTGCCTCAGGCACTGGGGATATAGGTGTGTGTCCGAGGCTTCCTCGCATCAAATCTCCTAGGGAAAACTGAGGATCAATACAGGTGGAGTAAGTGGTGGGATTTTAGTAGGAAAGAAACCTGGGCATGTGGCTGCCGTGTGGTGTGGGTTGAAGCAGGCAGGGATCATCTAGGTCAGTGGTTCTGAAAGCACAGTCCATGGACCAGCAGCTTCAGCTGCATCTGGGAGGTTGTTAGAAATGCAAATTCTCAGGCCTTCTCAGCACCTATGAAATCAGAAGCTCTGGAGATATGGGGCCCTGCACTCCTTTTTTAGGACCTGCAGGCGATTCTGACACTCACTGAGGTTGGAGAGCGGGGGTCCAGGTGAGAGGCACTGGTGGCTGGTCCTGGGGCCCGGCAGTGGGAATGCGGGGAGGGTTGTCAGGGTGTCTGGGAGGCAGAGCTGTGCCTGTGCCTGGGTGAGGGGGTGTGGAGGCTGAGGCTGGGGACGAGGCAAGGAGGGCTCCAAGGTCAGGGTGGCGACTTGAAATCTCCAGTTGGCAGGTCCCCGGGGCCCTTGTTCTGCCCGGGGTCCTCCAGCCTCCCCTTGCCTGCCTCCAGCAAGTGCTTGCTCCCCACGTCCCTGCCCTTAGAGCCTCTGCAGTACTTCCTTCTCACAAACAAGCCAGCTCCCAGCCCAGGTGGTTGCCACAGCAACTGACATCAGTGGCCTGGTCCCCAAGGAGCCTGTCACCCTCCTGCCTGCCTGCCTGCCTGCCTGCGGTGCCTCCAAAGTCACTGCTTCTGTGAGGAGTAGAGAGGAGGCATTTGGGATCCCACCTTCTTACCCAGCCCGTTTTGAGGCGTGGGTGGGGCTGGGAAGGGCCCGAAGCAAAGAGGGGAGGGGAATGGGGAGGGCGGAAGGGAGGCGGGGCCCCTCTTTGGTGGCCTCCGGCCTCGGGGCGCCCTAGCCCACTCGGCTCCTAGAGGCGCAGGCAGCAGCAGGCCATGGCAGAGGACGGGCCGAAGCAGCCGCAGCTCCACATGCCCCTGGTCCTGGACGAGGACCTGACCAAGCAGATGCGGCTGCGTGTGGAGAGCCTGAAGCAGCGAGGGGAGAAGCGCCAGGATGGTGAGAAGCTGCTGCGGCCGGCCGAGTCTGTGTACCGCCTTGACTTCATCCAGCAGCAGAAGCTGCATTTTGAGCGCTGGGATGTCGTGCTGGACAAGCCAGGCAAGGTCACCATCACAGGCACCTCCCAGAACTGGACGCCTGACCTCACCAACCTCATGACCCGCCAGCTGCTGGAGCCTGCTGCTGTCTTCTGGCGCCAGGAGGACTCGGATGCCATGGATTGGAATGGGGCCGATGCCCAGGAGTTCGGGGAGCGCCTGTCCGAGCTGGCCAGGATCCGCAAGGCCATGTACTTCCTCATTGCCTTTGGCGAGGGCGTCGGGCCTGATGACCTCAAGGCCTCCGTGGTCTTCACTCAGCTCTGACGGCAGTTGCCCAGTGCCGCCCCTCCTCTCGCCCACCTGCCCTGTCCCCTGCCTGCACCCCCTTCCCCCAGTGTGTGTTTGAGGACATTCTTCTAGCTGTTGGCCTGTACTCGGCTTAGCTAGAACCCCCCGAGCCTGCGTCCTTCCCCATCTCTTCCCTGGTGCCGTAGTCTAGAAGCTGAACCGCTTCTGCTGTAGACCCTGGAGGCTTTGTTGGGGCTGGTGTGGGGAGCTTGAGGGGCATGGGCACCTGCCTTCTCTGCTTCATCGTTGGGAGAGAGACTGAGAGAGACAGAGACAGCACTGAGAGGAAGAGATCCGAAGAAACACTGGGCTTCCTCTGGGCACAGGCGATGGGGGCGACAGAGCTGCCTCCTTGGGGAATCTACAACAGGAATTTGCTGCCTCCCTGGCCCTCTGCTGAGCCCATGTTTGGAGGTGAACACCCAGCCTGAGGACCCAGGAAGGCGCTGCCTCTGGCACAGGCCTGGCATCGCCCCACGACACCGTGCGACCCTCCAGATGTGGGGCCGAGTTGCTGCGGGGGCTGACGTGGGCGGTGGGGAGCAGCTGGCGTGCTGGGCGCTGTGCGGGCTAACGGCTGCTCTTCTGGGAATGACTTCAGGAGGGGAGAAGTGAAGGGGGGCATGTAAAAAACGTCACATGAAGATATCTCTATTTATGCATATACACGTATATTGAGAGGGAGCCTGCTGTATTCACATGGACATATTCATGTGTCTGTACTGCCCTATGAACAAGTCCCATTTTAGTTGATTGTACAGTTGCCCAGCTGGTTCACGGGTGGCCCTTAGCAGGGGTGTGGTCAGGGTAACCTTGCGGGTGGGCTTCCCGAGCTGGGAGACATGAGGTTCACACCGTGAAGCAGGGAACAGGGTAGTAAAGGGGTTTCCCTCTGCCTGGGAGAAGCTGGATAGAGGGGTCCAGGGCCCTGGAGCTGGAGTCAGTAGATTCTCTGGGGCCTCAGGTGTCCCCTGCAGGGAAGTCAGGCTGTTTCCACATCCCTGGGCAGGGAGGGCAAGCGTTTCCTCTGGCCTGGCGTCTCACTGGCATCTTTAATGGAGCTGAGGGGAGTGGCGGGCATGGCAGGCCTGGTGGTGGCTGATGGTCAGAGTCGGACTAAAGGTGGCAGCGTGGTTGATGGTGGGACAGTAGCCTCAGAGGGCATTGGGTGCAACCCATGCACCCGACAGGGCATCTGAGGCACAATCCTCAGCAGGGTTGTTCCCAGCCCCTGAGCCTGGGCCTCCCCACCCTGCACACACCCTTTGCGGAGGGGCCTGACCTGCCTGCCGTCAGCCAAGGGCCCCTCAGGCAGTGCCCCCAAACCCTGCCTCAAGGCCAGCCCTGGGTTTTTTTTGTCAGGACCATGCCCCTGACATTTTTCTCATGCAGCAGAGCCAGCAGGGGGCCACAGGACCCTGGGAACAGAGGTACTGAGAGATGGAGGGTCAGAGCGTCATCAATGGCTGGGGCTGCTGGGAGAGCAAGGCCCCACTTCAGAGGCACGAGAGCAGGAGCGGGGTGCTGGGGTGGTACTCTGGTGGGGAGACTGGCTGTAGTGTGCACTCTGGGCCTTTCTAACTCACAGCTCTGGGGCCTCTTTTGGGTTGTGTGTCAAGTCCTGGCACTGCCCACCTGCTTCACCGCCGCCTCCTGGGGAAGGCCCTGCCCCACCACATCTGCCCCATGTGGGTGAGAGTGTCTCTGCTGTGCCCACTGTGTGTCCCCAATAAAGCCTGTGTGCCCCCACCTTGGTGGTGTGCAGTCTCTCGCCGTGAGCCCCCCCTCCCCTTCAGGAGCTCTGACTTGGCCGCTACCCCTCACAGCCCAGAGCGCCCCCTCCAGCCCCTTCCCCACACTCCTGAACCCTCCGGCCGCTTTCAGGGATAAGGCCCAGAGCAATCCCGCGTCAGCCCAAGGTCAGACATCAGGATGGAGTTTAGAACCAGGTCTTCTGACACCCAACATCCCTGACAGTTTTTGTCTCCAGGGTCCCCCAGGTCAGCCTCTGTATGTGGTGTGTGGGGCCACGATGAGGCTACAGGGAGGCACCATCTGGTCCTCGGCAGATGGGGCCCAAAGGAGGCGGGTGGGGACACACCTAACCATGACCAGTTCTTAGTCTCCCTCCCTGGCGGAGTGGCTGGGCAGGGGCAGAGGGACCGGGGAGTGGCAGTGGTGGGGTGGGGTCAGGCCTGGGCCCAGGTTTAGTCTGGCCTCTGTTTCCCATTTGCTGCACACCCTCAGGCAGACCCAGCCCTCTCCCAGCCTCAGACTTTCTGGAGGGAACACCTGGTTCTGTGAAGCCCTTTCGGCACCCCCGCCACCTGCTGACAGCTGCGGCTGGTAGAGCTCCGCCACCGCGGCCCCACGCTTGGACCTTCTTCAGAGCTCTGGCCCTTTGTCATCTCCCTCGAGTTCTCTGAGTTTTTAGACAGAGGCAGCTAAGGCCCTGGGGAGGTGGCAGGTAGCCTGAGGTCTCAGAGGGTCAGGAGGGGCCAGAGGAGGGGCCTGGCCTTCCAGTTTGTGCCATAATGTGTGTGTGTTTCATTGTTTGTTTGATCAGATCCAGACAAAAGTCCATAACTGCAATCTGTTTCCCTTCATCTTTTATTCTTTCCTTGTGATTTAATTGCTGGAAAAACCAGCTGCCCTGTGGAGTTTCAAGCTATCTGAATTGTGCTGGCTTTGTTTTCCTGGTGGTATTTGACATGTTCCCTGTGCCTACCTTCCTGGAAGCTGGGACTTACCTCTAGAGGCTTGGTAAGGTTCAATTTCAATTTGTTTTTTGGCATGACTGCTTCATAGGAGATACTGTGTACGTCTCTCAGGAAGCACATAATATCTGGTTGTCTCTCTTTTTTTTGTGATGTTAGAAGCCACAGATAATCATTGTGTAAAGCCATTATTTGCCAGTGGTTGCAAATAGTAGGAGTCTGATATTCTAATGTCTTCCTCATTTCTTAGTTGGAATTCACCTCCCTTCATCTGCTAATGGTTACCCTCTGTACAGTTTGCATAGAAAAGGCAGGGTAAATCTTCAGTGCTTCCTCTTAGTTTTCTAGTTTCAAAAAAATGAGTTGCTTCCCTGCCATCCAATATGGACTAATTGTTTGTTTTTGTAAATGTCATTGTGAGCTTAAAGATTAGAACATAGTCAATGTGTTTTCACCTACTGCACCTACTCTTCCTGATTATATCCCAGTCACTGATGCTTGGATCAGCCCGTCTTGGCCAGCAGGGGCCTCCTAGGTTGGCCCCTGAATCCTTTGGTGTGGCCCTGGGCTTCCTCGATCGCCTGCTTGGATCTCTGGTGTGACTGGACAGGGGTGGAAGGGCTTTGAGTCGCTGCGCCTGGACGGTCTGCTCCCTCTCACCCAGTATCCTGGCCGCAGGGGGCTGAGAGGTGAGAAGCCCGGCCTGGGGCCCACCCCATGCTGGGTCTGACGGCTGTGATGCGAGAGGGAAATTGAGGCCCATGGGGACCCCTGACCCTGGATCTCCAGGCCCTGGAGCCTCATTAGCTGCTTCTCGAGCCACAGAGGGCCCCAAGCCAAGGCCTGGGCCTATCTAATGATCCTCCCACAGCCCCAGCAGTACCTCCCAGAGCACCGCCAGGGCTCCTCTTCCTCCCTGTTCATCCCCTCCCTCTCCCCATGTAGTTCAGAGCTTTCAGAGCAAGGAGGAGCAGAGGGCAGTACAGTGACCAGGCCAGTGTGCTCAGCTTTGGACTCCCTGTGGCTCTGTGCCCTTGGGCAGCTCCTTGCTCCTCTCTGGACCTCAACCTTCCCATCTGGGCAGTGGGGATAGCCCCTGACACATGCCCCATTTTTGATGCAGCTTTCTATCCTGCAGGCAAAACTGGGGAGAGTGCTAGAGGTCAGAGCAGAGGCTGGCCCGGGAGTTTTCTACTTAGAAAGGACACAGAGTTGACTGAAAAAGGACCAGCCAGTGTTAAGCACTTGCTGGGTTCCAGACACTGTGCCAGGCTCCAAAGCCTTGAGTGTGAATCCTGCCTTCTGCAGCTATGCCCATGGGCAGCTGTCTTCCAGAGGCTTCCCTTAATATTGCCTCAAAAGACGGTAGTGAGGATTAGGGGTGGTGGAGTATATGGCCTTGCCGCGCCTGGGCCTGGCGGGCTCCATTATGGCTGTAGAGCCTCTCACTGTAGTGAGCATTTTCACTTTCTCCAGTGTCCCACTAGGGACCATTTCTCTTTGCCAACATCCCTGTTGATGGTAAGAGGCGTGTAAACAAAAGCATCCTTAATGAGTGTGGGGTTTGGGGAATGGCTTTTGGCTGAAGAATCTGTGCTCAGGCTGGTCTGGGCCTTGGGACCGACAGCCTCCCGATGCATCACTGGCTCCTCAGGCCGGGTGCCTGGGTGCCTGCCCCATACCTGAGGGTGGCTTTCTTCTGGAAGGTGCTGCCTGAGGTCCCAGTGGGTTCAGTCCCACTTGGTCCCATGCTGGGCAGGGCGAGCAGGTCACCCCGACTCACCAGAGTGAGGGGTTTTCCCTTCCCTGACCACCTCCTGCTGCCCAGATTATCTCTTTGTTCTCATCTGCTTGGGGGATGCCCACTGCCAGCCCTCAGGACACCTGCCAGAAGCTGCTACTGGCCTTGCAGGGTCAGGCCCACCACTCCAGGTCCCACATTGGTTTATGGCAGAGATGGGAACTGAATTCGGTATTCCCTTCCATTTTCCCTGGAGGCATGCATCCCTGTTTCCCCAGGAAGCTACATGTGATCCTCAGCGTGTCCCCATCCTGTCCACCCTCCCATCCAGGTCATCCCAGACTGGAAAGAGCAAGACTGGAACCCTGAGAAGCCTGACACCTATGTGGGCATCTTCCACTTCCACTTCTGGCGCTTCGGGGAGTGGGTGGATGTGGTCATCGACGACCGGCTGCCCACGCTCAACAACCAGCTCATCTACTGCCACTCCAACTCCCGCAATGAGTTCTGGTGTGCCCTGGTGGAGAAGGCCTATGCCAAGTAGGTGCTGGCGGCAGGCAGGTGGCCAGGTGGGGCTAACACAGCTGATGGGCTCTGCCTTGGTGTTCCAGGGCTGCAGGCACCGAGAGGCGAGGGGCTGGTGCAAAGTCGTGCAGCATGCTTGGGGCCCGGGCACCCAGGGTTCGGCCAGCTGACCCCCCACTGGGTGAGCTGGAGGCCTGGGCTGAAGGTCCTCTGGTGCCTGGTGTCAAGGCCCCACAAGCAGCTCCAGGGGGAGTTACTCCGCTACCACCTGAGAAGGCGGGTGCAGGCAGGTGTCTCGCAGGCAGAGCCGGCACTCACATTCAGGTCAGTTCTTTCCCAAAGATCTGAGCTGCCGAGCCCTCCCTGAAGTCCTTGTTGAGAATCTCTGAGCCTGGGCTGCTGGACCAAACAACCGCCTTCTCTGCTCACTGGGCCTCCCATCCCACCATCGTCTGCCTCCCTGACCGGCTATCCATCTGTGCTCTTTTCTGCTCCCTGCTTCTGCTCTGTGCCAGTCCCTGGGTCCCCAGCATGGGCACAAGCAGAGGTCTGCTGAGCTATGGAGGGTTTTGGGACAGAGTGACCTGCCCGGGCCCCTGCAGAACAGGAAGGCCTGGGGCAGGCCTGCCAGTGGGCTTAGAGACCAGCGCACCAGCAGTGTGAGAGCCTCTCTCTGTTCCTCCTCCTGAGCCTGTTTGCCAGTCTTCTTGGCCATGTGTGTGTGTGTGCGTGCGCATGTGTGTGTGTACAACAAAACAAACCCAAGAAAACATTGACAAATTCCGTTTTTAATCCTAAGAAAGCAAAACTCGCCCCCTGGTGGTCACTGGGTCTAAATGGTCCTTGGTGCAGGCCCTTCTCTTCCCACTGCCCTGCCATTCAGTGGGCTTGCTTGTATTTTTTATAGTTGTATTGTGTTAAAATATATTTATCCCTTTCCCCGTGTATAAGTGTACAGTCTAGTGGCATGAATTGTATTTACAGTGCTGTGTACCCATCACTGCTATCTATATCTGAAACCTTTTCATCATCCCCCAGTTAAACTCTGCCTGCTAAACAATAACTCCCCCTTTCTCCCTCCCCCCAGCCCCTGGGAACCTCTATTCTGCTTCTGTCTGTATGAATTTACCTATTCCAGGTAGCACAAATATGTGGAGCCCTAAAATATTGGACCTTCTGTGTCTGGCTTATTTCACCTATCATGATGTTGGCAAGGTCCACCCATGTTGTAGTGTATATCAATTTTTCATTCCTTTTTATGGCTAAATAGTAGTCTATTGTGGGTGTATGCCACATTTTGGTTATCTATTTGTCTGAAGATGGACACTTGGATTGTTTCCACCTGTTGGCTGTCATGAATAATGCTGCTGTGAATGCTGGTGTGCAAATATCTGTTTGCAGTTCTTGAAATATATACCTAGTAGTGAATTGCTGGGTCATATGGTAGTTCTATGTTGAAACGTTTTAGTGACCACCAAACTGTTTTCCATGGTGGCTACACCATTCATGCTTGCTTTTTAAAGTTTGCCTTTAAATTTATAGCGAATGTATGTTATAGCAAATCTAGAAAATAGAGAAAGCCACGCAGAAGAGAATAAAAGTCTCCTGTGTGCCTGCATATTCTTCCAGCACCCCCCCGCCCCCCACCCCACACACACACACAGCCTTCCCTGTTTTGGGCTGTGTGAGTGGATGAGGCTTCTCTGCTCAGGAACACCATCACCATCGTCCCTCAAAGCCTGGCCCCTGCTCCACATCTCTGTTTCCTGCCTTTGCTCTCTCCCACACCCTCCTCCACTACAGGCAACTTTTAAAAAATATCTTTGCTGTATCTTTTTGTCTGTAGGTTGCTTTGCAAAATCTGTGTTGCTGTTTTGTGGGCATATGTTTTCAATCTGCATAATTGTATACTGTTACATATCCCGTTCTGCTTCTCATGTTCACATTCAACACTCTGCCTATGACCCCCACCTTTTTCCTGACTATCAATAAGAGTCACAGCGGTGTCCCTAGCACCTGGTATATTGCACATAGGCGATGCTTATTGTTTTTTCAATGAATTATCGTATGCATTTTAAACACAATTGGGATTTAACCATTGCCTTTTCAGACATAACAGGCAAGTGCTAGCGTTTTTTCTGCGGTAGGAATCCTTTTGCTTCGGTGGCTGCTTGATGTTCCGGAGTACAGACGCAGCATTAGTTCTTAAAATCGATTCCCTGTCGTTAAACATTTAGGTGACTTGTAGTTTTACATTATTATAAGTGATGTTACGCATCCATTAATGTGTCAAAAATATATGAGCTTTTAATGCTTTTGAAAAGAATTGTTAGATTTTTGGACAGCTGACTTTTGAAGATAGGGCTGCTAGGGCTGAAGGGAATTTGAGCAATAAAACTGTAGCTCAGGGGGACAGACATTGGCCTGGGAGCTCGAGACCTGGGTTCTAGTGTTGGCTCTGCTGTGGCCTGCTGTGTGACCTGAGCAGTTTGCTTGACCTCTCTGAGTCTCAAAAAGCTTCCCTATAAGGTGCAGAATTTAGCCTGGCCGGAGAGCATGAGCTGGGAATTCTTTCCACATTGCTCCCCAGGCTGGCCGGCTGTTACCAGGCCCTGGATGGAGGCAACACGGCAGATGCGCTGGTGGACTTCACAGGAGGCGTTTCCGAGCCAATCGACCTCACTGAGGGTGACTTTGCCAATGACGAGGCCAAGAGGAACCAGCTCTTTGAGCGTGTGTTGAAGGTGTACAGCCGGGGAGGCCTCATCAGTGCCTCCATCAAGGTGAGGACATAGAGGCAGACCCCAGAGGTGGCTCCTCCTCCTTGCCGACCCTAACTCGGGTGTGAGGTGACTGTGGCATTCCGGGTGGAGTCCCTGCCCAGACTGGCTCATGATCACAGACCCTCAGCCTCATGGTGGAGGGGGGCAGTAGGAGGGTGCAGCCCCCTCCTGAGTGCTGGGCGGTACAAGCCATAGGCCCCGTGCCCTTCCCCTGCCCTGTGAAATGCCTTACCAACACTTTTCAACCAATACCCCCTATTCCCAGCCCTCTCGTATTGGGATGATGGGTGTCTGTGCGTCTGAGGGTCTCCCTCAGTCAGGTTTGAAACATTGGAAGCTAAGAGGTGGTCAGAGGAGGGGAGGGATTCCTGCTGGTGCTGGCCCAGGCCCGGGCCCCTCCAGAGCACCTCTTACCCCCTTGACTGCATATGTGACTGATGGGAAAGCTGGGGCTCAGGGAGAGCGGAGTGTGAGTCCAGCCTCGGCTGACCCAGTGTTGATAAACTCTACGGACGAGTCAATAGCCCTGATTTGTAGCCTTTGCCACTTTCTGCGGTGTAAATACTCCCACCACGGTTGATTTCAAGTAAACATTTTAACAACCAGCTTGCAGAATTGAGCCAGTGCACCCCTGGGTCTACCCCACTGCAGCTGCCTTGCTTTGCCCACACTGCTGCTCCCCAGGGCTTTTGTAAAGGGCTGTGAACACAAAGCTCTCAGAGGAAAGTCTCCCCTTTTGTGAAGCCATTCCCTTCCCATCCTGCAGGGGGTAGTGTGGCATCCCGGGCTCCAGCCCCACCTGCCCCGGGCCCTGACTTTGAATTGTGTCGTCCTGTAGGCTGTGACAGCAGCGGATATGGAGGCCCGCCTGGCGTGTGGCCTGGTGAAGGGCCATGCCTACGCCATCACGGATGTGCGTAAGGTGCGCCTGGGCCATGGCCTTCTGGCCTTCTTCAAGTCAGAGAAGCTGGACATGATCCGCCTGCGCAACCCATGGGGAGAGCGGGAGTGGAACGGGCCCTGGAGTGACACGTGAGGCCCAGGGATGGGGGGTGCGGGCACAGGGCAGACCCCAGGTGGGTGGGCCCTGGTTCAAGGGCTTGGGCAAGGGTAGGGGTGAGCTTCCTGGAAGAGGTGGCACCAGGGCTAGGCCTTGAAAGATTTGGGGGGAGGATGACATTAGCAGGAGAGTGACTTTGGAGTGGGTGTTGGGTTCAGCATGGGCAGAGGCCTGGAGGTGGGGATGATTTGACTGGGGACATGAGAGACCAGTCTGGTGAATGAATGGGGAGGAAAACAGAGGTAAGAATGGGGGTGACTGCTCTGTGCTTCGCTCCTGGCCCTGGTGAGGCCAGGAGAGGAGCAGAGCCCAGGCCCCAGTGAGGGAGCCCCTGACATTGAGGGTCACTGTCCCTTTGTCCCCGAGCCTGCAGCTTTGCTTCCGGACCTCCTGACCCCTGACGTGGGAGTAGAGAGGGCTGGGCACAGCCCTGGGGGTCCCCAACCACACCCAGGCTGATGGAGGCCTGGCACTGAGCTGCCCCGCGTGCCTCTCCCTTGCTGGGGTAGCCCTGGTGGGGTCCCTCCTCTTACACTCCTCTTTCTTCCCTCCCCTGTGCTCACTTCCCAGCTCAGAGGAGTGGCAGAAAGTGAGCAAAACAGAGCGGGAGAAGATGGGCGTGACTGTGCAGGATGACGGCGAGTTCTGGTGAGTGTGCCCCTGCCCCCGGCTGCTGAGCGGCCTCCTGTGTGTGGGCAGGGAGCACCGGACGGGAGGCGGGAGGCAGGGCTCAAGCAAACGCCCCACCAGCAACTTGCTGGTGGCCTTGGACAAATCACACCATCTCTCTGAGCCTGTTTCTTCCTCTGTAAAATGAATCGGGCATGGTGGACCCTTTCATCCCCATAGTCCCCATTGCCCACCTTGGGACCCTGAGCTGTTCTGGCACCCAAGCTGAGCCCTTCGCAATTTGGCTAGGATGCCAGGAGTGACGATTGACTGGAGGGCAGGGGGCATGCTGGCAGCCTGATTGCCAAGAGCAGGTAGTGAAGAGGGGAGGCCTCAAGGAGGAGCTATGTCCTAATCTGAGGCTTGGGATGCCTAGGAGCCCTCCGTGGGCAAGGAGAGAGACCCAGCTCAGTGGTAAGAGAGCATACTTGGTTTTGAGAAGAGTAAATTCAGGGAGGCGAGGGGAGTTAGGGTAGGGGGTGGTCGAGACAATGGCAGCGGTTTTGCTTAAAGAACCCAGGAAGGATTTTTGCATTCATTCAAGTTACACTCATTAGTCCCCACCGTGTGCCGGGCTCAATGCCACTCTTCAGCAGGACCCTTGATTTGGAGACTGAGATACTTTCTGGAGGGGCGTAGGACACTCTGTGTGCAGTGGACACTAAGGGCCCCAGGCAGACCCAGAGGCAGATGGCAGTGATCCTGGCACCCCAGTGAGATTCCTTCTGCAGGAGTCAGGGGACCTGCTGCAGGATGCGCCCAGGCCCTCTGGTCTGGGCCCCTGTGGACAAGATCCAGTTTGCCTGGTCTGGCTCAGGGGTCAAATTAAAACAGCACTAGAAAACCCTCAGCAGCGGAAAGGGCTTCTTCCTAAGGCCTTTCTCAGACCCGTTTACACTTGATGCATATATGTGCGTGTTCTCATATATATGCATATTTGATGAGGGTTGGCTACTTAACCCCCCGCCCCCCACCAAGCCCCTGGAGGTGTGCACAGCAACATCCGGGCCACAGCAGCACACTTACCAAGGGGTTCCCACCATCACTTTTTTCAGGCTTCACAACAGCTGTGGAATATAATGGATGGAAACATGGTTTATAAACTGTAGAGGGCTGTGTACATTAGTTATTCATACTATGCTATTAATAATTGCAATAGCCAGCCTTTGCCAACTCCTGTCTGCTGGAAGTGGTGGTGCATGCTTTTACTGCATTACATAATTCCTACAGTACTTCTGTGAGATAAGCAGCTATTATATTCATTCCCATTTTACAAACGAGGAAACTGAGGCCAAAAGAGACATGAAGGTTCTGCGTGAGACTGTGGTTCCGAGCCGAGTGTGTGGTGGGTCGGGTGGGGACACGTGCCCAGCCCAGCCCCTCGCACTGCCCAGGATGACCTTCGAGGACATGTGCCGATACTTCACGGACATCATCAAGTGCCGTCTGATCAATACGTCTTACCTGAGCGTCCATAAAACCTGGGAGGAGGCCCGGCTGCACGGCGCCTGGACCCGGCATGAGGACCCACAGCAAAACCGCAGTGGGGGCTGCATCAACCACAAGGACACCTTCTTCCAGAATCCACAGGTAGGCGTTCTCGGGGGGCCCCACCCTGCCCCTCTGTGGGCCTCAGCCCCCCATGCAGTCAGTGGGGGCTGGGTGGGTGCATCTGGGTGGTCATGTAGCCCCTAACCTCACAATCTGACCCACAGATGGTAAAAATGAGGAAACTGAGGCTCTGAGAAATAATGTGCATCTTGTCCACAGTTACAGGGACATTTAGAGGCTGAGCCAGGGGCTCAGATCCCTTGTGTATATATACACACACACACACCACACCACACCACACCACACCACACCACACCCCCCATGCCTGGTATACTCTCACTGAGCCCTGACTGCCTGCGCACTCTAAGCTGAGCCTCCATGATCTCCTCGAGTCCCCCACCCTTCGTGCAGGGCATTATAGGCCCATCTCAGGTGTGGGACCAAGGCTCAGAGGTCGGGTGACTTGCTCAAGCTCACATAGCTGAGCTGGGGCTGGCTGTGGGCTGAGCTTCTAGGGCCCAGCAAGTCCACCATCAGCTCAGTCTCACTGCAGCATCTGCCTCCCTTGGCCACACCTGCAGTACATCTTTGATGTCAAGAAGCCAGAAGATGAAGTGCTGATATGCATCCAGCAGCGGCCGAAACAGTCCACCCGCCGGGAAGGCAAGGGTGAAAATCTGGCCATTGGCTTTGACATCTACAAGGTGAGGCCAGCTGTGACCCACCTCTCTGTGAGCAGAGTGTGGGAGCTGGAGTTTGGGCCACCTGGGCCCGGAAGAAGAACACTCTAGAACGCCTGGGTCATCCACACCACCCTGGCCTGCCACTCTGGCCCCATAGCTGACACCACAGGCATGCTGTGCTGTGGGCTGTGTGGAATACCCACAGAGGCCCAGCCTGCCTGGGGTTGGCGTCCCCGGGGGCTCTCAGCCTGATGTCTTCCTGCAGCAGCCCCACAGGCTGTTTGGCGGGTGGGAAGGGGAGGATGCTGATGGGTGGGGCAGGCTGGGGAGGCTCCCTGCTGCTCCCTCCCTCAGGGCTCCAGCCCCCTCCACAACCCCCTAACCCCCGCACCAACTTGGAGGCCTTGCTGGGCACTGGGAGAGCCAGGCAGGCTTATCGCTGGCCACTCCCCCTGCCCCGGGACCCAAGGCTCTCTGCATGTCGTGACCCCCAGTGTGATGACACTCAGCACAGAGGGACACCGTGGGCTGCCTGACACCCGGACCTAATGAATCGCGTGGATGTGCTGCTAGGTGCCTGGTCTGCATCGAGCCCCTGGCATTTGGCATGTTCGCTCATGTCATGACAGGTCGTTCATATCACTGTGTCGGAACATTCATTGTGTGCTGATGTGTTGTGACTTTGACATGTCATGACCTTCACTGATGTGACAATAACCTGTCATCGCCCTTGTCCCAGGATTCATCTAGCATGTCCTGGCAGCTGGTGAGGCCATTTCATGGATACAGGCTGTGACCTGGGCAGATACTTGGTTCTGTTGTGATAGTCAGAGATCCCACAGACACTGTTACCAGGGGGATTCCTGTTGCCCCCGCCCCTTTTAATAGCTCTACTGCAATACAATCCACATACCGTGTGAGTCACTCATTTAAAGTGTATGGTGACTCCTAGTGTATTCATACAGTTGTGCAACCATCACCACAGTCAGTTTTAGAACATTTTCATCTCTCCAGAAAGAAACCCCACACCCTTTAGCCATAACCACCCTAGTCTCCTGCCCCACGCAGCCCTCACCCCCAGGCAAAAACTCATCTGTGCTGTCTCTGCAGATTTGCCTATTCCGGGCATTTCACTTGAGTGGATTCTGTTGCTCTTGTCAGGGCAGCAAGGGAGACCTGTGGGGCGGGGTAGGCGCTGGAGCTGGGGGCTCTGTGCCAGCCGGCCCTCCCCTCCCGCAGGTGGAGGAGAACCGCCAGTACCGCATGCACAGCCTGCAGCACAGGGCCGCCAGCTCCATCTACATCAACTCAAGGAGCGTCTTCCTGCGGACGGACCAGGCTGAGGGCCGCTATGTCATCATCCCCACCACCTTCGAGCCAGGCCACACTGGCGAGTTCCTGCTCCGGGTCTTCACTGACGTGCCCTCCAACTGCCGGTAGGGGGACTTGGTTCAGGGCCATGGTTGGTGGACCGAGGCCCACACCAGCCTGACCTGAAATCTGCGCTATGTCTGCCCTGCAGCCCTCCAGCCTCCCTGGGCTGACACCAGTGCCCCTCTCCTTCCTCTGCTTTCCCCTGTCCCTTGTGCCAGCCTCTCCGTCACATAAAGGAACAGCTTCTCATATGTGCCCAGCACTCCACAGTTCACGAAGAAGCTTTCCCTCGTCCCAGCTGCTCTTCCTGAACCCCGAATGGGTGGCTTGACCCCTCCATTCTGTGGATCAGAATTGGGGATGGAGGTTGGGGAGCATTCAAGGCCAGGCAACCAGTGGTAGAGTCGGGCTAGGCAGACTGCCGAAGCCATCGCCATCCCTGCTCGGGGCACTCCCTGGGAGTCCCACACGGCCCTCCCATGTGGTAGGGTGCCCATATCCCAGACTGGGAGGCAGCTTGTGTGGTGGAACCAGTGGACCTCGGTCTAGGCTCCACTGCTCTCCTGCAGTGCAGGCAAGTCCTTTCCCCTGGTGAGCCCGATACTCCCAACCTGTAAAATGGGCATAATAATAGTCACCTGTCTCCCAGGGCCCTGTGAGGATTAGAAATAATACCTGCAACATCCCAGCAGAGGGCTTGGCACACAGTAGGTGCTCAGGGAATTGATTTTTCTCTTGGGTAGAGATAGAGCAGCAGGAAGCACATGGGGGGCTGCCAGGATGGGCAGGACCTAGACCAAACACTCCTCTCCCCCTCTCCACTTCTTCCACACCCTCGCCTTCTGCTGTCCCGCCCCCTCCTCCTGCCCCCTGCCAGGGAGCTGTGCCTGGATGGGCCCCCCCGCTCCTGCTGGACTTCCCTATGTGGCTACCCCCAGCAGGTGACCCAGGTGCATGTCTTGGGGGCTGCCGGTCTCAAGGACTCCCCGACAGGTGAGCTCGCCCGGGGAAAGCCCCTTGGCCCTCTTCCCCAGCGAGGTTGCCCCACGGCCTCTCCCCACTCCCCAGCCACAAACACCCAGCCTCCAGAGCTCTCCTGCTCATTGAATAAGCAGACCTTTCCTGACATGCACTCTGAGCCCAGCATGGAGTGGAACCGGGTGCATAGAGAAGACCTTGCCTTATTCCCTATTCTTGGGCAGCTTCCAGTGTGGTAGGGCAGTCAGACACAGGGACAGACAGCTGGGAGGAAGGGCTCGGGGAAGACTTCCTGGAGGGGGTGGCCTTTCTCCACACTGAGGTGCTGTTACAGTATGAAGCTTCGTGATGTGGAATAGGGGAGAAGGGTGCTCTGGGCAGGGGGAACAGCATGGGTAAAGGCCCAGAGGCTAGAGATTACCAGTGTGCCCCCGCCTGTCCCTGGAAGTTGGGAAGCAGGCCAGGCAGTGGTCTCCCTTCTTCTGAATACATGAGCTCAAGCTTCTGCTCTGGGGAAAGGTCACACCTCTCAGACATTTGTCCCCACCAGGTGCTAGCCCAGCCCCCACCCTCACCCCATTGCCCACACCATGTCTCTAGGGGCTAACTCTTATGTGATCATCAAGTGTGAGGGAGACGAAGTCCGTTCGTCTGTGCAGAAAGGCACCTCAACACCTGAGTATGATGTGAAAGGCATCTTCTACCACAAGAAGCCGTCCCAGCCCATCACTGTCCAGGTGAGCTCGCCTGTCCCCAGGGCCTCTCCCGGGCCCCCAGGCTGGTGCTTCCCCATTGGCAGGGGCTAGGTCCCACTCTGTCCCTGACACAGTGTGGCCTTGGGAATTCCCTTGCCTGCCTTTCCTGGTGCCCCAGAGTCCCCTCTGTAGGATGAGTGAGTTGTATTAGCTGGTGTGATTTTGAGACCCAGCAGAGTTAGTATCCTGGCCAGGGACAGTGGTCCTCTGCTGACCTTGCCCCAAACCCTTGGGAGTTTCTTAAATTTCCCTGTGGGTGGCTCCACCTGGAAAAGCTGCCCCAAGATGGTGTATGATAGGGGTGGCTCTTCCCTGAGAGAAGGAGACCAGAGAGACAAGGTCCTGGGCACTGGCTTCCTTCCGCTCTCAGGCCAAGGTGGGTGACGGTTCTGAGCTCATTAGCAGGAAGCCCTCTGTCCCCCGGGCCCAGGCCAGCATCTCCCTGGGTGAGAGACCATCTGTAGACAAATACTTGGGGAGCCTGGGGGAGCCACTGCAGGTTTTCCAAGTTTTCACTGGGTCCCCCTTGATCAAATCACAGACCCATAGATGGGGCTTGGAGGGGTCCCTCGAGGCTGTTATTCTAACCTCATATTAAAGATGGGGAAACCAGGGCAGAGGGTGTATCGCTTGTCCAAAGTCACTCAAGGTCAACAGCAGAGTTAATAACAACAGACTTTGTACATGGATGGGAGCTTTGACAGATGGGAGGAAGCCTGAGCCTCTGCAGAAGGCATGCCCTTGCTCAAGGTTTGTAGCAAGGCAGAGGCAGTGCAGGGCCAGTTTCCAGCCAGGTTTGCACTGTAGGAAGGGGATTCAACACCCTGCCATTGCTGCCAGCACCCCCCAGCCCTAAACTCCTGGTCTTGGAGACAGACTCCCCACGATCCTCTCTCTCCTCCCAGATATGGAACCACCGAGTCCTGAAGGATGAGTTCTTAGGCCAGGTGCATCTGAAGGCTGACCCGGACAACCTCCAGGCCCTGCACAGCCTCCACCTCCGGCACCGCAGCGGCCAGCAGCCCGGTGACCTGCCGGGCACCGTTGCTGTGCGCATCCTCAGCAGTGCCTCCCTCATGGCTATCTGATTCCTGCCCACCTGCCTGGCCCCCATAGTTCTCAGCATTGTCTGCATGTCTCCACCCAGGCCCAGCACTAGCCTGGAAGCCAGGACACTGGGGTCCTTTTCCCAGCTTTCCCACTGACTTGCTGTATGACCTGGGGAGGTCTCTGCCCCTCTCTGGGCCTCAGTGTCCTGAAGACCCCAAAGCATTCCCTTCTTATGGAGGAGTCTTGCCTGACATTTAAAATAACCCTCTTTATCCCAGCTGTCACCACTGCTAAGGGACTCTATCTGTTGAAAACATTTTTCCAAGGCCCTGCTGTCTGCCAACAGAGTGCCAAGAAGATGTCACTTGTTTACACACAAACTGCCACATCCCCAGGCCCCACTCGTGCCCCTCATGTCCCAGGCCTACCCTAGTGTCCCAGACCTTGCTTTCTCTGTCACCTCCACCTGTTTTTCTAGCCACCTTGAAAGGACTCGGCTCTTGCTGGGTTCCTGCTTTGGCTGGAATTGGGAAATGTGCAGGTGACATTTATTCATTGTGTTATCTCGACCCCTCACCCATCCATTTATTTATTCAACAGAGATTTGCCAAATGAATAAATGATGCCCGTGAGACCCCAGGGTCTCTGGGCCCCTCCTGTAGCCATGGGAGCCCCGGCATGTGTCCTGGGCCTCGCCTCTGCTCTCAGGTCATCTCAGAGGCAGGTGCCCAGGCACCCAGAGGAGCTGCAGCCACCTCCTCATCCCAGGTTCTGATTTCACTCCAACCTCTGTTTAAGGTCCCTGGAGGGGCGGTGGCAGTGGTAGAGAGGAAGGACCTCTCCTTGCGTCCGTTGCCCTGATACCGGAAGGAACATGCCCTGCTTAGTGGGCCAAGTGGCAGTGGGGGCATGGGGACCCGATGGGAAGGCACATGCTCCAGGCCCCTCTGCTGAAGACTTGGGCGTTTCTTCAGAGAAGGGACTCTGGGGGTGGCGGGCTCAGGGCCTCTGGAATCAGGTCACCCCCTGGGCTTGGCAGGAGATAGGTAAATCCACTGCCTGACCAGAGGCCCCTCTACCAACTTTCCCCCCAACATGCCGTCAAGGAGACCACAGCCCACTTCTTGCCGACTAGACCAAAATGTTCCTTTTCGTCCTCAATGTTTTCTATTCTTTCTGTGTTAAAATATTTTAACCAGGAATTTTTAAAGGAAAACTGAAAGCCTGGACCCCTTTTCTCTTTTTAAACTCTAGTTCTTGTGGTCCTCTGATTTTATTTTGATTCTGCTTGAGGAAGGACAAGGAGAAAGTCATACTTTCTCAGAGGAGGCATGCTGATGGCTGAAGAAGAGGGTGTTTGTTTTGTACTTGATGTTTTGCAAGTTGGCACCGACTGTGTTCTTAGGAAGTGTTGACGAGCCACTTAGGGTCTCCTCTGTGCACTTCTCTTGCTCTAAACCAGGTGACATAAATGAAACCCAGTTGGTTCAAGAACGGGAATTCCTGTGGCCTTGCTAGGAATTTCTTTCAGGAACCTGACTTTTTGACTCCGGATCCGGCTGTTTGGTCCAGTGTCCTAGCTGGAGGCACTGGATTCTTGACTTTGCTTCCTCACTCCACAGCCACCTCTGCTCCTGTGTCCTGGCCCTGCGTTCTCGGCCATGTGCGAGGCCAGGAACCAAATAACAAGGAGGACAAGTGGATTCCTTCTCAGAAAGCTGGGATTTCCCCTTGAGAACCTGGGCCTGGGGCCAGGACTCTGCACATGACCAGGAGCAGGTCACCTCCTGTGCCTCGATTCCTCCCTTCTGCAAAGTGGGGCCAATGATTCTTGTTTGTAGCGCTCTTACTAACAAGCGCTGAATAAGGGCAAATTGTACCTCTTCTCTATGTATCACTATACGTACACACTATACCCATTCATGTAATCGCCACTTCCTAATGTCTATTTCTAATGAAGACTCCAGAGTTGGGGTGGAGAGGCAAGGGCCAGGTAAGCCAGTGTGGGGCCTCTGGGGCTGACAAATGGGTCTTTGCTCAGCCATGTCCACCTGGGCTACAGGCAAACCAAGACCCACTGGCAGATCTGTATGGATCTCGGCCTGGGGGCTGGATACTGCCCCCCACCGACAGAACTGGTTCACAGCCCTGCCCTTGCTTCCTGCCCCTCTGGGTGGGCCAGGCTGGCTCCTGGCTGTGTGGAGATCCCTGGTCCCCAGGAAGCCCTGGAAACGGGGCAGGTGAGGTTGGAGTTCTTCCAGGCTGGGACTGGAGGGGTGGGTGGGGGAAACAATTATTCTGTTCATCTGATGCACCCTTCAGCCCATGGGGGCCTCTGAGTCCCCATCTGCAGATGGGTGGGGCGGCTAGTCCATACCACTCTCATCTCAGCTTCACTCCCCTCAGGGCCCACCATGGGGTCAGGGGAGCAGCAACCTGTTCTGTTCTCAGAATAAATGTTACTGCAATCCCAGAAAGATTTTCCTGTGTCCATCTGTTCCTCTTTGGGGAAGGGACAATGGAGTATTTCCCAGGCTTGGGTGACTGTCCTCCGGTCAAGAGCGACACATGAGGGAGGACTTGGAAATTACAGCTGAGGTTGGACCCTGCTGCCTGTCAGATGCGTCTGAACAGACCATTGGGATCATTCGGTCATTCCTTCAGCTGGCTTTGTCCCAAGCCATCCCAGGCCCTGGGGATGTGGGGAACCAGCCACAATCCCTGCTCTGGGGCCATCGTCAGACTAGTGGAGACCAATAGAAATACTGTGGTCCTGACAAATGCCACACAGATTTACTGGTAAGGCCATGTGGGAGTTACTGGGGGTTCTTTCAGCCATAGAAGGAAGGTCTGTTCCCTGATGCAGCTGTGAAATGCAGGCAGGCAGCAGGATAAGGGGCCATGGAAGGAGGTGGGCTTGGGGGACACGGGGGGATGTGGGGAGACCAGAAGGGAGGCTGCTGGGGGGATGCTGTCCCCTTGAGCCAGGCAGCCGGCATGGTGGTGGGAGAAACAGCCAAGCTGGATTTTGGAGGTAGAACGGAAAGAACAGAACTTGACTGGGTTGGGGTGGAGAGTGAGGGAAAAATATAAATTAACGCCAATTCCTAAATTTCCCCATAGGACTGTGAGAAAAGGACATTATGATTCTGTGCCCCGCTTAGCGGACTGCCTGGCCCCTGGGGGCTGCTGGGGAAATTGTAACTGTTAGGGCATCTGGGATGACTGCCTATCCTGAGCTCCCCATGGCTCCATGCCCAGCCCTCACAGCTCAGACCTGCATCCTGCCTGGGGCACCGACTTAGCTCTCCTGCCTGTGTAAGGCTGGCATCGCTTGCCTGCCCAGCCTGGGAGGCGCAGCAAGAGGTGACTGGAGGAGAGGCAGATACCAAGTGTCCACGGCTGGCACTAGTCCAGAAATGGGGAAGCTGTTCCAGAGCAGCTCCTGTCGGGGCCACCTGGCCAAGCATACTTCAGCAGCCAGGGCTCTTCAGGGGCCAGGATGGTCGAGTCAGCGGAGGTTGCCCAGCAGGGGGCGCACTTTGGGCTGTGGGGCAGTGCTGAGTGACGAGTTCAGGGGACATATCCGAGGGGAACCGCCAGGAAGTGGGTCTGGGGCAAGGGAGAGAACGGGCTAGAAAGCGGGGCTTGCTGCCTCCTGCCCTGCTCTCTCAGAGTCTCCAACAGCAATTTTACGGAGAAGAAACGGGCTTGGAGGAGGGTAGGCAGGGGCCAAGACTGCAAGTCAATGACCAAGTCAGGAGCAGGACGCCGTTTCCTGCCCAGGTGTCTCTGCAAATGAAGGAGGCCGCTGAGGCCGGGAGGGACGGCCGCGACCCGTGTCCCACGCCGGGAAGCAGCGCGGCCGCAGAGGACAGAGACCCCGGCCCCTCGCCTCCGCACGCACAGAGCCCGGCAGCGCAGCCCGCCCCCGACGCTGCTGCCGCAGCTCCCAGGCTCCCAGACCTCGGAGGGCCCTGGACTCCGCCTCCTGGGGGAAGGCTCTGGAGTGGGGAGCAGAGGGGAGGGGAGGGCGGCAGTGCCATCGGACAGCTGCCCTGGGCAGGAAGGAAGGGAGAGACTGAGCAGGAGACAGTCACACAGTGAGAGACCGAGAGACCCAGAGATCCCCAGAGCGAGCCTTGGAGCAAGACAGAGGAAGAGGAGAGGGGACAGGTTGTCCCAGCCCGGTGACCCCAGTCTCCTGAGCCCTCAGTGCAAGTGGCAGCTGCAACCAGGCTGGTGGGCAGCTGGGACCCAGGTAAGCATGGTTGCCCTCTGTCCTGGGCACTGGGAGAAGGGTTTGCTGGATTTCTGGGAACCATGGGCTTGGGCCACCCTGGAGCCCCCTGCCGCCTCTGGGGACTCAGCCACAGCAGCCAGGGAATGAAATCGTCCTGAGCCTGAAGATGGAGCCTGGTACCCTGGTGAAGGGAAGAACTGAGGGGCATGGTGTCCATCGAATGGTCTCTGACCAGGACTGGGGTGGGAGAGCAGACATGCTGGTGGTGATACAGAGAGAGACTCTTCTGTCCCTATGTTTTTGTTTCTTTTGGCTTCTCTCCACATTCTTTATCTCTTTCTTTGCATAAGTCACTTCCTTCCTCCATGCCTCAAATTTCCTGTCTGTGAAATGGGAATATGAAGCCCCACCATCCAAGGCTGCTGTGGGGAAAAGGCAAAATCAGGCATGAGTGTAGCGATGTAAATACAGTTATGTGTTCCCTGTCGTCGGTTTGAAAAAGTTAACTTGAAAGTGGATTAGTTCATATTTTTAGGGGGAAAAATGTTTATCCAGTGACTTTTTATTTATGTGTGGCCCTTAAAATGCTATACCCTTGCCACCCTCTACTCCCCAAAGCCCTGAAAACCCTGGTTCTGCCCCCTGACTCCTGTGGCTCACACTGGAGCAGGACACCAGCGGGAGCCTGTGCCTCCTCTTCAGATACAGCCTCCATGGCAGCTGGTCCTTGCTGACCTCCCCCTGGCCCCCAGGCAGGCCGCGTGTCTCTGGAAGGACTGTGTGCCTGCCGTGTCCAGGAGCTCCAGGGCAGGGGTCGGGGCTCAGGTGTCAGGCGGTGCCAAGGGCAGAGGATCAAATGCCCCAGCGCGTCTGAATGCGCCTTGTGAAACATTGATGCTCCTCCCGGGGGTAGGTAGAGGGTCAGAGGAGCCTCACACCGGGACCTGCGGGCTGGGGCTGCCTGGGATCATCATGCCCAGACCCACAAGTCCTTCCCGAGCCCTGTCTGCGCCCAGCCCTGTGCTGTATGAGAGGATGGCTGAGCCCCACACCCTGCCTTGGACCAGCTCTCTGACTTTGGGGGCAGAGCAGGGACAGATCCTGACCAGACAACATACTATAAATAAGGCTGGACAGAAGGAAACATCAGGGCTCTTGGCAGCCTGGGTGGTCAGGGAAGGCTTCCTGGAGGAGATAGCATCTGAACTGAGCCATGAAGCATAGGTGGGAATTTCCTGGTCATAATTCCAGGCAGAGGGACCAGCATATGTAAAGGCCAGGAGGGATGAAAAGGCCTCGTGGGTTTCAGGAATGGTGAGTGCTGAGGCTGGCCCGTGTGCAGAGTGGGGAAAGAAGAAAGCAGTGAGAGGCAAGACTGAGGCATCAGCAGGAGCCCCATAGTGCTGGGCCTTCAAAACCAGACCCCGGGGGGCTTAGAGCCTCCATCCTGAGGGCAGTGGGTACTCTGGAAGGGTTTTAGGTCATGCTTAGCCTGTGACCCTTCTCTGGGGCCAGGCTGCCCCTGTCACCCATACTTCTGTGCAGCCTTGAGCTGGGAGGCTGGACACCAAGTCCTAGTCTCACATTGCCCTGCACTACTGTGTGAGCCTGGGCAAGCCTTGGTCCCTCTCTGGGCTCTGTTGCCCATATGTCCAGGGAAGGCGGCTGGACTTGCTACTTTTTAGGAGCCCTTTGGGAAACTCTGAATGGCAACAGGCAAGAGTAGAGCTGAGGTGCTCCGGGCAGTGAAGCTGGGGGTGGCTGAGACTCAGGTCACGCAAGCTGGGCTGTGGCCAAAGGGAGAGGAGCCAGGGAGGGTTCCCCAGAGAGAGGAGGGGCTGGGCTTCGCGCAGAGCCCAGGTGACCCCAGCCAGGCTGAAGACTGCCAGGGCTGGCTTGCTCGGAAGCTTGACATGGCCTCTCCCTCTGCAGAACCGTGTCCGGCCAGGAGGCAGCCAGAGCACCTGACAAAGGACGATGGTGATTCTTCAGCAGGTGAGTGCTCTCTGCACCCCTAGGCTTCATCTTTCCATGCCAGGAGTAACCCTGCTGGGTGGCCCATGCTGCCCCATCCCATATTCTTTCATATGCTTAACTATAGGATACTCTCTCCAATCTCTTCTTTTAGAAAATTCCTATCTATGCTTCAAAACCCAGTGGTGAAACTTCTCTGACTCTCCAAGGCCCAGAATAGAACTACTCCCTCCCAGAAAGGGCCTCCCTTTCTCCCTGCACTCACCCCTCTGGGTAGAAATTATTTATTTACATACACCTCTGAATCCCCAGGCATTCCGGGCAGTGGAACAGCCTGTGCAAAGGCCCCAATATGGGAAAGCCCTGGGGGAAGGGAAGAGAAAGTGGATAAGTCTACTGAAGCCAGATCAGGAAGGGCCTTGAGCCTGAATGGGTAGCAGAGAGTC
Source organism: Smutsia gigantea (assembly GCA_032199065.1). Classification (NCBI taxonomy): domain Eukaryota; kingdom Metazoa; phylum Chordata; class Mammalia; order Pholidota; family Manidae; genus Smutsia; species Smutsia gigantea. The sequence continues at coordinate 98,823 of JAVSCE010020561.1, forward strand.
GGGGTGACGTGGCCAGAGCTGGAGTTCTCCAGGGGCAATGCCCCCTGCTGAGTCCTCAGCCCCCCTTCCTTTCCCGGGCCACAGTGACCCCTGACCCTCAGCCTTCCCCGTGATCAGCCTGAGACTCTAATGAGCTCCTGGTCTCCGGAGCCAGGAATGTGGGCCCTGAGCCAGATCAGCCTGGCACCAGGCCCTAGGGCTGGCAGGGGGCGTGCTGTGGGGGCTCGCCCGGGGCTTTACGTCCTCCAGGCCAGTGGGTAGCCTTGTCCTGAAGCTGTTTGTTTGTGTGTGAGTGTGTGCACGTGTGTGAGGAGGCAGGTGTCAGGGCAGGATCCGGATAGACCGTATTCCATCCTGGGGCTAGAGGAGACCACCCCTCTAGAGCCCCTTGGCCTGAGAGCCTGTTCAAAGGCCCGTCAGAGGCAGCCAGGACCAGTAAGGGAGGGAAAGCCACTGTCTCTGCGTGCTGTATGCTGCAGGCAGGGCTGGCAGTGGGGGCATTCGCAGACCTCGGCGGGAGTCCTGCGGCATTTTTCTTTGGGAGGCCTCTGAGGCTGGCCTCTGGCTGACTGGCCCCTCTGCCCCGGCCGCCCCCTCTGAATCCTGGCCTGCCTCACCCTGCAGGCAGCCTCTGCACACCCCTCACACAGGAAGTACACTTCTGTTACGTCTGTGGTCCTGCAAAGCGTCCCAGCTCTGGGGACCCAGCCAGCCGCGTGGCCCCACAGGCAGAGTGCACATACCTGTGTTCTGTCTTAGGCGTCACAGTTGACAAGTGGGAGAACTTGGGGCGCATTCTTCAGCCTTCTTGAGCCTCAGTTTCTTCATCTGTAAAATGGGGATAAAAACCCTCCTTTCCCACGATGGTTGTTGTGGAAATAAAATGCCATGAGGAGTTCATTCAAGGTCCTACTTCTCCCCCTGCCTCCTCAGTCAGCCTCCTGCCCCTCCGCCCTGTCCTGAAAGGCCCACATTCTCTCTCCCACCTGGCCTGTCTGCGCTGCCCATATTACAGTCTGATCACATGCCTCCTTCTCCCCCTGCTCACCTGGGGCCCCTGGGGAGCATTAAAATGGGCAAGGGCCTTCATCCTGCCCCTTACTATCTCCTCAGCCCTGGCACCAGCCCACTCAGACACGGAGTTCTGGGCTGAATGAATGACTGTGATCACACCCTCATTTGGCCAGGGGGGCTAGTGAGGCTGGACAGTCAAAAGGATGTTAGAATGAAATGTCCTAATGCATATACAGTGCCTGGCCCAATGCTAGACACAGCTCAATAAACGTTAGCTGCCGCAGTGTGCTAATAAAATCATATTAGTAGCATTCCGATGCATGACAATTTCTCATTCTTTTCTTTCACTCACTTTATTGGGGATAAAAATCTTAGGAGACCTCAAAGGATATGATGGTTCTTTCCCTGTGTGTAGAATGTCTCCATGTGGGGCGTATCAGTGACAGAGATTCACCCATCCCTCCATCCATCAATCATCTCAGCCTTTCTGAGCCCCCACAGGGTACCAGGCACAGGAAACACCTTCACAAAGATGGGCTAAGAATCCAAATCTCTTCACTCATGAAAAAATTGTATTCATTTGTTAAGGGTTTTAATTCTTCAAAAGTAGCATCCACGTTGGTCCTACTATGTGCCAAGCTTGCTCTACACATGACCTCATTTTATTGCCATAAGGCTATGAGGTTGGGAGCTTCATGCCCGTGTCACAAGTGGAGAACCTGAAGCCCAGATTTAGACATAATTTAAGATAATTTAGACATAAGCTAGGGCAGGTCCAGATAGGACAAGGAACCAGGATGGGGAGGGGGACAGTAGGGAGAGGCATCCTTGGGAGGCAGCCACTTGTTCAGGGCACAGGGTGTGACACAGGAAGCAGGCACAGGGCTTAGGGGAGGAGACGTCAGACTGCCCCTGGTAGGTGGCATTTGCAGAACATGGGCTCTGTCCTAGGGACCCTGTAGTGGTCTGGGCAGACCATCTTTTTGATGGCTTTGTGAGTGGGGTGGGGGTGCCTGGAGATTCCTCGCATGCCAGAAGCCACCGCCTCCAGACACATTCTCACCTATTCATCAAGGCAACACTGAGCCCCTTCTCTGTACCAGGCTGGGCACAAGGGATACAGAGATGAGATGAATTGACTGTTCCCTGTCCTGGAGGACTTATCAGACCAAAATGGGTGGTGGCTCAGAAGTATGACAAGGACACCCGTTAAGCAGAACTGTGATAGCAGGAATCCTGGGGGTGGAGTGGGGGAGCCTGGGGGTGGGGGAGGCTTCTGCCCTGCCTGCAGTGAGGGGAGTGTCAGGAAACGCTCTGAGGCTGTTGAGTAGTTCCTCACACGCAGGTTGCAGGTCCAGAATTGAGGTCTCAGCAGGAGGGACTTGCCCCAGGTTGCAAAGCAAACTAGTACTTGTGAAAACCTAGAGATTTGTGTTGCACACTACCCACTTCTTTAAGGACCTTAGGGAGGGCTTCTGTGCTTCCGTATGATATCATTCCAGCTCTGAGGTGGGTCCAGAATAAGAGCTGGATGTACTTTGCCTTGATTCATGGATGGAGGGAGGTTTGAAGATAAATTTGTGGGCTGTGGTAAGAGTAAGATTGACCCTTTTATTAATATATAATATCCTTTTTTGTCTGCTGTAACAATTTAATTTTTGACTTAAAAATCCATTTTGTCTGATATTAGTATAGCTACCCCTGCTCTTTTTTGCTTACTAGTTGCATGAAATATATTTTTTTAATCCCTTCACTTTCAACCTATTTGTACCTTTGGATCTAAGTGAGTCTCTTGTAATATATAGTTGGATCATGGTTTTTATAAAACCTATTCTTCCAACCTCTGTGTTTTCATTAGAGAGTTTAACTTATTTCCATTTAAAAACAGATTTCTGCCACCTTGCTATTTTTTTTCTATGTGTCATATCTTTTTCCCCCTCAATTCCTCTACTACTGCCCTCTTTTGTGTTTAATTGATTTTTTTCCCCAATGTCTTGTTTGATTCCCTTCCCATTTCCTCATTTTTTCCCTAGTGGTTATGCTGAGGTTTACAGTTAACATCTTACTATAGATAGCAATCTACTACCAACTTAGCTTCAATAGTATATATATATAAACTCTGCTCCTATACCACTCCATCCCTCTCTCCTTATATTGTTATTATCAGAAATTACATCTTTATACACTATGTGCCCATTAACATAGATTTATGGTTGTTCCTGTGTTTGTCTTTTAAATCATATTGGGAAAAGAGGGATTAAAAAAAGGAATTACACACTAAAAATAACTGGCCTTTATAGTTACCTGTGTACTTATTTTTACCAGAGTACTTTATTTCTTTGTATGCCTTCAAGTTACTCTCTAGTGCCCTTTAATTTCAGCTGGAAGGACTACTTTTAGCATTTCTTGGTGGCCAGATCTACTAGCAATAAACTTCCACTTTTATCTGGGAATGTCTTACTTTCTCTTTCACTTCTGAAGGATGGTTTTGCCAGGTATAGGATTCTTGTTTGATAGTGGTTTTGTTTTTTTGTTTTTGTTTTCCAGCAGTTGAAATGTATCATCCCACTGCCATCTGTCCTGCATGGTTTCCAATGAGAGATCAGCTCTTAATCATATTGAAGATCTTTTGTATACAATGAGTCAGTTCTTTCACTGCTTTTAAGACTTTTCTCTTTGTCTCTGTCTTATGGCAGTTTGATTATACAGTGTCTCAGTGTGGATATTTTTGAGTTTATCCTACTTGAAATTTACCTGAGTTTTTTTGGGGGGGTATGTAGATTTATGTCTTTAATTAAGCTTAGGAACTTTTTGGCTATTATTTCTTAGAATGTTCTTCCTGCCCCTTTCTCTCCTTGCCTTCTGGTGTTGTATTATGCCTATGTTGGTCCACTTAATATTTTCTCATAGGTTTCTTAGGTTCTACTCATTTTTCTCAATTCTTTTTTCTTTCTGCTCCCCAAGCTGGAGAATCTCAATTAACCTATTGAGTTTGTTGTTTTTTCCTTCTGCTTGTTCAAATCTGCTACTGAATACCTCTAGTGAAATTTCATATCAGTTATTATACTTGTCAATTTCAGAATTTCTATCTAGTCCCTTTTTATAATTTCTGTCTCTTTATTAATATTCTCTGGTGAGATATTGTTTCCTTCTTATTTGAATATATTTAAGACAGTTGACTGGAGTCTTTGTTAAGTTCAATATCTGGATTTCCTCAGAGGACATTTCTATTAATTTCTTTTTTCCTGTGAATGGGCCAAACTTTCTTGTTTATTTGAATGCCTCATAATTTTTGGTTGAAAACTGGACATTTTTAATATTAAATGTGATAACTCTGGAAGTCACATTCTCCCCTCTCCCCAGGGCTTGTTATTGCTGCTTGTTGTGAGTTGTCATTTTGTTTAATGACTTTTCTAAACTATTTTTGTGAAGACTGTGTTCTCCATGTGTGTAGTAACTGATGTCTCTAAAACACCAGGAGGGGATAAAACCAACAACCACCCAAAAACAAACTCTCAGCCTTTGCTGTGTGTGTGTGCGCGTGACGGGGGCATGCCTTCAATGCTCAAGCCATTTACAGCTCTGCCCAGCCTTCACTGCATGTCTGCATGGAACTTGAAGGTCAGCTGGAGTTGAGAGCTCAGGGTCTTCTCAGGCTTTTTCTGAGCATTTGTCTAACCCTCGGCATGTATGTGGTCTTCTATATTCCCTGGTATTTACAGGAGCTTTTCAAAGTCTTTATTTCCTGAAGCATTTCACTCCCCTGCCTTTCCTCCAGGCTTTGTGGAGTGGCTATTATTGTTTGCTACAAGAGAATACTTTTTCCCCTGGTGGCAGTGGCTAGTTCATTTGCCTTTGAATGTTTTTAGCCATGCCTTTCATAACTGCTTCTCTGCTGTGGGAGAGTTCCAAGTTGGGGAAGTAAAGGCAAGCCCTTTGTATTATTCCTTCAGGGAGCCCCCAAACAAGTTAAAGCTACCATACTATTTTGATAACAAGGTCTGTTCTGCTTCCCCTGGCCCCAAGAATCCACACCAGGGATGTAGGCTGCCATCTTCAAAATTACCACCAGGTCAGGAGGTGGGGAAATGGGTAGGTTAAAACATCACAAAGCTCTCCTGCTGGGTTACAGGTACGTTTCTCTTCATTAAATATTCAGTTGGTCACTGAAAACCTTTGAATATTTTCTAGAGTTCCAGTAAAGTTGATTCTCACAGTTTTTGCCATATTTTTTACTGTTTCTCTAGAGGGATGGGTTCTTGGAGTTCCCTACTCTACCATCTTCACTGAAATCACTTACTGATAACAGTTGGCCTTTATTTCTTGAAAGCTTTTTGTCCCAGCTTGCTATGTATCCTTGGGTGGGTCCCTTTACCCCCTCTGAAACTCAGTCTCCCCATCTATAAAATGGATGGTTGGAATAGGAATGGATGGTGGTGTGGTGGGGTGAGGGCAGCACCATGGGTCTGTGTGAGGCACCAAGAGGGTACAGAGAGGAAGGTGGTAGGGAGGGAGTGTAGGGACCAGGAGGCAGATGGCTCAGTGGAACCACGGTGTATGGGTGAGAGCAGGGAAGAGGATAGTGGGGTGAAGCATTCCTGGCAGAGGCTGCAGCATCAGCAAAGGTGAGGATAGGGAGGCCCTATCCTGTGTGGTCAGGGCAGCCAGTGAGGCTGGAGCAGCAGTGAGCCCTGATTCTGGGAGAAGATCTAATGTGATGCCAGAGTGGATCACAGGTGAATCAGACTTGCATCTCAGACTTGGTGTGCAGGCCACCTGCCAGGAAGGGACCTATTCTCAGGCTTCAGTTAAGGGGTGGCCTGGGTGCATGGGGTTGAGCAGTGGGTCTGGGGCAGGCAGGGGCAGGCTCTCAGCTCTTTGCTTTGCTGGGTCTCCCTCCTGGGCCTCCCTGTATACATCAGGTCTGTTTTACCATCTCTTCCTTCTTAGCTTGGCTTCTCTGTGCTTTGCTGTTCTCTTTTCTGGAATGCCCTTCCCCTCATGTCTGCCTTCAAAATCACAACACCCGGTGTCACTCCTAACATGATTCCTGTTCCCAGGGACGTCCACGGTGGGTGGGCAGGAATAGGTGCACTTGACCTGGGCTGACTGTGGGCAGGAGCCCTCCTGAGGGCAGGGTCCCAGGGAAGGCGCAGGAAGTGGGCGAGATTCACCGCAGTTAGTCTGCTGTGCGCTGGGCAGCAGAGTGCCAGCTCCCTGGGGCTGGAAAGGGGGTTGGGGCAGAAAGACGCCTGGGTCCAGCCCTCAGGTCTGAGTTCTATGTGAGGCATCTCTGTCTCCTTCCTTGCCATTCACCCTACTCCCCAGCGTGCTTTGCTTATTTATTGTGGGAACAGTTGGGCTTCCAGGATTCCAGACAATGGCAAGGACCCAAAATGGAAGCCAAAGACCTTGAAGAGAGAAAGAAAGGAGGAACAAGGAGAGGAGGATAAAAATCAGTAGGGAGAGGGAGGGTGAAGGCAGGAGTGAGGGGAGAGTCACAGGGTCTGGCTATTCCACACCCCTGGGGTGAGATGGTGGCCGCCATGGCTCACCGCCCGGCATGGCTTGGTCCCAGCGGGTGCCTAGTCCTGTGTGTTTGCAAGAACACAGGAGCCCAGCTGATGTCCACTGTGGGATAGGGTCTGAGCCTTCTTAGGAGTGCTGGGCTGTCCTGGGGAACAAGGGGACCCTCTCCCCGAGGCCTCAGTGCCTCCTCTGTCTGCTGCTCTCAGAGGCTGGGTGAGCAAGACCAGAATCTTTGGGAGTTCCGCTCATAATGCATCCCCCAAGATTTTTATCTGACATCACTTCGCAGAAGCAGCCACTGAGCTGGAAGCCAAAGACCTTGAAGAGAGAAAGAAAGGAGGAACTGACTCTCAATTTAAGAAAGATCTTTGCATCACCTTCCCTTAAGTCTTAAAAGTTCATTAAGTTTATTGTGGTCTACTCCATAACATCCCCATGTTTCTCTCCATTGAAAACATACTGACTTTTCTCCAAAACTGCAGTAGACGAGGGGCTCCACGTGTCGCGCTACAGCCCGCAGCTGGTCTCATTTATGCGGGGGCCACAGCTGGTTGCGGGGTTGGCGCGCGCTGTGCTCCCGGTCCCGGGGAAGCCGGCCGGGAATCCCTGCAGACGCTGGGGATTTGGGGTCCCGCCGTGATGGCAGGGGGCCGGGCGGCGCGGGCGACCCCTCCGCGTTCCCCCCCCCGCGGGCGTCACCTAAGCCGCCGTTGCCATGGGCCCGCGGCAGGTGGCCGGGTTTAGGGTTCCCGGCGGGCGGCGCGCGCGGGATTAGGTGAATTAGGGATCCCGAGCCCTGCGGCTGCCTTAGCCGCCGCCGGACCCTCCAGACCATGGAGCCCCCCGCCCACCTCGCGGACCCCGGCCGCCCCGCTGAGGCGCGCGCCAAGCAGCCCGGCAAGTGGGCGCTGGTGCGCAGCCTGAACCAGGCACTGAAGGCCTACGCGGTCATGCCGGTGAGTCCTGGGCTGGGAGCGGGAGGCCGCACCCCGGGACCCCAACCCCGAGCCTCAGTTTCTCTGCCTGGCAGAGTCGCAAAGCCCCAGGGTGCACGCAGACGGGAACCCTCCAGGGTGAGCGGCCCCTCCTTGGGTAGATGGCTTTTACATTCGTGGAGGGGCTGGCCGAAGGAAGAGTGGCCCGCGGGTCCCTTCTACTTCCTAATATTAGCAACTGGACACCGCTGTGCTCACAGGTGCCCCGGGCACGTCGGTTGGCGCACCTTTCTCACCTGTGAAAGTGGGGCTATTGGAGCTAGTGTCCCAGAGTGATTATGAGGATGCGTGAGGGAGGGAAATGTCGTGAAACAGATCCTTTGTCATTCCGCAACCAGGAGCTGAGGCCCAGGCCCTGCCCCAGAGGAGGGGAGTTACTATGGATAGCAGACTGGGCTGTGGTGAGGGAAGGCCGGCGGCCACCAAGGACAGTGTGCATTCGCCTGGGTCTCCCATCTGAGCTTGCACTGACTCTCAATTTAAGGCTGAATACTGAGGCCCAGAGAGGCTTGAGACTTTCTCACAGACACACAGTCCTAGTGGCAGAATGGGAACCTAAACCTAAATCTCCTACGTGTTCACTGTGGATGTGTGCGAGCTTCCTTGGGGGCGGCCCCACCGGGTTTGGGGGGGTCCCTTGAGAACTTTTAGACCAATTCTAGGAAATTCTAGGAAGTCTGGGGCTGGGAGACTGCTCCCACCACTCATGTGACAGCAGAGACGCTGGACTTGCCCCAAGTCACAGCCACATGAAGCATGTGTCACAAATTGGAGTTTTGATTCAAGGTGAGGTACCTCGTGGGGTGGTCCCCAGTGGGGTGGTAGGAATGGGGCAGGATGCAGTCATGGATGCCTGGAGTCCAGCCATGGAGATAGGAGGCGCTGGTGGGATTAGACCTGGGGTCCAGGGCCCTTTTCCTCTCCTCCCTCTTCCAACCCCATCAAATGAGTTTCATGTTCTTTCATATCTTCTGTCCCTCACTTAGCCAGTGACTCTTCTCCCGCTCTGTCTGAGTTCAGGCTCTGCCCCGCAGATGCTCACGGTTTTGTCGGCCACTGATTTCATAAATGACTATGGCCAAGTTCCTTTCTCTTTTGGGGCTTCAGTTTCCCCATCTGTAAAGTGAGGGCCCTTACCACCCGCCTGCATTCTGATGCCCCAGGGACTTTGCCTGGAACCATGGGAATTCTCCCCTAGGAGGTTCTCAGGTCCCAGAATCTTTCCTAAAGCCTCTTAGCTGCCGTTTTAGCCTCTTCCCTCCAGGTCAGACCTAGAGCAGAGAAAGTTAAGTCACTACCTTCCGGGTAACAGTCCTCGGTTAGGAGTTCTAGTTACTTCTGTTTGCTGTGTGGCCCTGAGCTCCTCAGCCTCTCTGAGCCTCCATTTCCTGCTCACGGTTCTTTCATTTTGGTTATTCTCTTTCCCTGGGTGGGACCCATTTTCTGTGCTCCAGACTCTGTGCTGGGTCAGGGGATACAGATGATTGAGAGAGCCCCCTACACTCAGCAGAAGCTTCCAGCTTGCCTTGTGGACCTAAACCATCACAGCCAAGGGCCCCAGCAGTGCTTCCTGTTTTGTCCAGAGAACTGGGTTCAAGCCTAGACCAGGGAGGTCAGGAAAGAGCACTGGACTTGGAATTTGTCAGGCTTGTGTTGTCAGGCAGCTGCATCTAGGGAGGTCTCTCCCTGCACACTGGGTGAAACCTCAACCCTCACAGGTGAGGATTCTTGACTCTGACAGAGAAAGAATTCTCGACCAAGTAGGTTGAGTGTAGGTAAGGCAGGAATTCATTAAAGCAAGAGTAGAAGCAAAAGTCAGCAGGGGTGCAAGCTGCAGAGAGCAGGAAGAGCAGGGGGAGGAAAGGAAAGTTCATTAACTGCTGCTTGGCATAGGGCAAGTCCCTTGGCAGCTCCCATCTGGTGTCCAGTGTCTGCTTGAATCTTCATGGTGTGGGAACTAAGGCCCTACCACCCCAGGATTTGGGGGAGCCACGGAGCACTGGATGGAGTGAGATTATGTTCTGAGAACTATTTCCCTATTGGTCTGAAATGAAACAGTAAGAGAGAAAAGAATTGTGTTAAGACTAGAAAGCTGAATGAAATAGCGAAGTGACAGACATTGACCACCAGAGGTGGAGGTTGGAGAGTTCTTGTCTTTATCATGCAGAAGAGTTCAGAGACAAGTGAATTGGTTCATGAAATAATGAACTTTATTTGACATAAGACAGTACACACTCAGATGGGGATGCAGGCGACCTCAGGAGACGCCCTCAGGGTTTAGAGTTTGGGGTTATAGGGCCTTTTAGGTAGGGGCCAACATAAGGCATGATGTATACAGGTGATTCATAATTCCTTTGAAGTTTTGTCTCAACAATAGGGTTATTTAGGTGACTGTTGATCTGAATCTCAGCATTCTTTATCCACATAGGTTCACTTACACTTCAGAGGTCTATCTCCTGTCCTGGTTACAAAGTTACAAAGTCACTTAATTGATTAAGGGGCTGGAAGAAAAGGAAGAACAGCATATAGATTAAGTTAAAGAATAAGCTGGGCCTTTTTTGCAGACTCAGTAGGTTCTATAACGGCTTGACCCTGGCCCGTGCCCCTGCCCTGTCTCACTTGGGCTTCATTCCTGGCTCTACCGCAAAACAGCTGTGTGAATTTAAGCAAGTTTCTTGAGCTCTTTCAGGAGATGAACTGGAGATAGGATCCTCTGCCTAAGAGTTGCCATGAGGTTCAATGAAATAGTTTATTACAGGGAAGCATCTAGTTGCTTCCTGGCCCATTGTTGGGGGATGGTGAGCTAGCATAGAGGACGGTCCTGTGCCGACTGGGCTCCTGGAGTCTGGCAGTATCTCTCTTCCTCTCTCACACACATACACATTCTCATTCTTTCTCACACTCTGTCACATAACACATTCTCTCACACAGAGGCTCATTCATTCTTTGTCTTTGTCTCTTACCTAGGGACAAAACTCTGTTTTTCTGTTTGACTCTGGCTCTGGGAAGCCGCCTGAAGGGCTCAGACCCAGCTCTGCCTTCACGGGCTGCTAGTGGGGATGGACACGCAGATGGTGCTAATCCAGCCTGGTGCCAGCCCGGGGCCTGGATCCTGGAGCCTGAGGGATGACTCCATTTTCCACATAGCAGCCCGTTGGAAATTTTGAAAATGTCATGTGTGAAAGAAAGTCCAACCATTGTCCACAGCTCACGGGGCCCTGTGTGGCCTGGCGCCTGCCTACATTCCCCGACGTCCTCACCTCATCTGGCTCTAGGCACTCTGTCCTTCCTGTCTGTTCACTGCTCTGTCTGCAGAGTCTGGAGCGGGATGGGCCCGCCACGTGCTCTCCACAGATAACGTGCTGAATGAATGAATGGACTCTTCAGGGATGGGGAGGAGGAGGAAGAAGGTGGGGAGGAGCTAAGGAAGAGCTGCTTTTTGTTGTGGATCTGGGCAGATGGGTAGGCCGCCACTCATTAGAGAGATGGGTGGGGGTGGGGGCAGGTGGACGAGAACAGCTTGAGCAGGGGCGTGTCGGGGGGCCTGTGGGCTGGCCCTTAGAGGGATGAGGAGTGCGGAAAGGCAGCTTGGGCTTGGGGCTGAGCAGCTGTGAGGGTCACGTGGGGCGGCGTATGGGATGCAGCTGTGCAGCAGGGCATACAGTAGATGCTTAATAAATAACTGACTTCTCCCCACCAGAAGCTTTCCAATTTTTCCTACTGTTTCTGGAAGAAAGCTTGGGTTTGGAGTTAGCCTGTCTCTAAAATAGGCTAACATCCCATGAAGCAAATGTCCACAGCGGCAGCTGTGGCTGAAAACCAGTTGGCTCCAATGGGAGCAGGAGGAGGTTGGAACCGTGATGAGCTGGCCTTGGGGCCCACTGAGCTCACCCCTCTCTGAGGCTGGGGGAAACCGAGACTCACACTGGTCAGCAACTTGTCTAGAGCTAAGCAGGTCCTAGAGCCCAGTTTCCTAACTCCTAGCCCAGAGCTTTTTCCACTGGGTTAATTTTAACTGTGAATCATTTAATTAGCTACTATGTTCCTAACTGCCACTTGATAGTAAGTTCTATTTATATTAGGATGTCTACATTCTCTCACCCTCCTGGGCAGTACTCTTGCTGGATTAGAATAGAACCCAAACTTACCTCCAAGCCAGTGAGAGTCTGCGTGTCCTGGGCCTTGCCCGCCTCTAGATCTCCCCCTCCAGTCTGATCCTGCCGCAGTGGTCTCTGTGCCATTCCTTCCTTCCTTGGGGACTTTGTATGCATCACTCCCTCTGCCCAGATTCCCACCCCTGCTCTTTTCCTGTCTGGCTGCTTCTCATCTTCAGGTCTCAGCTTGGAGGTTTCCTCCACAGAGTGGCTTCCCTGGCTATGAAGTCTGCAGTTGCCCGGCTCCACCATTCTCCCCCGTGGGGTGCTTATTTCCTTCAAGGTGTTCATCACTATCCAAAGTGACCCTGTTAAAGTGTTTGCTCTTGTTTGTTCATTTTCTGTCTCCAACTAGAATGTAGACTCCAAGGTCACTGCTGGGTCCCCAGCATTTGGATCAATCAGTGCCTGTATTCAGGAGGCACTCAATGTGTGTTTGCTGACTACATTGGTGCTGAAAGTGGTTGTTCTGGAAAGTCTGTTTCTCTGACGCTGGGTTTTAGACTTGGCTTCCGTGTGCCCTTTGCTGAGCGTGTGGTGGGAGCCAGTTGCTGCAGGGGACACAAACATGACTCTCCTCCTCCACAAGCCCGGAGGCAGTGCGGCCAAATTCGTATCACAGGGCCCAGCACAGAGTGGTGTCACTATGAGGAACTCGTACCTGTGACTATAAGATTCAATCGTGGAGGTGACAGAGGCTGTTTGGTGTCCTGTGGGGGTGCCTCCTTTAGGACAGAGGGGAAATGGTTCGGGCGGCTCAGTGTTTCTGCCTGAACCTCAGTGAGTCTGCTGTTGTGTCTGTAGAGCCTTGGAGAGAGCCAGGCTTTGGGGAGGCCTGGGTTTGAAGCTGCCCAACGGTGTGTTCTCGGCTCTCGGAGCCTCAGCTTACTCATCTGTAAAACGGGGACAGTAATGGATGCCGCAGAGGAGGGACTGATGGCATCGCATAAGCGCCCAGCCCAGGGCCTGGTACCAGAGGCTTCCAGCAAGTGCACGTTCTCTTCCTTTCTGCTCTGGGTGGCGCGAGAGCCTCTGGCGATGGCTGGGCCAGGCCCAGGAAGGGGTGCTCAGTCCCCCTCCCTGCTCATCTGGACTAGGGCTCTCTCCCACCCACAGGGGGACTACGTCTGGATGGACCTGCGATCCGGACAGGAGTTTGATGTGCCCATCGGGGCAGTGGTGAAGCTCTGCGATTCTGGGCAGATCCAGGTGGTGGACGATGAAGGCAATGTGAGTATCCCCCTGCCTCCCCAGTCCCTGTGCCTGGGAGAACACAGGCCGACTGGTGACCTGAGGCAGGGGCCAAGCAGTAACTACAGGGGGCGAGGTGGTACCTGGGCCCCCACTTCTGCCTCTCAGACACCCCCTCCCTCAAGGAGCTTTCCCCACCTCCCTCCCTGCCTCAGACGAGCACTTCAGTCCACTCTGCCCAGTATTAGAGCTGTGTGTCTGTGGGCATGTGTGCACGTGGTGAGGGGCGGGTGGTGGCACCGGGGTGGGAGCTTCTCAGGCAGGGGGACTTGGGGTCAGACAGATGGGTTCAAATCCCATCCTTCCCACTTCTAGCTATGCAGCCTTCATCAAGTCTCCTTCCCTTCTGAGCCTCAGTTTTCTCTTCTATAAAATGGGGATGGTAATAACTATTTCACAGGTTTGTTGACCCATAAGTGGGGTCACACATGGAGAACACCTAAAAAAAGTGAGGTTAGTCTCAAAACACCCACAGTCTCACTCTGTGGAGTTCCCGCATCATATGAATTCATTTCCCCCTCGGTGCTGCCTGGAAATCAGTCTCACAGATTAATCCGTTATCTCTCGTGGCCCTGAAGGAAAGGGACACAGGAGGTGTACATTTGGTAATAATGAGAGTGGGAGGCAAGGAAAGTTCTGAAGTCAGGACCCTGCCCTGGGGAAGGTGGGTGGTCTGAATGAGGGCCCAGGGGGAAGCCCGGGGCCTCTGAACATGTATGTTGCACACATGCACATGGCATGGGGTCACGTAGATGTAGTTGTGTCCCACACAACAGGGTTGCAGCTTAGCAGGGACATGAGGGACCCAGGAGATTGACTTCCCCCATGATTCGGGTTGTGCCTCATGCTATGGCCAGCGCTGGGGACAAAGAAATAGAACCAAGTCCCTGCCTTAGCCTCCTAGTTTGGTGGGGGCAAAAGAGGGGGCCATGACTTGGAGCAAAGGCTCCTCTGTGGCAGCAGGGAGGGCTTAGGACCCTGGAGGCCAGGTACTGGACGTGGAGGGGTAAGGGACCTCCCTGCTATCCCTGCAGCCCTCAGGAACACACCCCCACGGGGTTTGCAAAGCCCTGCAAGCCAGGGTCCATCTTTGGGTCCTCACAGCACCTGTGAAAGGCTGGGAGGGCAGCTGCTGTTACCCAGGGGGAACTGGGGCACAGAGGGGGACCTCCAGGGCTCATGACACAGCCAGTAAATGACGGTGCTGGGTTAGGAGCAGGACCTCTGGCCCCTGCATGCGTTCCCTCTCCCAGTATCTCAGCGGCAACTCTGAGGCTCAGGTTCTGTCAAATCATGCTTTTGTCCCCTGGTTTTAGAACCAGAGCACCTCCAATGTCATTCCAGAGGCTCTAGTTCTAGGACCTTCTAGGAAACCTCTGTAAGGTTGCAGCCATGGGCGGGGGGTGGCGAGGGGATGGCACAGGAGCCACTGGCAGCCCACACAGGCCCACGAACCTGCCTGTAGCCCAGGGTGGGGCTCAGGGACGCTGCCTGCAGGCTCGAGTTTCACCCGGGTTATGTTGCATGTCAGGTGGTGTCCCGTAACTGTGTCACCAGATCCGAGAGGTCCCCTCCTACATGCTCTCACTGAAGCCCTGAGGATGGGGGCTGCAGTGGGGGAGGGCCATGCCTGACTGCCAGGAGCAGACTAGGGAGGCTGGTTTGCTTCATTGGCATTGGGCCCGGACTTTCTGGCGCCCATTCCCACTCCCATTCCTATCCACCTCCCCCTCGTCCCAGCCGAATCCCCAGGCCATCATCTTTGAGCTCTCTAACTTCCCACAAACTCCCTCAACCTGAGGGCAGGGACCAGGTAAATCACATCCAGTTCCCCAGAGCTCAGTGAAGCATTTGCCCAGAGGAGGTGCTCAGTGAAGACTTGCTGGATGAGTGAATGAAAGGTTCTGGTTCCAGGCCCCACTGGAATCCTGACACTCTGCCTAAGCCCGACCTGTGCCCTCCTTCCCTTGCACGTGGTCCCTGTCTCTCTAAGCTCAGTGCCAGGCCAGGTCTTGCCCAAACGTGTCCCCAGCCTCTGGAATTGGCCATGTTCTCCACTGCCCACCTCGTAGTGTTCTCCTCTGTAAAACGGGGATGATAACCATTTCTGGCGTTCCTTCAGGGCCAGGCCGCAGTTTCTGCCCTGCTTACACTTCCGTCTGTGCCGTAGGTGCCTGTGGACATTGGCCTGAGGGGTGCTGACCTTGGTTGGAAATCCTTCCATGCAGGGAAGGGGTCGGGGAGGCTTAGCTCTGCCATTTAACTGAACAGGCCACTTTACCTCTTGAGTGTGACTCTGTTCTGTAAAACGGGCAGGTAATTCTGTTATGGTGTGTTACAGGGAACAAATTAGAACATACAGCTCCTCTGTAAGCCCAGAAAGCATTAGAGTAATACTACCCAGCACTGTTGAGCAGGTCCCAGACACCAGTGCTTTTAGGCCCAGCAGGAGTGAAACAAAGTTGGCTTTTAGTCTATCAGTGGATCCCCCCAGCATCCCTAAGAAGGGACTGTTATTCTAATTCC
This sequence comes from Smutsia gigantea, assembly GCA_032199065.1. Classification (NCBI taxonomy): domain Eukaryota; kingdom Metazoa; phylum Chordata; class Mammalia; order Pholidota; family Manidae; genus Smutsia; species Smutsia gigantea. The sequence goes on from JAVSCE010020561.1 coordinate 114,292, forward strand.
CATTCGTTGATGTGGTCATGGAGGCTCAGGGAAGCAGTGCCATGCATAGGGCCACGTGGTCACGCAGTGGCTGAGCCCCCTCTGCACTCTGTGCTGAACTGTTGGGGGAGGGATGATGCAGGTTGGGGTTGAGAGGGGAGGGCAGACAGCCTGCCCAGGAGTCCTCTCCCTTCTGGCCCATGCAGGGGCCTAGGCCGGAGTCAGTGGGTGGGGACCAGCCATACGGAATTTTCCAACTGGATCAGCTTTTATCAAGAAATAGGATAAAATGGGAGAGAGGAATGTTCCACTCAGGATTGGAAAGTGCAGTCGGGTTCTTCGGTCTCCCTCCCTGGTCCATTCATGCTTGGGGAGGGCTGTATGAGGGCCTGACCTGGATTGAAATGCTCCTGGCCCAGGAACTGCCGTGAAATACCAGGGAAACGACTTGTGGGCAATGGCTGGCCCTGTCCCTGATCCCTCTGAAGGACTTGTGCCAGCCTCCACACTACTGTGATCTTGTTTTGTCATGTGAAGTGAGGGGCCTGGAATAAGGGACTTCTGTTTCTCATTCAGACCTGGTCACCAGGTGGCTGTCCCAACAGAGATTCCCTGCCATGCCATTTGTGCCTGGGCCCTGTATAAGACATGGAGTCTGGACTGCATGAGCTCCCAGGCTTGGGGCATAGTGGGGGGTCAGGGGGAAAACTGCATTCAAACTATGGCAACCCAGTGTGACCACCGCCTTGCAGCGGGAGAGCCCAGCATCATGGACACCCAGGGGCAGCCTGGTCCAGCCCACAGTGGCGGTGGGGGTGGCAGAGGCGGAACTCGTGAGAGTGGGCAGCACTGTCAGCAAAGCCTTCCATCCCTGGGAAACAGCTGAGCTGAGCCTCCAGGGCTGAGTGGAAAGAAGGCAGAGGGAGCAACCTGAGCACGGGCACAGAGGTGTCTGGGGAAGTGAAGACCATGCTTCCCTGGCTTGGAAATACTGGGGGTAGCTGGTGCAAAGGCTGGAAGGCCTCTCTGTGGCCAGCTCATGCTGGCCTTTGAAGGCCAGGCTGAAGAGCAAGGTGGGGTCAGGGAAGGGTTCAAAGTGTCAGAGGGATGGCGTCAGACTAGTGCCTGAGGAAACTCCCAGGGGGGTGAGGGGTTGGAGGGGAGAGCTGGAGGTTAGGATGGCAGTGGGGCCCGGTGAGGGATGGTGGTCTGGATCAGGGTGGGGGCATAAGGTTGGCAAGGAGGGCACTGCCTACTGAACAGCCCTTTAAGGGATTGAGGGGGTAGGAGTGGGGGAGAGCGCCTGGATTGGGATGGGAAGAGGGGCTGGTGCCTGATTCCTGCTTGTGTCTAGCTGTTGGGGCTGGGTGTCCCAGAGGGGGCCCAGAGGAGAGGCAGGTGTGAGAGAGTGTGACATGGGCATCACACCTCCTCTGCAAGTCTGAGTTGGGAGGTGACAGGGGGCTCCCCTCGCCCTCCTTTCTCTTCCTATAAGTCAGGCTCCTGCCTGGACCTGAGGCTTTCAGGGTTCTGGTATGTGTGAACAGGGAGAGGGCCCCAGAGAGTTGTGGGGGCTCAACTCAGGCTGTGGCCACACCCCAGAGCACAGTTTAGACTCGCTTCCCTGAGAGGCTTGGATTGTGAGGAGAAGGTGCTGGAAACCACCTTGGGGAGGGGAGGCTTCCAGCTCCCAGGAAACCAGGGCTTTGCAGGCTGGTTGAAAGAGCCAGTGCCATTGGCCAGATGCTGCCCAGTCTGCCACCCCCTGGCAGCAGGAGATATTGCAGGGCACAGTAAGCAGAGCCCGAGGGCAACCTGCCCCACTGTCTGCTTCAGCTCAGAGGTACTGAAAGTTCACCCGTGTTCCACATTCACCAAAAGCCCTGTGAGATGTATGCCAAATGGGTCCACTTCTCCCACCTCCACTGCTCTTGCCCTGTCTTCACAGCCTCAGATGCTTTGCTTTTGCTGTTCCCTCAGCCTGGAATCCCTTCTCCCCACATCTTACAGGCATCTCTTCTTCATCATTCAGGTCTCAGCTCAAATGTCACCTCCTTGAAGAGGTGGTCCCTGGCCATCTTGTCTAGAGTAGTTCCCTTGGGGATTCTCCATCCCATATGCCTGTTGGTTTATTCTTGGCAATGAGACTACTTTTTGTGCATTTGTTTACCAGAGCCAGGATTTGAAGCCAGGTCTAACTTCACTGATTACCCCTTCCACTCCATCCTGCAAAGTGACTGGGGGGACTCTAATCCCCTTTGTGACAATTGCAAGGTGGGGCCAAGATCGCTGCCCACTTCTCAGATCTGCAGAGAGAATCCCCTAAGTGGACAGGACCATCCTCACAGACTCAAACCTTTTGCAACTGACAGTGTTTGGCCGCAGGAGAGGACAAGGCACTTAACCACGCACAGACCCACGTGCCCATCCCTCCCGGGCCCCTGCCCAGCAGTGCACTGCCAGGGCCCCAAGAGAGTGACCTGACACAAGCCCCGTGCCTCCCTGTAGGAACACTGGATCTCCCCGCAGAATGCCACGCACATCAAGCCCATGCACCCCACGTCGGTCCACGGCGTGGAGGACATGATCCGCCTGGGGGATCTCAATGAGGCTGGCATCTTGCGCAACCTGCTCATCCGCTACCGGGACCACCTCATCTACGTGAGTGCTGCCTGCCCCCCAGCACCTGCCGGGCACCCCTGCCCACAGCCGCTTGGTCTGGCTCATCCTCTTTGGGCCATGGTTTGTAGTTGGGGATGAGGGTGGTTTATACCACAGGTTCATGTGCCTCCCCACGCCTCACAACCACTGGGAGGCCTGGGCTGGTAGGTGAGAGGCTCAGAGCTTGGCCCAGAGATATGGAACTGCTGCCCAGTCGGAGTTTGCTATGGAGTCGGAGCCTGTCCTTAAGGTCAAGAGAGGATGGGTGGGTAGTCTGTATCCTCAGGAAAGGGTTGGAGGAGGAAACGGCTCCTTATCCCCCCAGAACCTTGATGTTAGAACCAGTCACACACACCCCCCACACTCCTCCACCTTGAAACTCAGAGGACGAGTAAAGACAGTCTCATCCAGGACTGAGCTGATCCCAAGAGGTAGGCTCAGGGAGCAGCAGAAAACAAGGACCCAGCAGATCATTTAGTCTAGGGGTTCTCACACTTTGAGGCCTGAACCATTTATGCTCTTAAAAATTACTAAGGACCCCAAAGAACATTTGTTTATGTGGGTTATATTGAGATTTACTGTGTTAGAAATTGAAACAAATTTCTGACTGCTTGTCTCTGGAGCGTGCCCCCACTCCTTCTTTGAGTGTGTACTTTTGTTTATTAAACTGCTCTTTGCTTGTTTAAAAAAAAAATGAGTAACTTTAAAAAAATGTATTGATTCATTTCGAAATCCCTAAAAATCCAGTATAGGATAACATATCTTTTTGAAAAATAACTCTATTTGCAAAAATAAAATTAGAAGAGTGGCATTATTTTACAGTTTTTTCAAATGTCTTGAATGCTTATGGAGGACAACTGGATCCTCCTATGTGCTTCAGGTGCGGTCTGATGTAATGTTGGTTTGGTTGAAGTGTATGAAGAGAATCTGGCCTCCCACATATGGAGGTGGAATAGACTAGACCTTGCATACTTCCCAAAAGGGTCCTGGGACTCTAAGTGGTCTTTGGGCCACCCTCCCACTAGTCCCATACTCCCCGCTTTACAGACAGGGACACAGAGGCTCCACAAGGTTTAACCAGGCCTAGAGCTGTGTGCTGGGGTCATTGCACGTCTCTGACCCAGTCCCTCCCTCAAGCAGCTCATGGGGAAAGGAAAGCAAGGATGTGCAACAAGGAGAGAGCAGGACGGAGACCCCCAGAGGCAGGTCCGCAGGCCTGGGCAGGCTGGTGTGGGGAGCATGCTCAGGGACGTGTGGGCTGATAAGTGCCCATGAGAAGAGCTGAGCAGGTTCCTGGGGTCTCTGGGAGTGAGGTCTCACTCCTAGCTACTGGAAGTGAGTGAGGCTGGCCTGTACAGATAGTGTTCAGGAAGGGGCATGCTTGAACAGAAGGCTGGAGGCAGGACCGTGCCAGGTGAGGAAGTGGCAGTGTCACTCAGACTGTCAGGGTACCCAGGGACACAGGGCTGGAAGAGTCTGTGGGATCCCAGGCGATGTCCCTAGGAATCACAGAAGTTCCTTTAGGGCCAGAAGCCCACCCCCTCATAAACCCTGGAATTGCAGCCCCTCAGCTGCTGGGGAGGCCGTCTGCCACCCTCCCAGCTCTGGGTCCCTCCTCAGCCTCAGGCTCCCAAGGGGAGGCTGTGCCTGGACCCTTGACATCTGTCCACTGTGTAGGTACAGCAGACAGCTTTCCCAGGGAGCGCTGAGCACCAAGACAGGCCCCTCATTTTTTGACTTATCCAGAGGTAGGCAGGGCATGACTGGCACCTCTAGACGCGAGCAGCGTCACCCAGCCAGTGAGGTTGGGCTAGAACCAGAGCTACCCCATGGGCACCCACTGGCACCTGTGCCCCAGATCTTGGGGTTTCCCTCCTTGCTCCTCTCCCTGGACAGCAGGTGGACACAGGAGGGTCCCAAGGCTCCATGTGGCTGCTCACCCAGGCCTGGGTGGAGCCTGACACTTGGGTCTGCAGGTAAGCAGGGAGCCCACCTGTCTGTCTGCCCAGCGTGGGCCCTGCCAGAGCTGATGTCTTGCCCAGTCTATTGCCAGGAGGAGGCTGAGGCCCCTTCATGGGGAGGAGCTGCCAGGATGGGAGCTGCCCGCACAGACCATGTCTAACGATCCTTCAGAGGCATGTAGTCAGTAATTTTGCACACAGCTTAGTGATTTTGAAGGCAAACCTGTTCCTCACATGTGAGGGAGACAGTTGATAGGCTGAATCAAGGAAAAAAGGGAAAAACAGGATTAATAAGGGAGAAGGGAGGGAAAGAGTTTCAGAAAGTCTGCAAACAGTGAATCTTATTTGTGAAATTTGCGGGAGGAGACTGATTAGCTGGCAGCTAACAGAAGTCAGCTGGGGTATTATGTCCTTGAGTGGGCTGACCCGGGGATCAGAGGGAATTCCAGTGGGTTACGGGCTGTCCAGAAAGCCCCAAGGTCTGCACCATTTGCCTTATTAGAAGTTCTCATCAGTAGGCTTTCTGATTGCTTTTCTGGGGGAGGGGGAGTAGGCGGGGAAGGGGAGCAGGGGACAGAGTTAAGATGAGGTGTCTAAGCTGCCTTCTTGTTCAGGGGCTCATGGTCAGGCACAGGAAGGTCCCTAGCTGGGGTAGTCCATGGGTGTCTGTGGGTCTAGGAGGCTGTGCTCAAGAACTGCAGGATCAAGGAGGTTTCCTCGACTTACTGATTCTACTAATCTATGATTAGGTGGATGAGGTGGGACTAGAGCAGGGCTTTAAAGAAGCAACCAGGCCATTGTCCTATCCAGAAACCGTACCTGTCCTTAACCATGGCAACCCCTTGCCGCTTCATGGCTTGGGTTACCCTGGGCTCGGCCCCCACATTTAGGATTTCCTCAGATTACCACTGCCTCTCACAGCCTGGGGCTGGGTGGAGGTTCTGTCCCTGACTGTCTGTGCCAGGCTTGCCTGCTCCAGCTGGCTTGCCCCCAGGAGCCTGACGGACAGTACCCCAGGGCCATAAATCAGCACCGGGTACCCAAAATGTGGGAGAGCCCTCAGAGGACACCTCATAATCCCTTGCTTGGTGCTGGATCCCAGAGGCCAGGGGTTGTCCCTGGGTTCTGCAGTAAACAAGTAGCAAGGATGGGGGAACCCAGGGCTCCCTGATGCTGAATAGAGGCTGGAGCCCTGGTCTGGGAGGCCTGCATCTAGCTGTTGGTCTGTGGCCTTTGGGGGAGTCCCAGCCCCTCTTTGGTCTCAGCCTTCCCTCTGGCACAAAAGGGAGACTTCCTGGGTGAACACCTCTGTGACTCTGGGAAGATGTATGTGTGTCTCGGTCTCCATGGCTTATTAAGGGAGAGGCCCCAGGGCTAGCAGGCCTGGGGGCTTCCTGGAAGAGGTGGACCTATTCCCACCTCATCTCCTGGGATGTGCCTCTGGACCCAGAGAGGCCATGATCTCCACCTGGCCCCCCGGGAGAACACGTGTGCTGTGCCCTTGGCTTGGGAATAGTCCTTATCTCTCCCCTATCCAGCCCTTAGGCCCACAGGACGGGTTTTATTACCAGAGACAAGAGGCCTGTGCTGGGCAGATGGGCATTAACCCTCCGCCAACCATGGACCCTTGGAGAGGGGGCTGGAAAGGCTCAGGGAGCAGCAGTGAGATCCTAGGGAAAGGGGTGGGTGCAGAGGCCTGAGCGGGGCATGATGGGCCCAGGACTCAGCACCAGCAGAGGCCAAGCCCCACACTTTTTCACTTGCCCCACCACCGCCCTCTGTTCAGCCTGTAGGTGCATTCCTGGGATTTGGGGAGGCCCAGGCAGGGAGGCCAGACCTGGGGCTATGGTGCCAGGGCCCCTGTGTCATCCTGCTCTCTGCTTCTCTGCCGGGTGACCTTGAAGTCACTCTGCTTCTCAGACCCCATTCTCCCATCTTTGCAAGGGTCTGACCACCTCACAGTGGCCTTCTGAGGAGTCAGGGAGCTGTGGAGTGGGAGCTGCAAAGTGCACGCCAGTCAGAGATCCTACTGGCCGTTGGTGTGTTCTTGCTTTTCTGTTAGGGACGCTCCTTGCCCTCAAAGGAAGAGGTGTCGTGTTTATTGATTTTGAATTGTGTGTATATGCGACAAACTGGGAAGTTTCCTCCTGCCGCAGAGAACCACTGCTACTAATTTTTATCTATCCTCGAAGAGAAAGACTATATATACATATGTATATATATAAAACTTCTTATTTTTTCTACACACATAGTAGCCCTGCTCGCTACACTCTTCTGTGTTTTTCCCCTGGCCACATGCCAGCATCCTTCCTGTCAGTGTGGGCAGGGCTGCCTCAGTGTTGCTGACTGGCCCCTCAGCCCGCCGTCTTTTTCCTGTGGATGGCGGGTAATGCTGCCCACTGAATTTCTCCCCCACCTGTTAATTTGGTCACTCTTCTGGTCACGGCAGACGTTTGCTGAGCGTGCCCTGTGTGTTGTGCACAGTGCTGGACCCCGAGTAGAGAGGAGGGTGAAGCTGGGCAGCAGAGGCCTTGAACCAGAGTTATGAGGCATCAGGTGGGCCAAGTAAGGGGGACTGTGATGGACCAATAGGAGGTTGTCCGGCTTCCTGCAGGGGGTTCGTCTCAGCTTGGACCCAAAGGATGAGGAGTAATTAGCAGGGTGGGGTCAGGGGATAGAGATGGGGCTTTTAACTGAAGGTTTAATGTGGAAGGAGCCTCCTGGATGTGGGATGTGGGCTCCAGGTCCAGTTGTGGATGTGCTGGTGAGGGCCACACTGTCCTAAGGCCACAGGAAATTGCCTGAGGGTTTTCAGCAGGGGGATGAATCAGTCAGATTTTTCAGGTTTTTAAAAAACTGACCATGGCTCAAAGTGGAGGATACGTTGTAGGGGATCAGTGTAGAAATGAAAAGGCTGATTGCGGATGGTGGCTTGGTCCAGGGGGTGGCCATTGCCAGCGGAGGGGGGAGAGCCAATGGAGGAGACGGAGGGGTCCAGCGGCCTCCCAGGACCCACCCAGGGCAAATGGTGGGGGTACTGTTGGCCAAGCTGGACAGACTGAAGAGGAGCAGGGGTGGGAAGGCAAGGTCCTGTCTGGACAGGCCGGTGACATCAAATGGGGATGCCCACATACAGGGGGCTGAAGGGTCTGGTGCTCAGGAGTGACCTGGGCTGTGGAAGCCACGGAGGGAAAAGGGCTCCAGGCCAGCTTCAGGGGCTTCCTGCAGTGTCTCAGGGCACCCTTTGCCCTCTCTGGCACTGCCCCTGCCCTGAGCCTGATTGCTGAGTCTGCTCTCAGGCCACCTCTGTCTGGCACTGACAGCCCCCATGGACTGGTTCATCAGGTCTGAGATAGTGTCTCTGCTTCGAAGACTCAGAACTACCAAGGGCAACTGCCAGGGTGACCTTTCTCCAGCAGACCCCCCAAATGTCATTCCCTTTCACAACTCTGTGCTTAAATCCCACTGACAAGCCCTGGCGCCCCCTCTCCCCACCTTGAGGAGGAAGCCCAGTGCCTCAGCGGTTCCCACAGCCCAGGCTTTCCTTCCCTGGGAACGGAGGGAAAATGTGGCTGTCAGCCTCTCCGTGTTTCAGTGGAAGGTTCTTGAATGGCTGCATGGAACCACCCTCATGCTGCATGGCAATCATGGGCCAGGGGCGAGCATCACATTTTTAATAAAGTATCAAGGAGAAAGGAAGGTGGCAGTGGGGGCAGCCACTCTGTACCAGGCACCTGTCAAAGGTGATGTCCTTCGGTCTTTACAGCAGCCCTGGGAGGTGGCAAACTGAGGCTCAGAGAAGCAAAATGACTTGCCGAAGAGCTGTTCCTTGTAGGTGATGCCCCCGCCCAGGGCCTGGAGTCTGGCCGGTGACCACAGCTAGGCAGGACTGAGCTGTAGAGTCCTGGGGCTGGGAGTCAGCAGGCTCTGATCGGAGGAGTTAGCCCAGCCCCGACCTGTTGGGGTGTTGAAGGTAGGGAACCTTATCTTCCCAATCCCCACCGACGGCTCCCTTTTCTCCCCTGCAATTTCCAACCCCAGACCAGCTGTGGAGGACGGGTGGGCGTGGCACAGCCGGCTCTGGCTCTGGATGGGCTTGAATGTGGCTTCTCTCCAGCCTCTGTCCCGCCCCCGCCCCACCTCTCCCTGCGTGGGCTCTGGCTTGCTCAGCAGGTCAGCATGGGGGGGCTCAGCTGCTTCTGGAACGGGCTGCCTGGGTGGCAGAGGAGAATCCTCCAGGGCCCAAATAAGGGCAGTGTCTGGCCAGGTCCTCTGGTCCCCAGGGGGCAGAGTCAGACCTGGAGCCTGGGTCCGGGTGCCTAGCCCAGGGCTGCTTCACATGGCCACGCCTGGCCGGAGCAGGCATTTCCCCTGGCACTCAGACCAATGCTGGCAGCACTTTCTCTGCATGGCCACCTTGGGCTGAGGCCGCTAGGCGTGGCTGTGGCTCTGGTGTGATGCACAAAGCCCTGGGCGGGTGAGGATGAATGGGACAGTCACTTCCCCTGTGTGGTCACATTTTTCGTTCAGCCTTTCCAGGCCCAGAAGTCAATACATCCATCATCAATTACAGGCTGGGTCTGACCTTTTCCAGCCAGGGTGGTGAAGGGCAGGAGGAGGCAGGAGGCAGGAGGGCTAGGCCGGGATGTCCCCTGCGGCAGGGCCCTGAGCCCACTGTAGGAAATTGTGCACAGGTGGCCAAGCTGTTTACCTACAGAGAAGCCCCAGGAGAGAATGCTCCCAATGAGGCGTGCTCAGGTGTGTCCACCCCTTGCATCGGTGGAGGCCAGGATGGCTGGAGGTGCTCTGTCCCCCAGAGCACAGGGGCTTCTCTGCCCTGGGACAGAGACTGGGGCCCACTCGGCCCCCTCACCAATCCAGCTCCACTCTGGAATGGTCCAGTTTAGGAATGTTATTCCAGAAGTTTGGGAGCCCACATTTCAGGGGTCTCTACAATGTGCTATGAATTTTAAGGCATACTATCTTTTTTAATCTGCATAAGCAGTCATTTTATGCCCATTTCACAGATAAAGATAAGAGGTCCTCCCTCCCTCTCTCCTCATTTTCTTCCTCTCATCACAAAACATCACGGAACACGTACACTGAGCCAGACCCAATGCTAGTCTGAAGGCCCTGCCCCCAGCTCAGAGGGAGGCAGGAATCGGACCTCAGGTCTGTGGGATCTGAAGCCAGTGCTCCCCTCCAGAAGGATGGGGCAGAGCAGAGCCTGAGAGCTTTCTAGAGTCAGAGCTTCCCACAGGGGAAGCAGTGAGCTCCTCATCCTTTCTTGCCTACAGACGTACACGGGCTCTATCCTGGTGGCTGTGAATCCCTACCAGTTGCTCTCCATCTACTCGCCAGAGCACATCCGCCAGTATACCAACAAGAAGATTGGGGAGATGCCCCCCCACATCTTTGCCATTGCTGACAACTGCTACTTCAACATGAAGCGCAATAGCCGCGACCAGTGCTGCATCATCAGGTGCGCAGCCCAGCCCCAGCATGAGCCCCTAGAGCTCCAGCTTTGTGCTCCTGCTAATGCCTCGTGATGTAGAGAATCACCTCCCTGTTCCCTGGCCTTATATCTCTATTAATGCTACCAAAGCTCATGTTAGCTTTTGGAGCCAATCTTGTTTACTGCTGGCTCCTGTTAAGTTGTGGTCAGTTGAAATCGCAGGTTCCTGTTTCTCTTGGGCAGAGGGTAAAAGGAAAAAGCATTTGTCAAGCACCTACTACATGCCATACTCTATGGCAAATATGGATGGAGGGGTGTGTGTGTCTGAATGAAGGGGGAGGAAAGTAACCCTTGGCTGCGGCAGAGCACTGAGCTCCTTCAGCCTCCCCCAGCCCTGGAAGGTCCATATGCTCAGCCCATTGTATAGATATGGGGGCGGGGGGGCCTGGTGGAGGAAGCAGATTGGGCTGAAGCCCTGTGGGGACATGGGCAATGCGGACTGTGATGGACCCTGCCTCTCCCTGGGTCTGTTCTGCAGTGGCGAGTCTGGGGCAGGGAAGACAGAGAGCACGAAGTTGATCCTGCAGTTCCTGGCTGCCATCAGTGGGCAGCACTCCTGGATCGAGCAGCAGGTTCTAGAAGCCACCCCCATCCTGGAAGGTAGGACCAGGGGTCTTAGGGCAAGGCTGAGCGGCTCAGTGGGGGCTGGCCTCGCCCGTGATCCTCTGCCCACTCCGAAGCATTCGGGAATGCCAAGACGATCCGCAACGACAACTCAAGCCGCTTCGGGAAGTACATCGACATCCACTTCAACAAGCGTGGTGCCATCGAGGGCGCCAAGATCGAGCAGTACCTGCTGGAGAAGTCACGCGTCTGTCGCCAGGTGGGCCTGAGTCTCCGGGCAGAGCTGCATCTGCTCAGGACCCCCCAACCTCGGGGGTGGGTGGGGTACGTACCCTCTGCCTAGCCTGGATTGCCCCTATGCTGCTGCCTGCTCGCCTGCGCACCTCCAGTCCCACCATAAAACCCACCCATAGGGGCTTTTTCATGAAAGCCATTTGTTAAAATAGTAAACAATGTTTCAGTCTTCTTTATTGTCTGGTTTCTAATGGCTTCCTTCTACCCCATCCCCAAACACCATGTGCCCACATCTTCAGGCCCCTGATGAAAGGAATTACCATGTGTTCTACTGCATGCTGGAGGGCATGAGTGAGGATCAGAAGGAGAGACTGGGCCTGGGCCAGGCTGCCGACTATAACTACTTGTCTATGGTGAGGCTGGCGTGCAGTTCCTGGGGAGGGAGCACCTATCCCAGGGAGGTCGGTGCAACCTGCCCAGCCTTTCCCTGGCCTGGTGGGTGGGAACCTCCGTGTGGACTTTCTCCTGTCCCCTGACCTGCCCTAGCCCACCCTGGGCCTGTATGTGCTCTAAGGCTTGTCTCTAACGTGGGCACACACGACGTGCACATACATCTAGATGAATTTTCATCACAGATCCACACATTCCTAAATTTGTGTAGATATCCCAGACCCATGCACGTCCCATGTGTGCACTCACGTGGGCCTGCCCACACCCATGTGCTGCGTTAGTTTGGTCTTTGAGGATGTGAAGACGGGCACCTCTGCCAGGTCTCCCAGGATTGTAGGGAGCCTCGCCCTCTGCTGCAGCCTCAGCCTCGGGGGCTCTCTGGTCGCAGGGCTCTGGTGCCAGCCTCTTGCTGCTGTCTAGCCACCAAGGAGAAGCGGACCGCAGGACCATCGCTGCTGCCAGGCACCAGGCAGGGGCATGTACACCGCAGGCTGGCTCAGGGGCACCAGCTGCCTTTGCCCCAGGGAGAGCCCATGCCTGGTTGTCTGGGGGCGGGCTGGGCCAGGCCGCATGGACACGTGTGTGGTCTGAGGCGCCTGAGGGACGTGGGACAACAAAGGTGTGTGTGTGTGTGTTATAGGTGTGGCAGGCCCTCCTGGACACTTCCTGTAGGAGGCTGGCACACCTGGGGACACACACCCAGGTCTCATAGGCACACATAGTGGGGCAGGCCCTGTCAATGCCCCGCCAGTCTGCAGTTAGCCCTCCTCCTTCCAAACCAGGCAGCATCTCCTAAGGACCGTAAGGCCCTGAGGGTGGGTGTCCACGGGGTGGGGAGCATGATAAGGTCTTATTGCTGTGACTGCCAGGCAGGGTAGTGGGGCAGGCCTGGCATCAGGGACCCAGCTCTCCCACTCCTCTTGAAGAAGAAGGTTCCAGGGTCCCTACATGCAAGAAATGGGTTCTTGCAAAGCCCCAGCCAGGAGCTTTCTAGACTTTTTGGAGGAGGCATGGTGCACACTGGGTGAGGTCCGTGTCTGAAGCCCCAGACTGGGCTAGCAGAGAGAGCCCTTCTGCCCAGGTGCTGCCTCTCTGGGGGTGCCTGTGGCCCCCTGATGTCCTCCTGCTCCCCACTCTGCCACCCCACCCACCAGGGTGACTGCATAACGTGTGAGGGCCGGGAGGACAGCCAGGAATATGCCAACATCCGCTCTGCCATGAAGGTGCTCATGTTCACCGCCACGGAGAACTGGGAGATCTCGAAGCTCCTGGCTGCCATCCTGCACCTGGGCAACCTGCAGTATGAGGGTGAGCGGCCCGGCGCTGGGCCCAAGGGCAGTCTAGCCACCCGTGGGTTATTGTGGCTCGGTTTTGGGCCAGTGGCTGCCCTCTCTGGGGCGGGAACTGGGGAAAATTTACTTTCAGATAGATCTGAACAGATCTGCTGGCCTCAGGTGTGGTTTTGCTGTGCTGAAATTCCACCACAGAAGTGTACAGCTGAAGGATACTGGAAGTTGACTATGGGCCCTTTAAGGCCCCTTCCAAATTTGTTTTCTTTTTTAAGGTCAGAAGTCTTAGAGTGAGGGGGAGTCTTTCAACTAAGTCATAATTTATGAATTAGGTTGTAAGTCATAAGGTATGAATGACTGAAAACAGCCATCTTCAGAAAAGGGAGAAGGCTGGGGAAGGGGAAATGCTCACTCATCTGACTCTGGGTACCTACAATGTGCCAGGCTGGGAGGTGTCCTCTGAGGCAGGCACCGAGTCCCACTCGGCTCTTGCCCATCGTGCCTCGCATGGCCCCTGGACAGAGTAAGAGAGCCCTGGGAAGGTTTGCTCAGTGGATGGATGAATGATCCTAGCTCTGAGTTCCTCAGTCTAGAGAGTTTTGAAAGACTAAGAGACATGGAGGGAGGGTGCATCAGGCAGAAGGAAGAGCTTATGCAAAGGCCCTGAGGCCTGAGAGAGCGGGGCGCATTTGGGGATGAGCAGGCGGTGTCAGGTACTGAGCTAGGCAAGTTCACAAAGCCTGCCTCGTGGGAGACAGGGCTGCCACTGAGAGCCCTGGGAGTCTGGAGTGGAAGTCAGGGGAGAGGGATACGACTACCTGTGTCGGCTACATGAATGCCAGGCATGGTGCCATCTGCCAGGCATGCACAGTTCCTACCCTCATAGCTGATGGTGAGAACATAGATCAAACATCTGTTGACCCAAAGAAACATTTAATCATGGTGCTGATGCCCTCTCTGGACAGCGCAGGCCCCCTGAGAGTGGGCACGGCAGGCTGGTGCTCTTACACTGCCCCCTTTCCCCATGCCCGCCCTCCCCATCTGACCCGCACCCTCTTGCTGCTGACAGCCCGCACGTTTGAAAACCTGGATGCCTGCGAGGTCCTCTTCTCCCCATCCCTGGCCACAGCCGCATCCCTGCTCGAGGTCAGTGCTGGCCTTCTGTCCTCACGGCCGTGTCATTTTTCTCAGAGGGACAGTTTTGACTTCAGGGTCGAGGGCTGCACATTTGGGGACCGGGGACCAGGGGCCCTCTGCTTAGGAGAATTCTAAAAGTTGAATATTGAGATCCAGCTGTGTGTAGGATCTCTGCTGGGCCTGGGGCCCAGAGCCTGGGATCCTTGCTGCCTGTCCCAGCCAGCTGCCCCTGGGGATGGTGGGCGCATGGGGGGCCCTGAGTGAGTCACTCTGTCAGTCAGCAGATGCTTAGTCCTGGGTTGAAAAACTGGGATGAATAAGGCCAGAGTCAGAGCCAGTTCTGAGAGGGCCAGGGGACGTGCTGGCAGGCAATGAGGGGGCTGTCAGGGAGAGTGCGACTCCCTCCCGGTAGCGTTTGGGTGGGATCTGGTGGCCTGGAGGATTTGGTTGTGGGGCCTTGGGGGACGGAGTTCTTGGTGGAAGGAACGACCTGATGAAGGCCTGGCTGGAAAGTGGGAAGGGGGCTCTCGCGTGGACTGAGGGAAGGACCAGCCGGCCGTGGCTGGATGGGTGCGTTGGTGTTGCCCCACCAGGTGAACCCTCCAGACCTGATGGACTGCCTGACCAGCCGCACCCTCATCACCCGCGGGGAGACGGTGTCCACCCCGCTCAGCAGGGAGCAGGCGCTGGATGTGAGAGACGCCTTCGTCAAGGTGGGCCATTTGTGGAGTGGCCACTGGCTCTCTTCATCCTCAGAAGGTTGGGTTGGTGGTGGTCAGGAACTGAGGAGTCATAGAACCAGAGGACATCTGAACCTTGACCTCTGCCTGCCCCTGGCTCCAGGCTCTGGCCACTGGCTCTCTCTGGGGCCCGAGCAAGAGTCTGCCTCCCCCTGACCCTATCTGTCCCACAGGGGGCTGGGTGTTGTGCTTTGCAGGGGCCCTGCCAGCTCTGGTCCCCCCCAGCCTTCCACCTCTGGCCTGCTTTGATCACCAACCCCTTGGGCCTCATGCTGGATCGTATTCTTTGGGCACCTGGTCTGCTGTGCTGTTCCCAGCCCAGAGGATACCCTCTCTGGTCTCTCCAAAGCAGACACTGAAGAGGGGCTGGGTCAGGTTGGGAGGGCCCCCAATCCTTCCTGTCTCCACAGTCATGAGTTTGCCATCCATTGAGCCCCTCCCCTGTGCCAGGTCCTGTGCTGGGCTCTGGGGTCCTAGAGTTATTCAGAGCTGATGGGGAGACAGAAATGGACGGAGAGCCGGGAGCTCAGAGGAGGGCTCCTGCCACCCTGTGAGGTCAGGAAGCTTTCTTGGCAGTGCTGGTATCTCAACAGAGCTTTAGAAGAAGAGTAGGAATTGTTCAAGCACGAGAGGGTGCTCCAGGCAGAGGGAGCAGCGGGAGTGAAGACTAGGGAGTTTCAAACAGCATGGAAGGGCTGAGAGAGGCCACGAAGGGCCCGGGAGCCTGGCCTGTCTCCCTTGGGGTGTGTGGCTGAGCCCAGGGGCTGACGCAGCCACCTCTCAGGGAATCTATGGGCGGCTCTTCGTATGGATTGTGGACAAGATCAATGCAGCAATTTACAAGCCCCCCTCCCAGGACATGAAGAACTCTCGCCGGTCAATCGGCCTCCTGGACATCTTCGGGTTTGAGAACTTTGCTGTAAACAGGTACTACATGGGGTTATGCCCGGTGGGAATCTTCTCCCACCAGTATAAGTATCACATCTCCCCCTTTGAACTACATTTAGTTGTCTCCAAGGACACATTTTTGGAAAATTTGGCCTCAGTCATCCTGGTGGGCCCTCTCCCCTTCCTTCCTGTCCCCTCCAGTCCCCAGGGTCAGCTGAGGCAGGCCAGGGTCACAGGGGGAAGGCTCTTATGTTGTCAGAGACACTTTAGGCCCCACTGCAGCTCTGCCCAGTGTCCAGGCTGCAAGGTGCCTTGAGGCAGGTAAGTCCAGGCCTGTGCCAGGCTTAAGATGGGGGACTTGGCCCCACTTGGGGTCTCACTCTTGGGGGCCATGTGAAGGGCAGATGGACGGAGCAGGCCCTGGTAGACCCTGGAGCTGGAGGCAGCCCGCCCTGCCCCACTTCCTGGCTTAGTGACCCCTGGCAAGTCACTGCAATTCTGTAACGTTTGGATGTCTCCAGGCACACTCCCCCTCCACCAAAACATGTACACCGACCACACAAAGCGTCACTGAGGGCACTGAGTTGGTGGCTCACAGATGTCAGCCACCAAAGCTTAGATCTTGTCAATCCCCTTCCTCCCTCCGCTGGCACTTTGGGTCCCTCCTTCTGGCCACCTTCCCAGCGCCTTGGATCCTCCCTTCCAAGGGGCCCTGCCAGGGCTTGGTGCCAGCCTGCCTGCCCTCTCACAGGGCCTGGCCATGCTGGGAAAAAGGGCTCTAGCCTTCCCTCTCCTGCCTCCTGGAGGGACCTTGGGCAAGGGCTCAGTGTCTTCTGAATGTCTGGAGTTTGGACCTGACAATGCTGCCCTCAGAGGTCAGAGGTTCCACGAGGAGAGCAGTGTGCCCAAGGACCAGTGTGCGCGTGGACCCAGGCCCGAGGACCCACCCCCGTCCCTGTGCCCCTCCCTGCAGTTTTGAGCAGCTCTGTATCAACTTCGCCAACGAGCACCTGCAGCAGTTCTTCGTGCGGCACGTGTTCAAGCTGGAGCAGGAGGAGTACGACCTGGAGAGCATCGACTGGCTGCACATAGAGTTCACCGACAACCAGGACGCTCTGGACATGATCGCCAACAAGCCCATGAACATCATCTCCCTCATCGATGAGGAGAGCAAATTTCCCAAGGTGGGCCTGCAGCAGGGTGGGAGCCTCCACCACCGCCTACCAGCCAGGGGCAAACACACCCCCTCCACACTCGGCCTCAGCTTTCCTCATCTGTAAAATGGGACTAACACTACAGGCTTCTCAGGGTGGCTCTGGGGCCAGTCCAGCTGTGTTTATCTCACATTTGGGGATCACTGGGTCTGGGGCCAGATGATGAAGATCTAAGCATGCAGCTGGCCCAGAATAGGTTCTGCAGACACAGAGTATGTCTTGGAGTTGGGGTGGCAGGGGGAGACTGTTGCCATGATTTTAATTGTGAAAAACAGATTTTCTAAACTGAAATGTACTGTCAAGGTTGTGGGGAAATGGAGGCCCTGAGAGCTCCTCTGTGGGGTATAAGTAAAGGCAAGAGGAACACAGAAGAGGGGTGCAAAGACTTAGGACAGGAAATGCAGAAGGGCCTGGTGGAGAGCAGGGCAGGGAAGAGAGGGCGACCTGACAGTTGCCTCTCTGTCCCCACAGGGCACCGACACCACCATGTTGCATAAGTTAAATTCCAAGCACAAGCTCAACTCGAACTACGTTTCCCCCAAGAACAACCACGAGACCCAGTTTGGAATCAACCACTTTGCAGGTGTCGTCTACTATGAGAGCCAAGGTACAGATGGGCTGTCTGGGGGCGGCTGTCTGCCTCTGCATGTACCCCTTCTGCCCTTCCCCTACTCCTGCCCAGTACAGAGACACCCGAGTCCTGGAACACAGAGAGGGAAGGGCCTTAGGAAATAGTGGGCTTGGTGCTTTTCTTTTTAAGAGATTAAAAAAATTTTATCTTTAATATAATATTTACCATTCAAAGAATATTTTTACCAGTTTAAATCTATAATTCAGTGGTATTAAGTACATTCACAATATCGTGCAGCCGTCACCGGCATCCATTTCCAGAGCCCACCCATCACCCCAAACAGAAGCTCTGTACCCATAATGAGCAATAACTCCCATCTTTCCCCCAGCGCCCACCCCTCTGATAACCTTTATTCTATTTTATATCCATGTGTTTGACTATTGTAGGTACTATATACATGGGATCATATTTGTCCTTTTGTGTCTGGCTTATTTCCCTTAACAAAATGTCCTCAAGGTTCATACATGCCGTAGCATATGTCAGAATTTCTTTTTTATGGCTGAAGAATATTCTACTGTATGTATAATATATATACATACATACCCCACTTCATCCATTCATCCGTTGATGGACATTTGGGTTGTTTCTACCTTTTGGTTATTGTGAATAATGCTTCCATGAACATGGGCGTTCAAGTACCTGAGTGCCGGCTTTCAGTTCTTTTGGGTAGGCTCAGTGCTCCTTTGTGCATATGGAGAAATTGAGGTTCAGAAGGAAGGTTAACTGTCCTTCCATGACATAGCCCATAGGTGCAAAGACAGGCCTAGGACCAGCCCGGTTACCCACCAAGACTCAGCAACAAGGCCAAGCATGAGCTTTGAAGGGGGTGCAGCTTCTCTTCTGAGATACACAGTTGGATTTATTTTAAAGCTAGAAGTGAAGAAGAGGGTCAGAACACAGGATTACCCCCCTGGAATTCTGACAGGGACTGTCAAAGCCTGCAGGCTATTCTTGCCAACCCTGCCCCTCCCACCCTGATATACAGGGCTGGCCCGAGTGGAAATAAGTTGTTGAATGTATCTACACTGAGTTCCTGCCATTCAGCCCTAAAGGATCCCACCACAGTTGAAGGCCAGTGAAATTCACAACAAACAGGCAAAGAGCCACCGGTCTCACACTTCCTTGTTGAGTTGGTCCAGAAAGTGGCAGAGTGTCAGCGAGCCATGTGCAGAGATGGAATCTGAAGGCTGCCCAGCCCTCCTTAAAACACTGGACAGTGAGACCCACCCAGAAAGAAGGAAGCCAGCATCAAGTGGGGGACTGTTGGTCCAACAAACCGGTCTGTTGTTTGCAGTAATGGAGGTTGTAGTTTTTAGTTCAGTTCAACCTACGTTCACTGAGATCTGTCATGTACAGGCTTCCTGCTGTTGCTGAGGATACAGAAATGAAAACTGAGTGAATTCTATGCAAAGTTATGAAATTGTAGAATGTTAGATCCAGAGGGAACAGCAGGGTCATTTCCTTCTGTGGATATGGAAACTGAAGGCCGGGGAGGAAAATGACTTGCCTAAAGGTCACTAATCAGTTTTGAGCTGCCTTAAACAATACTGCCAGCATGTCCCAGTGCATAAAGTACTGTTTTAATCCAGCACTTCATTTATGAGATGGATGGTGTTAGGTGATCTGAAGAGAAGCAGGAGATTTGGGTACTGTCATTGCCACCTGACAGATGAGGAAACTGAGGCCCAGCGGGTCTTCAGGGTCCTGCAGTGAGTCCCATGGAATTTTAATTAGAGTTCCATCCGAACCCCAAAGCCCACCCTGCCACCATGGAGTGCCTCCTGCACCTCGCCCCTGCTCAGACGCCCGGGCACTGGCAGCAGAGGGTCTCTGTGCCAGCCACCAGCCAGGGCAGCCTGAGGTCTGTGGGGAAGGTGCTGCTTCTCTGGGGTGTGCCTCCTCCCAGGCACCCCTAGCCCTTGGGGACCCCATCACCTGCCCCACCCCAGCAAGGCCCCCAGTAACCAGATCCTAGCTACTCAGTCCCTGGGAAAGGCAGCCTTCTCTGGGGTCTGGGTGGGGCAGCAGAGCCTCCCTGGCCTGGTGCTTGGGGTCCTGGGTTCAAGTCTTAACTCTGCCTATAGCTTGCTGTGTGGTGTTAGACAAACTGCTTAGCTTCTGTGCACATGGCTTTTCCCCTTTGTGGGATGGGGAAGAGAATCCCTGTCTATCCTACTTATACAGGGGGACTGTGAGCGCCAGTGCTGTGAGGATGCTTTGTAAAATGGTGCTCTGTCCAAATACAAAGTGGTTTACTTTATTTCCTTTACCATTAGCTTGTACCAGATCAACATGTACTCTCTCCCAAGTGACATGCTTGCTTAAATACCTTCATTCAAAAGACTAAGGCTGGCATTTCAGGCATGGGTGGTTCAGTCAGGAGGTGGCCCTGCTCACTCCTGGACACTGAGACCTCCTTCCCTTCTCTTTGAACAGGCCTGGGGGGTGGGGGGGCTCCTGTCATGGCTCTGCCCTCACTTTCTCTGTGGTCTTGGGCAAGCTGCTGTTCTCTCTCAGGGTGTGTCTTCTGCTGTAAAGCAGATATAGTTGAACAAGGTGAATTTGGAGCGTCCTCCTGGCTCAGACATTGTGGATATGGGGAGGGCCTGAGTCTTGTGACGCAGGAGCTGCCAGAGAGGTGCAACTGCTCTTTGCCACTTCCAGGCTTTCTGGAGAAGAACCGGGACACCCTGCACGGAGACATCATCCAGCTGGTCCACTCCTCCAGGAACAAATTCATCAAGCAGATCTTCCAGGCCGATGTCGCCATGGTAATGTCAGGGCAGGGTCTCCATCGGGCTGGGAAGGCCCCCAGAAGCCAGGCTTGTGGCTAGGCTGCTCCTTGACCAACAGTTTCAGCTGAGCTCCTCTGGCTGCAGAGTTGGGACAGTGCTTTGCTGTGGTTCCTGGAGGGGCCTAGAAGCCTCCGAGAACCTCCCATCTGGTCCTTCTGCTTGTAACAGCGGGGGGTGCAGGTGGGGTGCAAGGCCCAGAGAAGGGTCCATGAGAGGTCACACAGAGCTTGATCAGGACTTCATTTACCATGGGGTCCGCCCACCTCCACCCGCTGGTGGGCACATCCGGCCTCGAGGACATGGATGGGTGAGGGCACTCAGAGAAGCCGGCACAGAGGGCACAGTGCGCCAGCCCTGACCCCACGCAGCGGGGAGAGTTTCCTGCCCTCTACATTTCCTTTGTCCCTAGAGTGATAGTCTGATGGACTTGTTTCCTGCGGGATTGGATGCCTTTTTACTTCCTATTCTCCTTCTGTCTCATGGCTTGCTGGAGGGTGCATGGAGGGTAGAGCTGCTGTCCCCCAGTACCCGTCCGGGTGTCTGTGCTGCCCCAGTCCCAGGAGCCCAGCCCTGTGCCCTGAGGGTCCCCCTCTCCCTGGATTTTGCCCTCCACTTGCTGACGCACCACTTCTCCTTGCCCTGGTCTCGCCCTGACTGTGGTTCCTGTTATAGTTTCTCTGTGGTTATTCATCGGGCACTCTCCGCCAGTCAGCAGCTTCTACGAAGGTAAAAGACCCCAGCCTGGGGCTGGAGGAGGCGGGAGAGGCGGGAGTGGCCCTGGGGCTGGGCTGTGTCCTTGAGCCCAGCCCGCAGCACTGAGGCTTGGGGAAAGGGCCAGCTTTTTCTCTTTTTTGGAGTATGCATTTCTGTGGAGTGGTGTGGAGTGGTTTTGTTTTTTGTTTTTTGAGTTGTGTGTACTGTAGGCCTCTCCGTTTCTTTAAGGAGGGAACTGAGTTCTAGAAAAAGAGGCAAGACTTGCCCAGCACACCCTATGAACCAGAGGCAGAGTCGGGTCCTGAACTCATGTCTCCCAGAGTCCTCTGCTCCCAGTGAGTCTCTGAGGCATCAAGGCCAGCTCCTTCCCCCAGGCCCTGCTAACCTTTCTCTGTCAGATCCTGTGATAACCTGGCAGAGCGGGAGGGGAAGAGGTGTTTTCTGGGTTTTGCAGATAGGGGACTGAATCTCAGAGATGGGGCTGTGACTCAGGCCAAGTCACAGCCTCCTGGGAGTCCTCACCCCCGGACCACATTGGGCCCTGGGACAGCATCCCTGATGGGTCTGACCACCATTTCAGATCATGGCTCCCAAGGTGATTTAGGTCCCAAGTGTGGGGGCCCCTGAGCAGCAGCATGGCTCTGCCATGCCTTTTCTCTGCTCAGCCTTCAATTTCTTCTCTGCCTAATACTGATATCCTCCCACATTTGGTCTTAATTCTGAGTCCTCCTTTCCTCCTGCATGTCTGGCGTCCCCCTGCTGCCCAGGGCCTTGTAGGCACTGAGACAGTTCTCAGAAGCCACGGCAGCAGAGCAGGGCACCTGGCACATCAGGAGCAAGAAGTGTGAGTGGACATCAGCCTCTGTCCCCCGCCCATGGTTCGGCCCTGGTACCCCTCCTCCCAGGCCAACCCTCTAGTCCAGCTGGCTGACGAGGTGAACATAGGGCCACTGCCAGGGAGGGGCCCCAGGCGCCTGGAGCTCCGGCACCTGGCAGTCCCCACTCTGAAGCCCATATATTGCAGGGTCACAGCATTGATGAGACAGGTGTGGCTCTGGGCTCAGGGATTTGACTCAGATCTGTGTCAGCAAGGTGCAGGGACTTGTCCAAGGTCACACACAAGTGAGGGCTAAAGGGAGGCCTTTCAAGCCCCAGCTCTTTTTCACTGTACTTTGCTGTCTCTGTAAGTGTTGCCTCTAGGAAAGAAAAAAATGCTTTGTTGCTGGAAACATGATAGCTCTGTTACAGGCACAAGGCAATCAGCTTGGTGAGGTGTGAGGTGCTCAGTCCCAGCCTGGACAGTGTACTAGCTGCCGAGCTTTCCTCAGGGTGGAAGCGCATACTGCCTCCTTCCAGTGATATGAGCCCTGTCCTGCTCAGGTCCCCAGCCCCTGAATTTCCATCCTTTGGCTCTGTGTCTGCCTCTCCCAGGGGCCCCAGGCAGCCCCACCCCAGCCACTGCTGCTGGGGGGGACCAGCCGAGCCATGAGGATGGCAGCTCTTCCAGGGCACTGAGCAGTCTGTTAATGGCTAACCCCAGTCACATGTCCAGGGGCCCTGAGTCCACAGGACACTTGTTCACTGTTCTTGTAGGTGGCTTCTCCTGCCTGCCACTTTCCAGCCCTGTTCACGTCACATCACATTCACATCATGCTCAGATGCCCTCTGTGGAGGGAGGCATTATAACATTGACCTTTGGACTTCTCACTTTTGCCTCTGCCCCATCCCCCAAATGTTTGCATATCATCCCAGAAAACAGTGAATATCAGAAAGGACCACCTTTTCCCTCAATGAAATAAAGCCAAATCAGAAAGCCATGGGTAGTGCCTGCAGCCCCATGGCCCCGTGTCCTCGTTCCTTTCCTACGCAAACACGGATTGACTGCCCATTCTGTGCCAGGCAGGGTCCTACCTCCTGGGGACAAAGGAGTGAACAAAACAACAAAATCTCTGTCCTCAGGGAACTTACTTTCTAGCCTAAGGGGGAAATGGTTAATAAGCAATTAAGTAAAATATGTAGTATGTCAGATGGTGATACATGAAATGGGAAACAATTCAGGAGGAAGGAATGCTGGTGGTGGGGTTTTGCAGTTTTGAAAAAGGGCAGTCAGGAAAGGCATTATGGAGAAGTTGATAAGGAGGTGAGGAAGCCACCAGCACACGCATTCCGGAGGAAAAGCATTGTGGGGAAGGGGAACAACGGGGGCAAAGCCCTAAGGTGCTTTTAAGCCCCGAGCCAGCCTGGTGCATTGTGGGAAGAGCAAGGAGGCTGGGTCGGCTGGAGGACAGTGAGCAAGGCAGTGGCGACACTAGAGGCAACTGGCCCCTGAGTCCGCGGGACGGTGTCGATCCTTAGGACCGTGGTGCTCATGCTGAGTGAACTGGGGAGCCAGGGAGGGTTTAAAGTGGAGAAAAATGACTGGATTTGTGTTTTGACAATCTCACGCAGGCCACTCTGGCAATAGTGAATGGAGGGTGGTGTGGAGCCCGGGGACAGAGGCCGGGAGACCAGCTCAGAGGTTATTGCAGTAATCTGAGCGCCAGGCCGGCAGCTTGGACAGGATGATGTTGGAGGAAGTGGTCGAAGGGTCAGATTATGGATCTCTTTTGGAGCCAATGACATCTTAGATACGAGAGAAGAGGACTGGGGACAGCTCCTAGATTTTGGGCCTGAACAACTGGCAGGTGGACAGTTGTTCTGGGAGCCGTGGACACTAGGAAGCAGCGCAGCGGCACTGCGGTCCAGCAAAGTGTTGTCGATGGCTGCTTGTGCCAGGCCCTGGAGCACAGTAGTAAAGAAGGCGGATCTGCCTGTCCTCCTGGGGCGCACAGCCCGGCAGGGAAGACGGAAGTAATTCCAGGTGATGCTCAGAACCAAAGGGGGGGTGTGTGCGCCTGTGTGCTGGGGTGTGTGCTGTATACGGCGTGTTTGTGTATTTGTGTGTGTGCCGTGTGTACGAGTTATATGTGTGTGGTGTGGGTGCTCGTGGCTGGGCCTCTAGTGCAGGCTGAGTACAGCCCAAGCTGGACAGCTCCCCCTCTAAGTCGGGGGCATCCAGTGCTGCTGGGTCAGGGTGGGGGGCGGCCGTGGGCACCGCAAACCTGACCTTCAGCCTGCGCCAGTGCGAATACTGCCACCTTCCCTCAGCAAAATCCTGGAACATCTTCCAAACGAAGCTAAAATGGAATACACGGCAAGTTTCAGAATAGCAAGTGTTGCCTGTTTCTTGGCAAGCTTCATTTCAGTCTGGGGCATATGGTCTGACTTTAGGGTGGCTTCAAGGCCTCTGCCTCCCCTGGGGACCTCGCATGTCTACATCTGCATCCCTTGTTTTTGGTATTGTAGCGCGCCAGAAAAATTCTCTCTCATTTAAAATGCTAACTAAATCCACTGATAAGAAAGTCTCCCTTAAGTGAAATCACCAAGAGAATGTACACCAAAATGTTTTGGAATCAAATCTGGTCTCTGTCCAGTTTCTCAGTATCAGTAGGCATTCTGCTTCCTGTTTGTTTGCCGCTCGGGCCCTCCCCACACCCCCACCTCATTTCAGCCTGTTCTGAGGCGGAACCCCGACAGGCAGGGGGACGCAAGGGTGCTGGCGGCTCACCCAGATCACAGCTGGCGGAGCTCAGAGCCTTCCGGCCCTGCGGCCAGCCAGGGGGAGGGGGGAGGCCAGCTGTCCTCAGGAGGCGCCCCAGGCCGCTCCGCCCAGCCTGCTGCTGGCCCGCTGGTCCCACAGAGAGGGGAGAGGGCACGGGCATCGGGCCCCCAACACACACAGGCTCCCAGGTCACAGTCGCTGACACACTCTGTGCCCACTCTTGTCAGTTACATAGGTGGCACTGTTCCCACTTAGGAAACTGAGGCCCAGTGCTGTTGAGTGACCCACCCAAGACCACACAACTAGGAGGTGATGGGAGCAGGGTCTGTATTTAGGTCTGTCTGACCCATTTCTAGAGATGACCCCAGTGTCCTGGACTGACCAAGTTCAGCTACTCATGTGCTCCCAGGAAGGGAGGATAGAGACTGTGAGAGGCGCAGCTCCAGCCAGCATCTCGGGCTCCCCCTCCTGCTCCTCCTGGCCCAGGTCCCAGGAAGCTCCCCGGGTGGGTGTGTCTGGGGGTCTGCTTCCAGCCCAGATCAGGTGGGTCACGGGAAAACCCCAAGTGCGGGGCCAGCCGGCTTCCCTGGGCAGCTCTCCCTCAGGCCTTGACCCGGCTGACCTCTCCTCCTGCTTCCCTTCCCGGAGGGCTGAGGGGCGCAGGTCAGCCCCTCCCATCCCTGTGGTCCGTCCCCCCAGGGCGCCGAGACTAGGAAGCGCTCGCCCACGCTAAGCAGCCAGTTCAAGCGGTCGCTGGAGCTGCTGATGCGCACCCTGGGTGCCTGCCAGCCTTTCTTCGTGCGCTGTATCAAGCCCAATGAGTTCAAGAAGCCCATGGTAGGTGGCCCTGGCCAGGGGGGCCCGTGGGAACCAGCCTGGGGGTGGCAGAGAGCGGAAGGCGGCGCCAAAAGGGCTGGGGGAGGGGCTGGGGGGAAGGAGACTTGCCCTCTAGGGAATGGCAGGGCATCTGGGGGGGGGGCACAGAACCAAGTCCGGATTTACTGGAAGCCGCAGGCACCCTGGAAAGAGCCTGAATTCTGCCGTGGTCCTGACACAGGTTCAAATTCTGACTCTACCACTTTCAGACCACTGACTATAGACAAGGCACTTACTCCTCTCATGCCTCAGTCTACTCGCAGATGGAAACAAGACTGATCATACCCTACCTGCTGGGTGTATTCCACACATAATGCATGCAGGTTGCCTGGTGCCCAGAAGTCGCTGAGTAAATGGCAGCCTTGGTTTGCCCTGGCTTCAACTTTGAAAGCCTTTTCTCTTTTAGTCCAGGCAACCACCACCTCCTTCTTGAAGCCTTCCTGGATTCCTCTGACTGGTTGGGAATGTCATCACTTTTGACTCTGCTGAATAACATTTATTGGGCCCTTTCTGTGTGCCCAGCACAGGCCAGATTTTCCTCACAGCTCCATTCACGCTTCCCAGCAGTCCGTGAGGGAGGGACCGTGAGGGCCTCACACTTGAGATGAGGATCGGAGGCTCAGAGGTGTTCAAGGACCTGAGGCTGCAGAGCCAGGAGCCTGGGCTGCCCCTTACTCGGAGCCGTGGTCCTGCAGGGCTCTGGGGGATGTTGTTTACCACAGGCTCTTCCCAGAGGCCCAGGGGGAAGCTGCCGCCCGGGGCCTGGGGAGGGACGGAAGGCAGCAGGCCGGGGCTGGGCCAGGGAAAGTGCCTGGAGGGAGAGGAAACAGGCGGCGGAAGCCAGCCGCCTGCCTGCGGGCCCTGCCCCCGCCCCCTGCCAGGAAACAGTCCGCAGAGTGGGCAGGCCAGTCCCCGTGGGGCCCAGGATGGGTCTGCAGGGCTCCCGCGCGCCTCCCGTGAGGCAGGAGGGCCATGCGGAATGCGGTCAAGGCCCTGCCAGGACAGTTGGGTTCCGTCTCTTCTGCTCTCAGATGCCTCCAGAACCTTCTCTGGGCCCACACCTGAGCATCTGTGGCCTGGACCTTAGCAGCAGGAACTCCTCACTGGTCTGCCTCCCCACCCACCTCCTGTCTCACTTCTTCAGTGCCCCTTCCCACTGCTCTGAGGGGGTCCTGGATGGTCACTGTCTTCTAGCCCTTCTGAGGTCCTCTGGGGTCAGCCTTGCCTTGCTGCCATCACAGAAATGACTTTGTGCCAATTAGAAAAATGTGTCTCTTCCTTAAGTCACTTTACTGTCAGCAGACAGAAAGTTGTCAGAGTAACTACCAATCCACCACGATTAACATGAAGGGTGCCCCCTGGGGTTGTGCAAGGCACCCACCCCCTGCACACCCGTAGTCTTGGTATGAATCAGCCTCCTCAATTCCTGTAAAGTGTCCCACATGTCCTGTGCTTTCAGGTTTCTGCACCTTTGCACATGCTCACCCTGCTCTGCCAGGGTTAGGGCAAAACCGCCTCCTCCATGAAGCCCCCTTGAGATGTCTCAAGGGGAATTGAGCTGTTTTTCCTCTGTACTTCCAAAGCGTATTGCTCACTCCATGTGAGGGTCTCATTTCATGCTGCTGTGCGGGTTTAAACTACAGATCTGAGTTCAGTCCTGCCTTTGCTCATCTGTGTGGCCCTGGCCTCTCTGGGCCTTTATTTGGGTGGGAAAATGCAGAGCAGAGCTGCGTTCCCAGCAGGAGCCTCCAGTGCTGACACCCTTGGCTCTGTGCCCCGCAGCTGTTCGACCGGCACCTGTGTGTGCGCCAGCTGAGGTACTCAGGGATGATGGAGACCATCCGAATCCGCAGAGCCGGCTACCCCATCCGCTACAGCTTCGTAGAGTTTGTGGAGCGGTACCGTGTGCTGCTGCCTGGCGTGAAGCCAGCCTACAAGCAGGTATAGGGCTGGGGACACAGTGGGAGGGTCCCAGCTCCGCACTGGGCAAGGACCCCAGTTTTCTCATTGGGACAGTGTGCTGGGCATGACATCAACTCACCCACCTCAGGTAAGCTAGGAAAATTGGGGATCAGGCAGTGAGGTGCGTCAGAGGGCTTTGATCACCATGCTCAGCTGGCATGGACTTCACATATGTGGTATGATGGATGAGACCAGGGCTGCCGCGTGGGCCCTGGATGTTAGATGTGGGAGGGGGTTTTGCAAGCAGCTGGCTAAGCTAAGGAGAAAACTGAGGGTCAGAGAAGGCAAGACCTGGTCAGGGTCACTCAGTGAGTCAGGGGCAGAGCTGGAGCAAGAGCCCCGCCTCACCCCTTGGGAGGGACCCTCAGGGGGCCTCATAGGTGGGGCTGCCCATTCCCTTGTGCACCCAGGATGACCTTCGGGGGACTTGCCAGCGGATGGCTGAAGCTGTGCTGGGCACCCACGATGACTGGCAGATCGGCAAGACCAAGATCTTTCTGAAGGTGAGCAAAGCCTCTGTCTCTGGGGCCCTGTGAAGTTCCCATTATGGTGGGGATGGGGCCCCAAGGGGCCTCCACAGAGGAGTTGCAGCATTAGGGTGGGTGCAGGATAAGGCCTCCTCAGTTGGGGTGGAAATCGGCATTGAGACCATCTGTGAGCTGGGGTGAGACCTTGGTGGGAGCACTGGATGCAGGTGAGAAAGCCAAGGGCCGCAGGCAGCTCCCCTGGGAGGCCTGGATTCAATCCTGACTCCATGGTTGTCTGCCCTGAGACTTTGGGCAGGTCACCGGCCCTTTCTGAACCCTATTTTCCCGTTTGTATAATGGGATGGGGGTGGTTCTTGAGTATATCTAGGTCTCTCCCTGTGGCTTCCTGCCACGCAGAGTTCATCCGGGGCTGTGGTCGCTGTGTGTGTCACTTGCCCCGTGGGGCCTGTTCCCACACCCTCCCTGAGCAGGCGTCTGGAGCCCCCCGGCCCACCGTAGCCTGGGCAGGCATCTGAAGAGGGAGTAGGGCCGGGAGCAGGAGCTGGGCCCTGGGGAGTCCTGGCCTCGAAGGGAAGGTTGTTAGAAGTTGGAGGTGGTGGAGCAGCTGCCGCAGGGACAGCGTGAGCTCCCGGCCTCCAGCTTCCCCGTTTCCATTTCTGCTGTACGAGATTTCTGGCTGTCCCGGGTGACAGGCGGGTGGGGGTGTATGGGGGTGGGGCCTGGGCCGTCCGGGCCAGCTGGGGAGAAGGAAGCAAGGAAGGAGTCAGCCCTGGGCTGGAGGGAGTGCTGGTGTCTAGCCTCATGCTTCCCTGGCGGAGGTGCCACGGGCCAGTCCCTTCATCTCTGAGCCTTCCTGTCCTCTTTGGAAAAAATGTGGCGACTGTTCCCTTGCCTGTTGCCCATGATCTCATTTAGTCCTCAGAGCAGCCCTGTGAGGTAGGATTACTGTGTCCATTTCATCAGCTCAGAAGTGAGTGGCCCAAGGTCAGGTGCTGACCTAGAGAGGGGAGTGGGGCTTCTAGCCTGGACCGGTCTGGCCCTTAGCCCACGTGGGTGAGGGAGGACAGGCGTGCAGCACAAGAGCTCCAAGGACCATCACTGTCCCCATCCCTACCTCCATGGCTCTTCAGAAACGGGTCATGGTGTCGGGAGCCCAAACACGCCCTCCTCATTCACTCAGAGAGCCTTTGCTAAGCAGCCCCTCTGTGCCTGGCCCTGTCCACAAGTGATGTGGTCCGTAATTACCTGATGGATGTGGCTTCCCCAGGAGACTCAGCCTCCCCAGGGCTGGGCTCCTGCCTGCCTGGCTCACTGTGGCCCCACCCAGCACCTAGCAGAGTGCTTGCTCATGAAGACAGTCAATTCATATTCACTGAACTAATGCTGAACTTTTTGTCTAACTGCAGTGAAGGTTGGGAACTCAGGGGTGAGGAGGAGAGGCCTGAAAAAGTCAGTAGGGCATGGATCAGGGAGGGCCTGAGTGCCAGGGTAGGGGACCAGCCTTGCCCCTGGGAGCCACAGGTGTGACTGTAAGGTCACCATCCGATCTGTGCTTCAGGAGGGTCCTTCCTTAGGGGGAGGATGGAGGGGGAGCATCAGAGGCCAGGAGACTGGTTAAGAGGCTACCAAGATCTTGGAGAGAAATGACAGTCGTCTGGCCCAGGTAGGGGCTGAAGTGATAGAGACATCCAGAAAAGCAAGGGCTTGGGGGCTTGGGCAGAGGCAGCCATAGGGACGGAGCCAGTATGTGTGCATATAGGGCCTGCTGGCCCTTCCAGTCCGGTTAGGCTCCTCCTCCCATTTGTCCCATCTGGGCCTCTGAGAAACAGCCACAACCCCCGTCTGGACTTGTAGCTGTGGGAGGCCTGCGGGGCCCAACTGAGCCCTAGGCCTGGGCGTCAAGTGAAGGAAGAGAGGGCCTACGTAGAGCAGCCCAGCCCGGGACAGAGCTGGTGGCCCTGTGGAGACACTGGTGGGGACACTAGTCAGGAGCTCTACCCTCCAGGACCACCATGACATGCTGTTAGAGGTAGAGCGGGACAAGGCCATCACCGACAGAGTCATCCTCCTCCAGAAGGTCATCCGGGGCTTCAAAGACAGGTATGTGTGGGACCAGCTCCTCCCCTCCTCCTTCCACACTTGGATGCGTGTTCCCCCCGTAAACACGAGGAGTGAACGTGCTCACCCATGGGTACACACAGAAACAAGCACACCCATGCATAGCCTGCACACACGCTCATTCAGACACTGATGAACAGAGACATGTGATTTACACAGACCTATCCATGCCACACATGCCCAATAACATAGCACCCTCAGCTACATACAAGCATATTCACAGATACACGAGGCACACACCCGTGGACACTCGGGTGTCTAGATGCCTGATGACGTTTCCCAAAGTGGAAATTCGAGATTTTATAAATTACAGAGTGTGTCCCATATTCTACGTAAGGGACATGTGTACAGCTGTGACAATTCACAAATGGACAGGGCTGACTCTGGAGTGTAATTCAGTCTCCACGTAATCCCATAACCTGCCCCTTTTACAGTTTATTTGGCCATGCCCTCCCTCTCTCCATCTATCCGTATGTCCATTCATCCATCCATCCATCAATTCATCTGTCCTTCCATCAGTTCTTCTGTTTGTTCAGCCAGCCAGCCAGCCACCTCTCTGTTCATATGTCCATCCATCTTCCCATCCCTTCCACAGTGGCTCACTTGCTTATGTGTACATCTGGCACTGTCCCACTGGCTCACTCACACACTGACATATCCATCCTTCACCCATCAGGCACCTGCTATTCGTGTGGTCTCTTTCCTCTGTCAGGTCAAAAGTGACTGTCATGCTATAGAAGCTGCCAGGCGTATGCAGGGGACAGCATTGCACTCACGGCCGGAAGACGTAGGCTCTAGTCCCAACCTGGAGTCTCAGTTTCCTCATCCCTAAAATGGGGGCCTTAGAAAGTAATAAGTGATGTTCACAGTGTTCAAAGCTTTTATTTTTAATCTTTTATATTGTTTCATTTACTTATATTTATACATTCATTTGGTAAACACCTTCTGAATACCTATCTTAGTGGGCTTATGTGACAAGGCTGTGAGGCAGGAAGGGCAGGTATTATTCTATCCATTTGATAGAAAAGGGCACTGGGGCATAAAGAGGTTATATCCCTTTGCCCAAGGTTATGTGGCTGCAGATGCACACCTGGGACTCAGCCCTGCCCTCTGATTTCAAACCCTACAGTACCCTGGCTGCCTCTGGTGCGTTTCTCTGCTCTGAAGCCCCCGTTTCATGCTGCTGTTCCAGGTCCAACTTCCTGAAGCTGAAGAATGCAGCCATGCTGATCCAGAGGCACTGGCGGGGCCACAAGGGCAGGAGGAACTACGGGCTGGTGAGCCTCCCGAGGGGGCTGCTCCTTGCCCCATGAGGCCTTTGAACCCAGCCCCACTGCCGTGGCAGCAGGACGTGCCTGTGCCCGGGGCCTCCTGCCACTGCCCCATCCAGCCCCCACCCTTCTTCCAGCCCAAAGTGCAAGCCTGGCTCTACAGCTTTCCGCATCCAGTCAGCAAAGTCTATCGCTTTTGTTCTGAAATGTTCTGGTCATGAGCACCTGGGTCATGAGAGACCTTAGGGGAGGCTGGAAACAGGGGTGCCACACGGACCTCTGCAACTAACTGGGCTGGACTTGGGGCCAGGGAGACAGGAAGGAGACTGGCTTCTGATCTAAGGATGGGAGACTCATCCCGGGGGAAGCCCAGGCCACTCCTTAGGAAACTTTCGTCTGAGAGGAGACAGAGCTTAATTCTGGTAGCCGTAGACTGAGAGGAGACAGAGCGGTGCCTCCGGGGCATGCTGGTCAGAGAGGGGAGCCTGTGGCCATGGCACGCCGCAGGCAGGGTTCACATGGAGGTGGCGGGCTGAGCGGGCACTGTCATTGCAGATGCGGCTGGGCTTCCTGCGGCTGCAGGCCCTGCATCGCTCCCAGAAGCTGCACCGCCAGTACTGCCTGGCCCGCCGGCGTATCATCCAGTTCCAGGCCCGCTGCCGCGCCTATCTGGTGCGCAAGGCCTTCCGCCACCGCCTCTGGGCCGTGCTCACCGTGCAGGCCTACGCCCGGGGCATGATCGCCCGCAGGCTGCACCGGCGCCTCAGGGCTGAGGTGAGGGCTCCTGAGTCCACAGCACCCACAGCCCCGAGCCCCATGGGGGGTGCATCCTCTCAGGTGCTGCTTCGCCTCAGGCAGACAGATCACCCTGCTTGCTGAGGCTTTGGGAAGAGACCTAGGGTTATGCCTCCTCTGTGGAAGTCCAGGCTCATTTCCATCCTCCCAGCCAAGGGAAGGGCTGGGGCCCAGGGCACTCTTGTGCATCTTTGGAGGCCTAGGCAAACCTGGTTTGGGGATCAATGGTGTCTCCAATCTGCTGTGTGACCTTGAGCATTTCTCACATGCCTTAGTTTCCCTATCTGGCAGTCAGGATCGGTGGGGTAGAGCTGGTGGGAAGCACTGTGACAGCTACACACAGTTCTGTGCCCACCCACTGCCCCTTCCCTCAGTACCTGCGGCGCCTGGAGGCCGAGAAAATGCGGCTAGCTGAGGAGGAGAAGCTCAGGAAGGAGATGAGCGCAAAGAAAGCCAAGGAGGAGGCCGAACGCAAGCATCAGGTGAGCTGAAACCAGCCCAGCACCTCAGATATCCATTCACTGGTTCAGCAGCTTCACCCACCCCCGGCTGTTCATCATCCGTGCGTGCAACCTTCCTTCCTTCGTGCGTGGGGTGCCTGGCCTGTGCCAGGCCGAAGGACAGAGGGCTGCGGCTCCAGAGTAAAAGGAGCCATCCCCTCAGCAGCGCCTCTTCTAGCTGCAGGATACCACCCAGGTGGAAAGGCTGAGCCAGGGCGGGGCACCCAGTATGGGAGCCCCAGCCGGGTGTGGCTACGAGCACTTGGAATGGCAAGGGTAAAATGCACACCAGATTTTGAAGACAGTAAGAAAAAAAAAGGCATATAAAATATCTCAGTACAATTTTTAATATATTAATTACATGTTAAGATAATATTTTGGAAATACTGGGTTAAATAAAGTACATTAGTAGTAAAATCACACCCATTTCTTTTCACTGTTTTAAATGTAGCCACTACATACATGGCTTGGGTCATATGTCTATCGGATCAGGCTACTCTAGGGCTTCAAGCCAGTGGCTCTGGGATTTCTGGGTTGGCCCCGCTGGGAGGCATGAGCAGACTTCCTGGAGGAGGTAGCTTCCACCTGGGACCTGAGAGCCAGGTGGGATTACTGTCTGGGATTGTCAAAAGGCTTCTCTGTCGCCCAGCACTAGGCATCGGTGTGACTGGGCTGTGGGGGCCGAGCAGGGCGGGGCCCAGGATGGAGAAGCCCGAGGCTCAGCCCTTCCCAGTGTCAGGAGGGTCCAAATGGAGTTGGGACTGCGGTCTGGGTGCTACAGGCACTCTCTTGGGCTCCCCAAGCAGGGGTTGGCCCCTGAGACTGTCTCCTCTGTACCAACCCAACCTCCCAGGAGCGCCTAGCCCAACTGGCTCGTGAGGATGCGGAGCGGGAGCTGAAGGAGAAGGAGGAGGCTCGGCGGAAGAAGGAGCTCCTAGAGCAGATGGAGAGGGCCCGCCATGAGCCCATCAATCACTCAGACATGGTGGACAAGATGTTTGGCTTCCTGGGGACTTCAGGTGGCCTGCCAGGCCAGGAAGGGCAAGCACCTAGTGGCTTTGAGGTACCAGCCTGGAGCCAGGGGCTGGGGACAGGCCTTAGTGTGGTGGCCCTCTGTTTTCTTGCACTTTGCATTAAAGTATACCCGGATTTACAGGCATCCACCTGGTCCCCTCTGAGCAGAGGACGGTCCCAAGCCCTGTCCAGCCACCAGCTTACTGTGTGACCTTGGACTAGTACTGTTCCTCTCCAGGGTTATTCACAAAGTTTTATGCATTCATTTATTGAGAAACTACCATGCGCCAGACTCTATTTGGGTAGCAACAAGACGACACAGACCTACCGGCATGGAGGAAGAGCTGGCGCCTTGGGGACAGGTTGCGGGCTGCAGCCCAGCCCCGAGTCAGCCCCCATGGCCAGGAACCCTTCTCATCTCCTCAGGACCTGGAACGTGGGCGGAGGGAGATGGTGGAGGAGGACCTGGATGCAGCCCTGCCCCTGCCCGACGAGGACGAGGAGGATCTCTCAGAGTATAAATTCGCCAAGTTCGCTGCCACCTACTTCCAGGGCACGACCACACACACCTACACGCGGCGGCCACTCAAGCAGCCGCTGCTGTACCATGATGATGAGGGTGACCAGCTGGTGAGGGCCGGGGCTGTGCCAGCAGTGTGGGTGCTGAGGTGGCAGGCGCTGGGGGGCAGGGACCAGGCCGGACTTCATCCTGGCACCCAGCCGGGGCCCAGGCCACCCGGGCAAGATCCCGAGGCACAGCAGTACCGTGCTCGGCTCTGCGGCCCTCCTTCAGGGCATGCCATCCCTCTCCCCGGGCCCCAGGTCACTTTGCGGGCTTCAGCAGTGCCTGCTTCTGGGCCGCCTGACAGGCGCGGCTCTGCCCCCAGGCAGCCCTGGCCGTCTGGATCACCATCCTCAGGTTCATGGGTGACCTCCCCGAGCCCAAGTACCACACAGCCATGAGTGATGGCAGCGAGAAGATCCCTGTGATGACCAAGATTTATGAGACCCTGGGCAAGAAGACGTACAAGAGGGAGCTGCAGGCCCTGCAGGGCGAGGGGGAGGTGAGGCCCGGGTCCCTCCCCAGCTGGTGCGGCAGGCAGCCTGGCCTCCCCGGCCCCTGCTCTCCTCTGTGTGCTGATGGGTGGAACAACTGTGTGCACATTTCACACACCAGAAGTGCTGAGGTGACTAATGAGGCCATGCAGCAGCGCAGACGGGCTTGCAGTCAGAGCCAGCACTCGTGTCGGCTCGCTGGCTGGTGCTGGGCGGTTACTGCACTTTTCTGAGTCTCTGCTTTCCCGTCGGTCACTTGGCTGGTGGGGGCAGGAGGGGAGCTGGGGTGGGGGAAGAGGAGGTGGCAACGTGGGGTACAGGTCATAAACGTTATGTGGAGATGAGGCAGTCCTCCAGCCATAGCCCCATTTTCAGCTGCTCTTGGCATTACTTTGGGCTCCCGTCACTTGCTGCTGAGCCCCGTTTGTCCTGCAGGCCCAGCTTCTTGAGGGGCAGAAGAAGAGTAGCGTGAGGCACAAGCTGGTGCACCTGACGCTGAAGAAGAAGTCCAAGCTGACAGAGGAGGTGAGAGCAGACCCAGGCTGCCTCAGGAGGCCCAGCAGAAGCGGGGCTGAGCTGGGGACCCACGGGGAGTGGAACGGGAGTGGACGCTGCCTATGCCCAGGGGCCCCAGCTGGACAGCGTGGACAGTGAGGGGCAGACGGGTGCGAGCAAGGGGGTGGTGAGCTCACACTGGGGCTGGCAGCAGGGAGGAGGCTTCCCATGGGAGGGTCCCGAGAGCTGGGGAGGGCTTGGAGTGGCAGATGGTGAGAGGGAGGACATGCCGGCCAGGGCAGGGGCCCACTGCATCGGATCCACGGACCTTTCAGACACCGAGAACTTTCTGTGGGCTAAGAGTGCCCAAAGGGCATTAACACTATGAACTTTTCTGACTCATTCATTTAATCACTTGCCTTTTCTGAGTACCGCCCTGGCCCTCTGCTCCAGGATTGTTCAGGCTGGGCGAACCGACAGACTCAAACCAGGGCATTTACAGTGCAGGGGACTGGCTCCCCCCATGCCTCTACATTGGTATACACCAGTCCCTCTGCTTAAAATTCCTCCTTCCTCTTCTCTGCCTGGGAGTCACCTCCTCCAGGAGACCTACCCAGACCCCTCTATAGCAGAGTCAGGCTCCTCCTTGGGGCTCCCGCAGTTTGCTTTGTCTCTGCCCCGTCCTGTTCTCCATCTGAGGCTCAAATCCAGTCTGGCAGCCACGTAGCGCCAGATTTGAATCCTGGCCCTGTCATTAAGTATCCGAGGGATCTGGGGGAGAAAATGCCCACTAGTGGATTCCTGGGAGGACAGTGCAAGGCAATGGCTGTGGGAAATGTGAGGCGTCTGCAGGGGGCACGCTCCTGCCTCTCACTCACTCTGAGTCTCTGCGCAGAGCGCCAGGCTGGCGTGGGCTCTGTGGGGGCAAGGAGGGAAATGCACCAGTATGAGCCCAGCCTGAGGCTGCTCACACAGGGGCTGGGGCACTGGGGAACGGGTGATGGTGACTGAGTGGCTGGATCCTGTGGTGTGTTCTGGGTATCAGAGTGTGGGGTCCACTCTGGACAGACAGGGGTCTCACCAGGAGCCAGAGGAGCAGGCTCCTGTCCTGGCTGAAAGGACTTCCCTGGAGAAGGGGGTGGGAGGTGCAGGAGCCTTATCCCCAGAAGCGGGTGGCACCAGGCCAGTGCTCTCCAGCTGTGTGCGCTAGTCATCGATCCAGTATCTGTTCTGCCCAGGGTGGTGTATGACAATGGTGAGGGCCAGGTCTTCTGGCTGCCCTCAGGATTCTGACCTCTGGGGTAGTGGCACACGGAGATGTGGAGCAGGGCCCCTCACTTCATCTGCCCTTGTCTCCTCCCTCTGGCCCAGGTGACCAAGCGGCTACATGATGGGGAGTCCATGGCGCAGGGCAACAGCATGCTGGAGGACCGGCCCACCTCGAACCTGGAGAAGCTTCACTTCATCATTGGCAATGGCATCCTCCGGCCAGCACTCCGGTCAGTGTCTGAGGGGCTGGGGTGCAGGGAGGGCGGCTGGTGGGGAGGCAGCCCACAGCTATTGGAGCATGGCTCTGGAAAGTTTTGGTGGCTGAGTTGTGGCTCTGTCACGTTAGCAACAGATTAAGCCAAACAGGCCTGGATTTAGCACTGCTGCTAGCTAGTTGTGTGACCTCAGATAAAGTTATTTCATCTCTGTAAGCTTCAGTTTCTTCATCTATAAAGGGAGAATAATAATAGTAGTACCTACCTCATAGGCTTGTGGGCCAATAAAACTGGAAAGTATGTAACACAGGGCCTACACAGTAGGCACTCATAA
The DNA here is from genome assembly GCA_032199065.1 of Smutsia gigantea. NCBI lineage: Eukaryota > Metazoa > Chordata > Mammalia > Pholidota > Manidae > Smutsia > Smutsia gigantea. The sequence goes on from JAVSCE010020561.1 coordinate 151,058, forward strand.
ATGGGAGCTATTGTTATTATTTGACATGCATTTTCTGCTTTAGCTGCACACCAGCCAGCTCACCTTCAGTGCACCCAGCTCAGGCCCATTGGCAGGGTTAGTATGCTGAGCCCTGGGAATCCTGAAGCGCCTGAGGGGAGGCCTCTGTTCAGGCCCCTGGGGTGCTGGGGAGATGGGATGAGTCACCAGGAACCACTAAGGAATCAACTCAGTTGGATCAGTGGAGGGAAAACAGGACTTTTCCGAGAACTCTGTCTGCACAGGACGGTCACTCTGAACTGATCGCATGACCTTGTGCCTCCTGGCTGGAAGGACAGCAGGTAGGGTGGGGGCAGGGAGTTGAGCCCCATTTACCAATGGGAAAACTGGGGTCCAGAGAGGGAAGGAGACTTACCCCAGGAGTCACTAGCCACCCAGACCTCCTGCCCTCCAGCCAAGCCTCCTTTCAGTGCTTCCCAAGGCCAGTTACCACTTCACCAGAGATGGTCATAGAGCCCAGGGGCCTCCCGCCACCAGGAAAACAAGGTAGCCACCCAATGTGTTTAAGGAGCAAGTATTTGCCTCCCAATTATCTCACCATCAGACCTAAAATTGTCACTTCTAGAGAACACAACGCCAGGAGCCCTGGACCAAGAGTCAGAAGGCTGGAGTGTTGACTTCCGGAGGGGCCACAGGGACCCTCCTTTTTCTAAAAAAGGCCTCCATCTCCCCATCAGTAAAGCGAATGGGATCAGGGGCTCCCAGCTGCAGGGGATAAAGTTTTCACTGGTCTGTACCAAAATGGGGAAAATAAGGCTGTTTCTAAAGCTAAATTTGATTTATTTAAAGGACTATCCTTTGTTCTGAGATTTTACCCTTCCTGCATTTGGATATTAAAACTATCTTTGTTTTATGAAATGATTGTCATATAGGTTGTACATGCAGTGTGCTTTAAATGTCCTTATTTGTCCTAACAAAATGTTAGCAACCTCAGAATTTATTTGGAAGTGGCCCTGATCCATGAATTCTCAGAGTCCCTGCATTAGAGGATCCCTCCTTCCTGCCCAGGCGAGGCTCTTCTGAGCTGGTAGAGCGGCAGGGAGTGTCCCCTGGTGGCCATTCCCTCATCATAGGTCCTGCCTTTGGCCCAGGGCAGACAAGCAGGTCTGAACAGCAGCAGCTAGCATTTATTGAGGGTTTACTGTGGTAGGTGCTTCATAAACTTGGCTCATTTTTCTTTGCAGAAATCCTGTAAGGAAGGTGCTATCATTTGCCTTTAAAATGAAAACAAACAAAAAAAGCTATTTCATTGCTTTAATCTGATAACAAAAGTATTACATGGCCATTTAAATATTCAAACATTACAGAAATATGAGAAAGTCAAAGTCCGTATACATTCCATCTCCCAGACAAACTCCCCAGGTGTTTCTGCTGTTCTGCTCTGCCAGTTGCCTTTAGTAGAAATTGCCCCTGCTGCGTGAATGGGGCTCAGGGAAGTGAATCCACCTCCCAGCTGGTGAGGCATGAGGCAGGGGGGAGTCTGTGCTTCTCATCACAGTGGTCACCTGCGGCTGAGGGGGGCGGATGCTCACCGCCTCCTGGGTCACGCAGCCCAGCCTCAGGTCTGCTTGGATCAGGAGCGTACTAGGTGCCTCATGAGCCTGCCTCCAAAGCAAGACCCTCTTCAATGGCTCTCCCGAGCCCCGGGCTCCCCACTTGGCCCCACTCTGCTGCCTCCTGAGTGGTCTTAAGCAAATCGAGGAGGACAGCATATCATGTCCCACCCGCCACTGGGAGGCTCAGGGCCGTTCCTCTGAGGCAGGCTGCCTCCCTTGCTGCCCTGCCTGCCTAGGGACGAGATCTACTGCCAGATCAGCAAGCAGCTCACTCACAATCCCTCCAAGAGCAGCTACGCGCGGGGCTGGATCCTTGTGTCTCTCTGCGTGGGCTGCTTCGCCCCCTCTGAGAAGTTCGTCAAGGTAGGGGAGGCGCCGGCCTCGGAGGTGGGGTGGGTTTGGAGGGGAGAGGACAAGGGGAGGAAGCTCAGCGGGGTTTGGTCACGAGGCCTGCCTGGGTCACCTCCTCTCAGGCCTCACAGCCTCCCACTGCCCATCTTCTTGGCTCCCGTCCTGGGCTCCAGCCCTTCCGTGTAGACCCCCTCAGCCCCATTATATTTACAAGGAAACTGAGTTTGACAGCAGCATCTCCAGGCCCCTCCACATTTTGATTTGGAGGAGACCCTTTAGTTCATCTCAGGCCGCTTGCTTGACTGTTTCCCAGTGGCCAGCCCAGCGGTCAGAGCTGTGAGGAGTTCACCCAGTCAGGAGTTGGGGAGGCGGGCCTCGAAGGAGGAGGAGCAGTTAAGGGAGGTGCAGGGGGTCTGTGTGGGGTGAGGCAGGAGGCACACTGAGGCCAGACACAGCCAGCTTATGGCGGCCTTGTTGCCAACCTGAGGCACGTGGACGTGGTCCTGGGGGCAGCGGTAAGCCGTGGACAGCAGAGGGGCATGTGTAGAATGCCTTGAGGAGCAGGTCCTGAGTGTGGGTGGAGGGACCCGAGGCAGGAGACTTGGCGAGGCTCTTCTGACGGTCCAGGTCAGAGAGGCTGGAGCCTCCTCTGTCCGCAGTACCTGCGGAACTTCATCCACGGAGGGCCACCTGGCTACGCTCCATACTGTGAGGAGCGGCTCCGGAGGACCTTCGTCAACGGGACACGCACACAGCCGCCCAGCTGGCTGGAACTGCAGGTGCACTCCGGCCCCGCCCAGGGGTGTATGTATGGGTGTGTCCAGTGCACTCCAGGTGCCCAGAAATAGTCCCTGCTTTGGGAGTCTGTGGTTCCACCAGCACCTACCCCTAAGTTCTGGAATCCAGGCCTACTGGAATAGGAGAGCCCGTGGTGTGGCTGACTGGCTCCCATCGGCTTGGCCGATGGCTTGAGCAGGGGGTTCCTGTGTTTCAATGGCTTCATCTGCAACATGGCCACAGTGACTCATTTCATAGGGCCCTGTGATGGCTGTGTGATGTGAGGCAGAGCCCCTAGCATGGGGCCATGCCCCACCTCCCAGCCCTGAAGCCCCAGCTCGGGGACCCTGTGGGCCCTGTCAGGGTGGGGAGCACATCACGTCTGGGTACCTGTGACCAGTGATGGGCAATGTCCTGGGGGTATCTGGGGCCCAGGGGCTCTGGGGACAAGTCAGCCCTGTAGGGGGCAGGAGCCAGGAGCCCAGAGGGAGTGAGCTGGTCTGAAGTGGAAGGATCCCCGCAAACCCTCTTCTGCCACTTTCAGGCCACCAAGTCCAAGAAGCCCATCGTGTTGCCCGTGACATTCATGGACGGGACCACCAAAACCCTGCTGACAGACTCAGCGACCACGGCTAAGGAGCTCTGCAATGCGCTGGCTGACAAGATCTCGCTCAAAGACCGCTTTGGGTTTTCCCTCTACATTGCTCTGTTTGATAAGGTATGACGGCCCCAAAGCACCGCCTCCTGGCAGCACGGGGCAGGGATGGCTCCCACCCCACTGCTGCCACCTACTGGCTCAGGTGACCTCATGCAGTTACTTCCAGGGCGACTGTACCCTCTGGTAGCCAGTAGTAACCTTGGCTCTGCCCAGCTTGTTAGGATTGTGGAGAGCTCTTAAGCACCTAAAGAAAAAAACATCTGAAACCCAGAGCTTATTTCAGCCATATGTGCCTAGGCCAAGTCATCCTCCCCTGGTCCAGGGGAAGAACATGGCAGAGACAGCCTGGAGGGGCACACAGACACTCGGCTCTCTGAGATTCAGTTTTCTCATTTGCAAATGGGAATACAGTTCTTTACCAGGTTGCCATGGTATTTTCTTCTCCCTTGCTAGTGACCACCTGAGTGTCAGGTACATTGCGGCTGGAGCCTTCTCTGCTGGGCTGAGCCTAGGAATGGATGATTTTGCCTCCATACACAGCAGAAGAGCCCTTGCCCTCAGCAAGTCCAGGGATATGACCATGTGGTCTGACCCAGTTTGCCTGGATATCACCTTCTGTGCTCTCAGTGACCATCTGCCCATCAGAATTTCACAAAAGGCTCACACCAGGAACTGGGAACTCCCTGTGCTGGCTTAGAGCCCGTGGCTGGGATCCAGGAGCCCCATCCTGGTTGTCCCCCAGCTGACCTGGGCACATCCCTGCCTCTCCCTGAGCCTCGGTTTTCTATCTGAACAAGGACACAGTTTGTCTGGCACAGTCGTGGCTCTTTGCAGTGCTTCCTCACCTACTCACCCTTCTCCTGGGTCAGCACCAGCTCTGTGCCTGCAGGTGTCTTCCCTGGGCAGTGGCAGTGACCATGTCATGGATGCCATCTCCCAGTGTGAGCAGTATGCCAAGGAGCAGGGTGCCCAGGAGCGCAATGCCCCATGGAGACTCTTCTTCCGCAAAGAGGTCTTCACCCCCTGGCACAACCCCTCAGAAGACAACGTGGCCACCAACCTCATCTACCAGCAGGTGGTGCGAGGGGTCAAGTTTGGGGAGTACAGGTGTGAGAAGGTAAGTGACAGCAGATCTGCTGGCTGAGCTTGCTTGGCGCATAGCCCCTCCCGTTTTCCAAATTGGGGCTGTTACTGTCTGTGACCCACCGTTAGCCAATCCAGTGATTAGCCTGACCGAGGCTGGACACTATCCAGGTTTCTCCTGGATTTAGCCCTACCTACGGGAGCAAGGGCTTTGAGGAACAGTCTGAACTCTGCCCGTGGAGTGTGTTCCCGCAGCCCTGTGGTACAGGCGACGTGCTTCAGGCCTTGCTGCGTTGTTCTGAGTTAGTCTGGAAAACTCTGCTCTACAGGAATAAGAGAGCCACTCACTCAGACCGGAGTTTGCAAATCCTTGTATCTCCTTCTGAGGGCAGGACCAGTGTGGTTTTGTTTTTGATGATGGTTCTCGTGATACTGATGATCCTGTGGGTGACCATGAGGGAGGAATGAGGATGGAGACAATGGCTGTGAAGGGGACGGGGGTGGTGGTGGAGGCGGCAGTGAGCAGAGATGAAGCTGGTGGTGTCGGTGATGGGAGTGGTCGTGATAGCAGCGTTGTTTAGGGGACGGTGGTGGTGGCAGTGGTCAGGTGACATTCAGGCAGGATGCATTGATACAGCCACACCAGTTGCTAAACTTCTGAAATACTTCAAACTAGTTGGAAAATATCCACTGTCTGCAAGGTGCCCAAGAGTCCTTTGCTATTACCACTGCTGCCAGGGCCCTGGAGAGCCCCAGGCTGACATGTTGGGGGCCTGTGCAGCAGCCCCGGGCAGAGAGGGGCAAATGCCCAGTCCCGTCTGGCTCCCTGCAGCCTCTGCAATGTAGCCCGCCGGTTGTCCAACACTTTGGCTGTCCCTGGGAGGTGCCGCAGTGGTGACAGAGAGGGCACAGTGATGCTTGCCTCAGTCTGGCAGTCTCCTACGGTGCCCAGGCCCCCCATTCTTCAGGGCAGTCCTTCCCCTCTCTTGTGTGTCAGCCCCAGCTGTGCGTCCCCAGGAATGTAGTGGTGAGGCATCCCCGTGGGCTGGCTGGTCTCTGTGGGTCAGCTCGCCTGCCCCTGGGCAGTGTCCAGCTCTGGGCTGGGGAACCAGAGGCAAGTGTGGCCCTGCCCTTAGGGAGCTCTTGGTGAGTCAGTGAGAGGGCAGGGTCCCTGAGGGCGGGGCCGGAGAGCTACAGGAGGCAGGGGGCCGGGGCTTCCCAGAGGGTGTTGGACGAGATCTCCGCCCCCCTCCCGCCCCCCACATAGGAGGATGACCTGGCAGAGCTGGCCTCCCAGCAGTACTTCGTAGACTATGGTTCTGAGATGATCCTGGAGCGCCTCCTGAGCCTCGTGCCCACCTACATTCCCGACCGTGAGATCACACCCCTGAAGACGCTTGAGAAGTGGGCCCAGCTGGCCATCGCCGCCCACAAGAAGGTGGGAGGACTGGGAGGGGCCTGCAGAAGGGGCTGGCTGTGACCCGGGCTCAGCGGCACTCAGAGCGGTTGCAGCTCTCATCTGACTTGTGCCCATGGGGCTGCTGGGGGACAGGATGGCACCCTTGACCTCCTACTTCGCAGCAGCCTTTCTCCACCGTGGACAACAGTTCACTGTGTCTTCTGCCATCTGCTCTGGGCAGGGTGCCAAGGACACAGAGACGGGTCAAATCCAGCCTTGTGGCATCATGGGGGGAACTGCAGGTCCATGTGGGTCCTGGGGGCCCACACTCCTGGCCTTGCCCCAGCAGCGTAGCTCAGGAGGGTTGGGGCATGCTGGAGGAGCTTCTAGGAAGCCCACCTTCTTCCTTCCTGAAGATCTCCAGCCCAGCTTCCCATCCGGGGGACTTTAGCTACAGGCCCCCTCGACTCCCGAGCCTGAGGTCCTAGGCCCATAACCAGTCTCCAGTAGTTCCTTTCCAAGATAAGAGGCCTGCCTAAGAAGAGCAGGGGTGGCCTGGTTGGGGAGGAAGCAGGGACCCTGGCTGCTGGAGGAGACCCACGGTCCTCCGCACCACCAGGCTCTGCTTGGGAAGAACAGAAAGGTCTTTGCACACAAGTTGCCAGAGAGCCACAGTCTCTCATCCCCATTCACCACACAGCCTCCACCCCTCCCTGAGCACTCCCCACATCCCCTCTACATCTAGGCCTGGCTCACCCCCGGGGCCTCCCGTCGCCTCCTGTCCCCTCCTGCTCTCTCAGGAAAGATGTGTGCTCTCCCTCCACCCTTCTGTCTCTATTCTTAGCAACCTCCTCTCCCTCACCCCTTAACTCCTGTCAGCTGCTGACGCCTGTCCACTCTGCTTCCCAAAGAGCTCCAGCCTCCGTCCCCCGCTCTGCTCATGGGCCTTCCTCTGGGCCTCCTCTGTGTTCACAGCCAACATGCACATGGCTCATGGCATGTTTTGGATTGGGTACCATTGTTCCTTTTGTTTGGGGCACTTGCCCTGTGCTGGGCACTGTACCAGGCCCTGGGGACACAGCCGTGTCGAGGACATAAGTGTCTCCACCCTCTCAGAGCCCATGGCTGAGCTCACCATATCTCACTCCAGACCAGAGCCCCTTGGCCTGTGTGCCCAAAGCCCTGGGCCAGGCCTCTCGCAGAGTGAACAGATGCGAATTAGCCTGGTTTTTAAGGTCAGAGGAGTAAAAACATCATATTTTGGAATAATTTCAAGCTTACAGAGAAGGTACGAATTCAGAAAATTAGAACTGCTACATACACTTCTCCCAGACTCATAAGTTGTTAATATTGGGCTATGAAGTTCTCTCTGCATACATACATTATTTTTTCTGAAACAGTTGAGGTTAGTTAGAGACACCGAGCTCCTTATCCCCAAGTAAGCTGCTCCCAGGATGGTGCTGCTTCCAGGCCCTCGGACTCCGTGGAAATGCGGCAGCGCATGTTGGCGCACATGTGCACCTCTCCCCACGTTTATGTCTCTAGGTGATAAAAACCACAAATTCATTCTGATCCCTCCAATTCTACTCCAACACCACCGAGTTCTCATTAGAGCCCAGAGGGATGTTTTTAGGTAATAAATCATGGTGCTTTAGTTCTTGCCAGGAGTATCGCGTTAGCCCCAGACTTTCTCTCTGCTCCTAATAGCTCCCAGGTTCACCTGTCAGTTTCCACTAAAAGCCCAGTCTTGCCCACAGTTTCTTGTGCTGTGGCTCGTACATGCCTGTTTCCCAGTTGTTCTTCCTAGGCTGGTCTGTCACGTGTGCATGCACACACACACACACACACACACACACACACACACACACACACCTGCTGCTTGACACACACACACACACACACACACACACACCTGCTGCTTGGCCACATGTGTTCCTGTTCCCTGAACACCTCCCCTGGTCCATGCCTCTGCACCTTGTACACGCATTGGCTGGAACTGTGGGCTTTTCTGTCACTCCGTGAGTTGGGAGCTCCCTGCAGATGGGGCCCCCATTTCTCTAGGAAGTGCTGATATAAATGGAATAAGAGGAGGACAGAGTGATGGACGTGGCTTTGGGATGATGGGATGGGGTGAGGCCATGATGCACAGGAGAGCCCCATAGCCCCAGGGTCTCTTCTGGCTGGGGGACAGGGACATTTGATTTCCTGACAGAGTTTGTATAATGTCTTTTGCCCCCTGTCTCTCTCCAGGGAATTTATGCCCAGAGGAGAACGGATGCCCAGAAGGTCAAAGAGGATGTGGTCAACTATGCCCGCTTCAAGTGGCCCTTGCTCTTCTCCAGGTTTTATGAAGCCTTTAAATTCTCAGGTATGCCTTCAGCCCCCCTGCCTCTCGTCTCCCTCCAGGCCCTTCTCCCACTGCTCACTGTGGCTCCTGCCTGTAGGGTTGCCTGGTCTCCCAGTCAGTGTGCTGAGTGGGTCCTGCCTCCCCACAGTCCCCTGGGGCTCTCTGGCACACAGTAGGTGCTCAGCAACACTCTAACAATGGAGTCAATTTACTGAGATCAATAAAGCACCCACTGTGTACAGAAGAGGGAGGGCCAAGCCCACGAAGCCGAGAGATGGGTGTGGCCGCCAACCCCTCCCAGGCGGGCAGCTCAGCCACACTTGGGCCGCCAGCACTGGGCATCTGCTCCCTGCCAGGCCCTGTGCTGGTGCAGGGGCTTCACAGAGCCACCAGATAGGCTAGGGGGAAGCTTGGGGCTCAGGTCGCCCAACCCCTCCCCACACCCCCGTCACTGCAGGGCGGGGACCTGTGCAGGGCCGCACACAGTCTAGTGGCCGGGGTGGACCCAGACCTGGGTTCCTGATTTCAGCTCTTCCCCCTGCACCTCGGGTTTTGGCTTGTAGGAGGTTGTGCCCTGTGAGGCTCAGTCTCCCTATCTGTAGAATGGAATCAGTATACGCCCCACCCTAGTTGCCTCCCCGGAGGCTGTGAAGATGGGGAAGGGCAGCCCGGGAGCGGGGAGGCCTCCGCCTCAGTGCCTCAGTGCCTCAGTGCCTCAGTCTCTGCCCCAGGCCCCAGCCTCCCCAAGAGCGATGTCATTGTGGCCGTCAACTGGACGGGCGTCTATTTCGTGGACGAGCAGGAGCAGGTGCTCCTGGAGCTGTCCTTCCCCGAGATCATGGCCGTGTCCAGCAGCAGGTCAGTCCAGCCCCTGTATGCCTGGCTTCAGCGCAGAGCAGGGATCTGTTGGAAGCTACACAACGGCCAGCGGCAGGGATAGGACTCAGCCCCATGGCCTGACTCCGCACACCGAAGGGGGTGGGGTACAGATAGTGGAGGAGAGGGCTCCCCGAGCCCCTCTCCAGGTCACAGGGGCCTTTGAGGGTGTAGTCTCTGCCTCACAGAGGCCACCACTAAGATGCAGGGACATGCAGTGGCCTGTCCTGGTCGCATGTGATTGAACAGTTTCGCTGCACTGTGCAGACCCCTCGGCATCCTCAGGCATCTGCGGCCTAATGGGGGCAGGGGGTCTTTACAGTGTATTAATAGTTCTGAGTTGGGTGGGTGTGGGTGGTTGGGGGGACAGTTGGGGCAGCTGTGTACAAAAGTAGCCTGGCCTTGGATGCAGGGCCTGGGTGGGACTCACCTTCATGTCCTGATTCCTAAAATTGAGGTCTAATACTTTTTGTCAGTAGCAGTGGTAAGGAATAAATGCAACAAAGGGAAAGCTCTTTGTGAACTGAAAAGTGCAGTGCACACGGGTGCAATGGTGGGGGTGGGTTCCTGGATAAGACTGGCATTCATAGCAGTGCCTGCCCCCATCTGGGGCTTAGAAGTGTCTCTGGGCTGTGTTGGGCCAAGTTGGGCCGTGTTCAGCTCTGCCCAGGTACATGCCAGGCACAAGAAATGACAAGATAGGAATGCAACACCCTATGGTGGCTTCAGTCGAGAGGGGAGGTGGACATTGACCAGGCCATTCTAAAGCAGGGACCAGGGTGATGAGGGCTGTGGGAGGGAAGGTGGGCTTCCTGGAGAAAGTGGTATCTAGGCTGAGACCTAAAGGGTGAGTAGAAATTAGACAGCAATGGGGAAGTGGGATGGGCCACTGCAGGGCTCCCTCTGGACCGTGTGTGTCTTTGGCCAGGCCATGTCTGACTCAGGCTGAGCTGTGTTTGATCTGGGTCATGCCTCGCCCTGGCTGGGCCAGCCTCTCTCTGGCTGGGCTGCATCTGATCCGGCCGGCCTTGGTCTCCTTCAGGGAGTGCCGTGTCTTGCTCTCGCTGGGCTGCTCTGACCTGGGCTGCGCTGCACCTCACTCGGGCTGGGCAGGACTGACCCCGGCTGGGCCCTGTTCTCCGTGTTGGTCCTGCAGGGGAGCGAAACTGGTAGCCCCCAGCTTCACGCTGGCCACCATCAAGGGGGATGAGTACACCTTCACCTCCAGTAACGCCGAGGACATCCGTGACCTAGTGGTCACCTTTCTGGAGGGGCTCCGGAAGAGGTCTAAGTATGTGGTAGCCCTGCAGGACAACCCCAACCCTGGTGAGTGGCTCCTGGCATGGGCTGCCAGGCACTGGGAGTCAGGGGCATCAGGCAGACCACACACCTTGGCCTGGCATTCAAGACAGCTAGTGCTTATCACCTCGCCTTCCCCAGACACCCTCAGCTCCAGCTGGACAAAAAGCTAAACGCCGTGCTCCCATCTGTGCCCTGTGGGGAGTCTTCCTCTCCCCCCCTTCCTCCCCCTGCCCCTTCAGTACTTATCACCTGTCACCTCTGCCAGGTGAGATCAGGGGTTCTTCCCCAGTGTTCTCCACATACCTATCTTCAAACCATGGCGCTACCAGCTACCCTGACTGAGCTTCCCCCGGGGCCTCCCAGGCCCTGGGCAGAGCATGGAAAAGACTGGGATGAAAGGGACACTGGCCTTGTGCTCAGTGGGGAGAGTGGAACAGACAGTGACAGTCCTCATGACAGTACAGTGACCAGGGAAGCCCAGAGGCCTCAGTTCTTCAGGGGGAGGAGCAGCTTACAGCTCAGCGACCCAAATAAAGATGTTCCAACCCAGCCTCTCTCTCCCATGTGGCCCTGCTCACCTCTGCCTCTCAGCGGGTGAGGAGTCAGGCTTCCTCAGCTTTGCCAAGGGAGACCTCATCATCCTGGACCACGACACAGGCGAGCAGGTCATGAACTCAGGCTGGGCCAATGGCATTAATGAGAGGACCAAGCAGCGTGGGGACTTCCCCACTGACTGTGTGTATGTCCTGCCCACTGTCACCATGCCACCGCAGGAGATTGTGGTATGTGGCCTGGGGGTGGCAGATGGGTGGGAGGTTCCCCTGGGTCCGTCTTTGTCTTCTTCCCATATCTGTAAAATGGAATGGGGGATCACAATAGATTCATGTCTGTAGCTTCCGTGAAGATGATCTGGGGGTCTTATGGGACCACAAACTTTAAGTAGGGGCAGCTATCAAACCTGTGCTGCGTGGAGGGGAGCCTAGCAAGTGAATCAGATGAAGAACTACCCATGGGCAAGGGATGGGAGGAGAGTGGGGCCGGGGTGCATTGGCCTGCACTGTCGGAAAGGGCGGCCCTGGTTCTTCTGGTGCGCCTGAGCACAGCACTGAGAACTTGGAGCTCAGCATTGCAGGCAGCTCCTGAGCCAGGCTCTGATGACTGGGCATTCCCACCTCACAGCCCCTATGTCTGGGCTTTCTGACTGACCTAACCTGGTGCAGACACGGGGCACCAAGGGAAGCTTCCAGAGCCCAGCATGGTGGAGGCAGACAGTAATTCAGAGATCACAAGGAGGGATGGGGCTCCCAGGGTCCATGGGGTGTAGAGACAGTCTCCCCCAGCCCCTGTCCAGCCGTGTTGATCCCTAGGGGCCCCAGGTGGAGAGCTGACCTCAGCCTCCTGTCACGTGTTCTCTAGGCCCTGGTCACCATGACCCCTGACCAGAGGCAGGACGTTATCCGGCTCTTGCAGCTGCGAACAGCGGAGCCCGAGGTGCGCGCCAAGCCCTACACGCTGCAGGAGTTTTCCTACGACTACTTCAGGTGATGGGGAAAGGGGAGAGAGGGCCCCAGACCGCGAGTGCAGGCTTCTGCTACTCTGCAGCCGGGGTGGCTTCGTGATGCCCATCTGTGAGCAGGGCCTGGTCAGACGGAGCCCAAGGGCAGTTTCTGTCCTTTGGAATGACTGTTCTCATGTGGTGTCATCTTATCCTTCCTTCGTTTATGAGGTGTGGCTGTGCCCACCCAGATGGGGTGCTGGACACTCCTAACTCACGCCTGTGCCTGCCTCACACAGTCCTGGTGGGGAGACAGACGCAAAACTAGGCAGCTCTGAATCTGTTCGCGGCACTCACGGGATGCTGGGGGCTGGGGGGCGGAGATGGAGGGGAGGCCTCTTCCTGGAGGAGGCGGTGTCTGAGCTGAGCTGTGCAGGGTGACCTGGGTGGCCGAGTGCTGTAGGCATGGAGAGAGCAGGGAGGCTGGCAAAGTGGGCAGGGGTGCACCAGCCATGTTAGCATCTCTGATTTCCAGCTGAGAAAGTAAGGCTCAGGGAGGGCTGGTCACTCGTCCCAGGTCTCATGGCACAGCAGGGAGGAGCAGGGCCCGTTCCCTACCCTCAGCTTTCAGGCCCGCAGCAGGATGGGGGTGGGTCTCACAACCTGGGGGGCCGTGCTGACTGTGCTGTGTCAGGCCCCCGCCCAAGCACACGCTGAGCCGGGTGATGGTGTCCAAGGCCCGCGGCAAGGACCGGCTGTGGAGCCACACGCGGGAGCCGCTCAAGCAGGCGCTGCTCAAGAAGATCCTGGGCAGCGAGGAGCTCTCACAGGAGGCCTGCATGGCCTTCGTCGATATCCGCAACCACAGGGTGGGTGACACTGACACGGGGGATCAGGGCAGGGGGACCCCACGGCAGGGTGGGACCAGGCCCCTGCCTCTAGGGTTTCCATCTACATACCTACTTCCTTCTGACGGGCCTGGTCGGGTCCTGGGTGGAGAGACGCGGAGGGTGGGTGCTGAGTGGCTCCATCCATCTGCCTGGCACCTTAGTGTGCAAGGGCTGCCTCATGCATCGTCTCTGCTGACCTGGTCTCTCAGCTGACAGATTTGTGTCGTGCCATGTGCTGGGCCAGGTGTGGAAGCATGGCAGTGGCCAGACCCAGTCCCGGGCCTCATGGTGCTTGCAGTTAAGAGGGGAGACGTGCTGGTCAGGGTCAGTCCTGTGATGGGGCCGGGCAGCACAGTGACCCTTCTGGGACCTTGAGGAGGGCAGGGAGGGCTTCCTGGAGGAAGTAGTGTCTAGGCTGAGACCTGAAGACTGAGCTGCTTTAGCCAGCCAAAGGGGAGGTCGGTGGGGAGTGTTCCAGACGGAGCAGAATGTACAAAGGTCCTGAGGCAAAACAGAGCAGGGCTGTTTTGAGGGCACGAGATAATTCAGCCCAGCTGGAGGGCAGAATTCAGAAAGGGAATGTAAAGACACAGGCTGACTCGTGAAAGGTTCCTAAGCCCCTTTAGGAAGATGGGCTGTGTTCCAGAGCTCTGGGGAACCGCCAGGCAGGGGGTGGCACAGTGATTTGGAAGTCCCTTCTGGTTGCTGTGAGGACTTCGGATGTGGCTTTGGGGACCTGAGGCACAATTGGCAGAGGAGTTGACAGAGGGTGGGCAGTGGGCATGGAAGGCAAGGTGGGCCGATCACTCCCATTTCCTAAGTCAGTAGCCTGAGGCTCAGGGCCGCAGGACTGGGGGAGGCAGACCCCGGTGGAGAGCACGACCTCCTGCCTCCGGGGCCAGTTCTGCCCTCATCAGCCACGAGCCCTTCCTTGACGGCTTCCCACCCACGCTCAAGTACATGGGCGACTACCCATCCAAGAGGATGCGCTCCGTCAACGAGCTCACTGACCAGATCTTTGAGGGTGCCCTGAGGGCCGAGCCCCTCAAGGACGAGGTGTACGTGCAGATCCTGAAGCAGCTGACCGACAACCACATCAGGTGAGCCGGGGGTGGTGGGTGGGTGAGGGAGCAAGCCCCCACCCCCGGTGCGCCCAGCTGAAGGGAATCATGAAGGTCCTCCCCCACTGTGACAGGGAGCTCACCCCCCAGGAGGCAGTGGCTGGCTCTCCAGGCAGCCTCCCTCCTCCTCCAGCTCCCTTCCTGTCCTAGCTGTGCCTCGGGGCCCAAGGAGGGCTAGTCAAGAATCAGGAGGTGGTTGCTGTGTGCCGAGCCTGTCCTCCAGGTCAAGCACTCCCGGCTCCTCCTAGTTTCCTGCCGCTCCCTGCCCGCCCCCCGCCCCAGCCCAGCCCAGACACTGTGGGCATGCAGGGCCAGCCAGCAAATGCCCATCCCTGGCTTGGGCTGCTGGCTGTAGGTCCAAGCTCTCCTCCCTGCTGGGCCGAACCAGGGCAGGAGTGGGAAGTCAGGCACACGCTAGTCTCAAAGAGCCTGAAGACGGGCCCCCTCTCTCCCCTTATGCCCAAGCCTCCAGCTTCCTCCCCAGCTGTGTTGCTCTGTACACCTCTTGCACAGTCTGCCACCAAAGTCAGATCTTCACACTGCCAGACCTTTGTACGTGCTGTGCCCGCCTGGAACATCTGTCATCTCCTTTTTTGCACACCAGAATTTGCCCATCCTTCAAATCCTAGGTCAAATGCCTCCTCCTCCTAGAAGCCCTCTAAACTTCCCTCCTATCAAGCCCAGGGAGCTCAGAGTGGTGCGTGGGGGGGCCTAGGGGCTGGTAGTGCCCCTCAAAGAATGGACAGGTTAAAGTGCTTCTGCCAGTATAAAGCACATACCACTTCCTTCATGGGAAAAATGAAGGTTAGCTGAACCAGAGTGCTTGGTGACATAGTTGACTGTCCTCCTGGCACGAGCCCCTTATCTGTGTGTGTCTGGTAACTGAGTGGCCTGGCCTGGGCTGGCTGACCACTTTGAGCAGCAGAAGTTGGATGTGGCTGGCAGGGAGGTGGGGTCTGTGTTGGTCTTCGGACACAGATGGGGGGACAGGCGTTTGAGGAGGAGCCAACGGGTGTGCGGCCTCCAGGGGGACTCAGAGCCCTGTGACTGGCCTGTGGTACGCCTGCTGGACACCACACCTCCTCCTGCAGGTATAGCGAGGAGCGGGGCTGGGAGCTGCTCTGGCTGTGCACCGGCCTCTTCCCGCCGAGCAACGTCCTCCTACCCCACGTTCAGCGCTTCCTGCAGTCCCGCAAGCACTGCCCCCTGGCCGTCGACTGCCTGCAGCGGCTCCAGAAAGCCCTGAGGTACTACTGCAGCCTGAAAGGACAGAGCTGGGGGCAGGCACTGGGCTCGGCTGCGGCCACACTGGACTTGTGAGATGAGACCGCAAGGGATGAGGACACGACCGCACAGCAGTGGGACCTGTCCCCAAGGTACCACGGCTGCCAGCGAGACAAAGGTTGCAGCGCCCAGAGCCTCTTCTGGAGTGTTTGAGAGCCTGGCCGCTCAGAAGGACTTGGCTCATGCCCTCAAGTCTGCTGGGGCCACACTTTATACCCTGCAAAGCCCACTTGCATCCTTCATTCAGTCCTCACCACAGCCTGTGCGGTGGGCACCATTATGGTCCCATTTCACAGATGAGAAACTGGAGGCTCTGAGAGGTTAAGTGACCGTTACGTGGTAGGAAGTGGTGAACAGGGAGCAGAACTGGGGTCTGTCCGCACAGCTCCCGCTGTTCCCGGCTCCCGACCTTGTCCCCTCCCCCTGGTTTTCAGAAACGGTTCCCGGAAGTACCCCCCGCACCTGGTGGAGGTGGAGGCCATCCAACACAAGACCACCCAGATTTTCCACAAGGTCTACTTTCCTGACGACACTGACGAGGTGAGGGCCGTGGCTTGTTGGTCCGTGGACAGCCCTGAAGGACCAGGCTCCTTCCGGGACACAGGGAGCAGCCCTCATGCCTGTCCCTCGCCGTCCCCTCCTCTGCCCACCTCCTGCCCCTGAGTGGAGTCAGGGCCCAGTTAAGAGGCCATGGATGCCCCAGGTGAGGAGCCCTTGGGTTCCTGGTCCAACCTCCCGCGTTCTGGAGCACCTCCTCGAGGTCATCCCTCCCTCCTCTGAGGAGGCTCTGCCTTGGAGAAAAGTGCTTTCTCTGTCTGAGCTGAGCTCTGTGCTGGCTCCGCCTCCCTGAGGCCTGCTCTGTGGCACACAGGCCTCCCTGTCCCCAGCCCCAGGTCACCCCATCGCCCTGAGCCCACTTTCCTTGCTACCCACCTGACCTGATTGCAGGCCCCTCCGTCCTGGTCCCCTCCTTCAGATGTCCTGTGTGGCTTCCTGCCACACGGATTCCACCAGGCTGCCTCCTCCTTGCCCATCTCAGCACCACATCTCATTTAGAAAACAAGTCCAACAACAAAACTTTTGGCTTAAAAAGCAGTTTTAAACCTTGTCTAGAGACTCAAAAATGCCCCAATAGGTTTCCAGTCACAAGGACAGAAAAACTTGCTAAAATCCTTTCCTGTTCCCCCCAGCGGAAGGTGACATGAGCAGCAACCCCCACCCCCAGTCGCCCTCCTTCCTCCTCCATCTAAACTTCCCAGCCTGTCTGGCCCTTTCAGTCTGGGCTGCTCGCCCACCCCTTTGCTCTCTCCCTTTCTGGAATTGGCTTTCTTCTTCCTCCAGGCTCCCTCCTTCCGATCCCCTGACCCCTGTGCCCCTGTGGCCTCTGCCATAACTCACGTTTGCACAGCCAGGCCAGGGCTGGGGAGGACAGATCTGGGAAGACCCAGACAGGAGTTGTGTTTTTCTTTGCTTAAACGCTGTGCCCAGCTTGGGACCCACAGGGAAGCCCCCTCCGAGGGCGGGTGTCTAGCTGGAGGCAGAGCCAGAGCCAGACAGGAGCACCTACCCCCCTGCCCAGGCCTTCGAGGTGGAGTCCAGCACTAAGGCCAAGGACTTCTGCCGGAACATCGCAGCCAGGCTGCTCCTCAAGTCCTCCGAGGGATTCAGCCTCTTTGTGAAAATTGCAGACAAGGTAGACGGTGGGTGCTTGGCAGTCTGTTTGCTTGCTATTGGCCTGCAGGAAATCTGCTTAGGCCATAGGGAGCTGGTGGGGCAGCAGGGGGAGGGGAGAGACCCAGAAGGAAGAAGGGAGGGAAGGAGGGGTGCTCCTGCATGCGGCATCCTTCCTGCGCCCCTGCAATGGCTCCCTTACATTAGCAGCTGCCCCTAACTCTCTCCTTTGAGGCCATGCACAGCAAACCTCTTGGGAGCCATGTGGCACTCTGTGTTCCAGACGCACCCAGCTCCTCTCCCTGCTGCAACATACATGCACCTTCTAGATTTGATTTGACTGGTCCCTCAGCTGCTCTGATGAGGCCAATTAACTCCTGAAATAACGCTCAAGGCAGGGTGATTATCCCCACCTAGCAGATCACAAAACGTGGGCTCATCAAAGTTAAGTAGCTTCTCCAAGATCATGTAACAGGGACTCAGATCCGGGTGGGTCAGACTCAGAGGCACAGGCCCTTGCCCCATCCCGCACTGCTCTGCTGCTTCCCTGCCCACGGGCTGTGTTCTGGGGACCCTCACAGGCACAGTCAGGGTAGGGTGGGGCTGCAACAACACAGCCCGGCTGGCATTGAGTGGGAGTCTTTCTGGAGAGGGGAAGGTCTTGGGTGAAAAGTCCCACTCAGTCTTGTTTGAATTGAGTGGACTAGAATGGCCATGTCCCTAGGTCATCAGTGTCCCTGAGAACGACTTCTTCTTCGACTTTGTTCGACACCTGACAGACTGGATAAAGAAAGCGCGGCCCGTCAAGGATGGTAACGTGGGGCTGGGCCCAGGGACCACCTGAGCCCAGAGAGCGGCAGGTGCAGGCTCAGGGCCATACTTCGAGGCCCACACGGGTGCTGGGACCTGAGCCAGGGCCTCCTCTGGGGCTGGACGTGAGCACCCCTGGTGCTGGGACCCTCTAGGTGACAGACTGCTCTCCGCCACAGGGATGGTGCCCTCGCTCACCTACCAGGTGTTCTTCATGAAGAAGCTGTGGACCACCACGGTGCCAGGGAAGGACCCCATGGCCGATTCCATCTTCCACTATTACCAGGTGAGCTTCAAGTGACTACTGCGGCTGTACGCTACCACCTCGCTGTACCTATGAAAGCAGTGACCTGTCCTTGCCAGGACCTGTAACAGCAGGGCCTCTAAGAGATTCCTCTGGGAGAGACCCAACCTCAGACCCTCCCCACATCCAAGCCCTCGGGGGCTTGGCAGTTCTTCTGAGCTCCTGGTCCCCACCTGTCCAGGCTCTTCCTTGGGGGTGGGGCTGTCCTCTGAATGTAAGATTCTGCTGCTTCACCTGAGTGTATCCAAGTCCTCAGAGTGAGTCTGCAAACATTTCCCAAGACAGACATGTGCCTGCGGCAAGGTGGGAGGGAGGTTTACATGTTGAGCCTCTATTATGTATCTGGCACTTTTCAATCATTCTGTCTTCCCAGCAAACCCCAAGTAGTAGGCTTATTGTTCCCATTTCATAGAGGGAGAAACTGAGACTTAGCTCAAGTGCTCTAATGCAATCAGAGGGCTGATGGATGCAGACCGATTCCAGGTCTCTGTGCCTGAGGACTCTGACCCTTCCTGGGCTAGCCCGTTTACCACTCTGGGGGGACAAACCACTACGCTGGGAAGGACGGGAGAGGTGGGGGCGGCAGCTGCCGCGGTGCAGAGAACCTTGGCCCACGACTCAACACTTCCTCTCAAGCCTGAGATCTGCCTCTCCCCAGTGTCCCCCTCTTCCCCCTGTGTCACCCATTTAATGAATAGCACTGTTCAAGAGTCGGCCTTGACAGCTCCGTCTCCGGTGTGATCCATGTCCTAAACCATTCACCTGACACACTTTACCTCCCAAACATCTTAAATCCATCCACGTTTCTCCATCACCACCCCTACCAACTTGGGTCAGTCCACCATCTTCTTGTACCTGGATGAAGCCTGATTCCCCCATCCATTTTTGTCCTCCTTCAATCCTTCCTCCACAGGGTTGTCATGAAGCTTTCCAGATCCTCAGTGGCTTCCCATTGTTCTTAGGGTAGGACCCCAAATCGTGGCTGTGGTCCAGCATGGGGGTGCCATGACCTGCTTCTACTTCTGCTGCCTTGTCTGGTACCAAGCACCCCTTTGCTCGGTTCACTCCAGCTACATTTTCCCAAATTCTCAGGAATGTCTCAGGGCCTTCGTACCATTCTCTCTTCAGGGATGCTCTTGCCCTCACCTACTGAGCTTTTAGAGGTCACTTCAGTGATCAGATCTTGGTCTTCCCTGTCCCCAGGATTAGGTCAGGTCACCTTGTCCTATGTTCTCATAGCAGTGGGAGCAATTCCTTCAAAGACTGTAATTGTACATTGATTTGAGGTGATCACTGTCTGTTCGCATCTTGACTACAAGTTCCCTGAGGGTAGGGAGGGTACATGTGGTTGCTGCAAGGGCCTGGCCCATCCTGGATGCTCAATAAACATTTGTTGGCTTGATGAATGGGCGAATAGGTAAACTGGTGACTCTGTGAATGGGTGGATGGTGAGTGAATTTATGGTGAGTGGATGAGTGCATGGGTGGGTGGGGGGTGGGTAGATGGACAGAAGGGGAAATGGATGGGAAATGGATGTGCGTGGGTAGAATGAAAAGATGGGTACAGAGTAACTGACTCCGGCTTCTGATGTGCAGCGTGTCCTCAGGCCAGCTGCACTTTCCCTACTCTTCTAACAGTGGGTAAGAGAGTTGAATGGCTCCAGGCACCTGGGGGCTGTGCTGGCCCTTTAGAGACTTCATCTTCATTTTGTCCATTCCTCCTCCTCAATTACTCTGATTCTGGGTCTGGACGTTCAAGGTGGGGAAGGGGTGGTAGTGCTGATAAAACCAGCCAATCTCATGGGCACACAATAGGAAGGGGCCAGCCTGAGAGGTTTTTCCCAAGGAAAGACAGGCCAGGGGGTTAGGGGGTGGACAGTCTCAGGTTGCCAGCTGGCCACTCAGCTTCTTCACCTTTGAAATGGGGCTGCTCACCTCGCTGGACTGTTAGGAGGGGAAAGGAGATACTATTCATACATGGCTCTGTTTTCAAACTGCAACATGCTGAATCTGTGCAAGCTTAGTTGCTGTTTCCCTGTACTTTGCCATCTCCCCATGGGGAGCAGGGTCAGCCGGGGCTGGAGAAGCAGGTGGACCCAAATGTGGGGTAAGGCAGTAGGCCCAGCCTTGCGGTGATAATGTTAGGGAGAGTTCCGTTCGGTTCCGTGATGCAGGGAAGTCAAAGGACAAAGTGAGGAAGGAATTCATTAAAGTAAGAGTGTTAGGGAATGACAGAATAGAATAATAAAGGAAGTTCATTGAAAAGCTACTCAGCATGGGGCACGACCCCTGCTAACTCCTTAAGCCAGGGTCACCTGGCATCCCTTGTCTGCTTGGATCTGCACGGCGTGAGAACTGAGTCCCTACCACCCCAGGCTTTGGGGGAGCCGCAGAGCACTGGATGGAGTGAGATTATGTTCTACGAACTTCCTATAGGTAAAGAAGGGAGACGTTCAGGCAGGTCACTAAAGAGCATGACTGTAAACTGCAGTAACCGGTCACCCAGGCGACGGTAATTTGCAAGCCCAGGTCTGAGCTCTCAGCAGCCCCTCCTTACTTGTCTGAGATAGGATAGAGTGAAGGTTAAAGCCAGAATTCGGAAGATTAGAATGACAAAGCCAAGTAATAAAACACTTACTTCTGGAAAGGCCCAGAGACGAGATGTTTGAGAAGTTTATTTAAGGCAAAAGAAGCACCCTTGGAGAAAGGGGAGTGTGGGCTGCCCCAGAGAAGAGGCACCCCTGAAAGGCTGGGAAAAGATTAAAAGGATACGCACCTAGAAAGTGCGGGCGACCCCAGAGAGAGGAACGCCCCTTGAAAGATTGAAAAGAGAGAGTTTAAAGTTAAAAGGTTATGCACTTGGAAAGTGCGGCGACCTCAGAGAGAGGAGCGCCCCCTGAAAGGTTGGGGGCCCCCCTTTTAAGGATTCTTTAGGAATGTGACTAAGGGCTGGAGGTGCAGACTTGTTAAGTGGTCTTTGAATACTTAGAATTAACAACGCAAGGAAGTTCCTGCTCTGATTTCTCCCTGGGATACGGGCGTCTTGGTCTGGGAGCAGATCGAACAGGCTGCCTGCCCAGCCCCCAAGGTGGGCTGAGCTATTGTCTGTTCGCTAAAGAGTAAGTTAAGAATCTTACATTTTTAACTTCCTGGGTATTTAAATACAGTCTTTAAGATGGAATCCTTCCTGCCTTTCACTATGTTGTTTACGGCTGGGCCTGCATGCTAAATTAGTTGCCTAGGTTGGTTACAAACTACTTAAATTAGGGCCAGAAGGAGAAAAAAACAGCATATAGGTAAAGGTAAAAAAGTAAGCTGGGCCTGCAGGATTAACACAATAAAGACGTGGGCTATGCTGAGGTACCTTCTTTATCTGGGAAATCTTCAAACATTCCAGGCCAAGTTGCTCTTGGCTTTTTGAGCTTTAACTGATTAATTTTGGGTCTTTTTAGTGGACTTTCTGGCCTTTTTCTCTTTCCACCCCGCTCATGTCTATGTTCCTGCCTCACAGTGAGGAAGGATCTCCTCAGGTCCCCCCACGCCCATGACCTGCTCTGTCTTTGGCAGGAGCTGCCCAAGTATCTCCGAGGCTACCACAGGTGCACCAGGGAGGAGGTGCTGCAGCTGGGAGCACTCATCTACAGGGTCAAGTTTGAGGAGGACAAGTCCTACTTCCCCAGTATCCCCAAGCTGCTCCGGGAGCTGGTGCCTCAGGACCTCCTCCGGCAGGTCTCCCCCGATGACTGGAAGCGGGTGAGCGTGGGGGGCAGTGGGAATAGCCCCCCCCCCCGATGGGTCTCTAGACACCCCAAGGGTTTAGGGGGCAGACGCTGGCCAGCAGCCCAGGACATTATCCCTTATGGCCCTGTATGTGATAAGGCCGCCCTCCCTGTCTCCCTTCCACCTGCTCTTGTCTCCAGTCCTCCAGGCAAAGGACTCAGCTGGCCGCTTGGCAATCGTTTGCCCTGTCCTAGCTACCAGGCTGACCTGACTTTACCTGACACTTTTTGGCCTGCTTGCCTAGGGGAGTGAAGGGAGGTCAGAAGTCCATCAACTGGGTTAAGAGGGGAGACCCTAATGGCCTCCAGGCTCCCCTCCTATGCCCGGCCCTCCCGGGCCCATGACAGCCAGTGACAGTGTAAAGGGGCAGGAGTGGCAGGGTTGAGGACTCGGACCCCCCTCCCCCTGCAGTCCATCGTCGCCTACTTCAACAAACACGCGGGGAAGTCCAAGGAGGAGGCCAAGCTGGCCTTCCTGAAGCTCATCTTCAAGTGGCCCACCTTTGGCTCAGCGTTCTTCGAGGTGAAGGTAGGCCATGGGTGGCTGGAGGGCCAGTGAGGGGGGTGCAGATGAGGAGAGAGAGGTGCAGAGGGGGCATGAGAGGGCACAGAGGCTGCCCTCCGGGCTGCTGGAAACAGCGATGGCCTGGCAAGGAACGGAGGGAAAACCTCAGGCCTGTCCCAGTTGGGCGTCTCGCTACTGCCAAGCCCTGGGCTCAGTCGTGGGACACAGAGGAACCAGAAGCCCAGCTGGCAGGGGAGGCAGAGGAATGGACAGGCTGGAGTAGTGGAGGCCGCCCTGTGCTGTGAGGGTGGGACACCCTCGTAGAGGTGGCAGAACCTGGGAGGCCCACACAGACTGTGAAGGCTGGGAGGCTTCCTGGAGGAGGGAGCACCTGAGTTGTCCCGGGGGACCCTGGAGGGAGAGTTCCTGGCAGAGGGCTTAGCTGGAGCGAAGACCCAGAGGTGTGAGAGCTCAGGCCCCAGGCAGGAAGTGCAGGTGGTTGATGGGGATGTCCACAGGTGTGAGGTGGGCCGGCAGTGGTGAAAAGGAGGTTAGCAAGCAGGTGAAGGGGCTGGGTTTCCCTGCAGGTGGTGGCCAGCCTTGAAGGGCTGGGGATGAAGGAGCCAGAAGCCCCCTCTGACTGCAGGGTGGGGAGAGGGACCAGGGGGTTCAACCAATGGCAGGAAGCCATGAGGCACCACGTAGGCAGCAGAAGAGGCCAATTAATCATAGCTGGGGACAGCTTCATTCCCGCCCCAAACGGACCTGCTCTGGGTCCCCATCTGATGGTTTCTGGCTTTCTTTACTAGCAAACTACGGAGCCAAACTTCCCTGAGATCCTCTTAATTGCCATCAACAAGTATGGGGTCAGCCTTATCGACCCCAGGACCAAGGTGAGCAGTGACAGGGGAGCAGGCGGCAGGGTGGGGGTGCGGCTTCTCCGTCTGCATCTCTAACAGCAGCCCCAGGCCCACACCCACAAGCCCCTGGCAGTCATCCCCCTCGTTTCCTGTGCCCTCGGGGCCACACATCTTGACAGTGGCCTGTGCTCGCTACCACTTGCTTATTCCTTCAGTCCATCAGCGTTGCTCTCCTACAACCAACAACTTGTTACTCAATCCAGGGAACTTCCTAGTACTTGGCCTTTCAGCACCATTGGCCACTAACAACCACTCCCTCCTTCCAAATGCTCTCTCCCCACATTGGTCCCGATGGCAGGCTGTGCTGGGGTAACTGCTGCCCACAGAATCAGCCAGGGCCCCCCGCACCAGAGGACAGGGACCACAGTCCCACCACGTGCACAGCAGGGGTACAACTGGACCCTTGGCAAAGAAAGCCAGTCACTCTCTTCCCCTTGGCCTCACGTGCCGCACCTCCCTGGGCTCCCTCGCACCTCTCTCAGTCATTCCTGTCAGGCACTTTCGCGGGCTCCTTCTCTACCCAGCCCAGACACAGGGTCCCAACCAAGGCACGAGGGGGAGGCACCGGCAGAGAGAGCCCAGAGAGCCTCCGCCGTCTTGCTCCTTTTCTCGTCTGAGGGCCCGAGGCCTGTCCTGCAGGTGGCGTCTGGGCTGGAGCTGCGGGGAGTGAGGCCAGAGGGTCCAGGCTGTGTAGCTTTAGGCTCTCTCTGCTCCCCCAGGACATCTTGACCACTCATCCCTTTACCAAGATCTCCAACTGGAGCAGTGGCAGCACGTACTTCCACATCACCATCGGGAACCTGGTGCGCGGCAGCAAGCTGCTCTGCGAGACGTCCCTGGTGAGCTCTTTCCCTTCCAGGCCTGGCGGGCTCTCCTGCCTTGCCTGCAGCT
Organism: Smutsia gigantea; assembly: GCA_032199065.1. Taxonomy (NCBI): domain Eukaryota; kingdom Metazoa; phylum Chordata; class Mammalia; order Pholidota; family Manidae; genus Smutsia; species Smutsia gigantea. The sequence goes on from JAVSCE010020561.1 coordinate 175,115, forward strand.
TCAGTCATGGACAGACACAGCTTGGAGCACACCGCTCGGCCTGGAGTCGAGGGTCAGGCTGAGGCCAAGGTCAGGTCAGCTGGAGACTCAGCTTAGGTCTGCAGAAGGTACCTAATCCGGGGCTGAGACCGGTCACTCACTAACTGTTGTCTGAGTGCCCTCGGTGTTTGGGGCTTGAGCCTTTAGCTCCGGAGTTCAACAGCAGAACCATTAGCTGTGAGGCCTCCCGGACCGAGCTCAACTTCCCAGGCACAGCTCAACTGCCAGGACCTTTAGAGCCACTCTGGTAGGTAGGCCTCCAGGATTTGAGGGGTCCACAAGCTATAGGGCTCTAATGTAGGGTCATGAGTTTAGAACCTTAGCTACTTGGCTTGATGCATCCCGCCCTTGAACTGTGTGGCTGGGGAGACTGAGTGCAGAGCAGGATAGGATTTGCCTTTGTCCAGGGTTCTGCCCACTGCAGTTTCCTGGGAGCTGTGTTCTGGGTCTCAGTGGGCTGGCCCTGTCCTACTTTGTGCTTGTCTTCTTGCCACTGTTTCCAGGGATACAAGATGGATGACCTCCTGACTTCCTATATTAGCCAGATGCTCACGGCCATGAGCAGGCAGCGGGGCTCCAGGAGCGGCAAGTGAACAGTGGGGAGGTGGCGCTGGCTCCGTGCCTGCTCTCCGGCCAGCAGCTGCTGGGGGAAGACCTTTGCTATCTGGGCAGGGAGACTGGGCCAGCCGGCCACCACTGACTATACCAACTTGGCCTCGACCTTCCAGTGACGCAGCCTCTCTGGGATGCAGACCTCCCCTCCACCACGCCCTGAGGCGCCTGGGTTGTTCTAGTCCGGGCTTGCTGTGGCCTTCCCGGCTGTAAGAGCCTGTGTTCCTTGGATGCCTTTCTTATCTCACACCAGCCCTACCATGAGACCTCCTTGGACTGTCTGTGTACTCCTGGGACAGGGAATCAAGAGAACCACTTAGTTCTCCTTACTGGTAACAACCAAACCAAGAATATTCTGAAACCTAAGGGACTGGTTTAATTCCTGTAAGTTTGGGATCCTCAGCTGAGGTCAGGGAGACAGACCACTTATATATATTGTAGTGTGAGTGCGAGGCCCCTGCTCCAGGCTCCCCTGACCACATCAGGGCATAAAGCGTATGTTTCCTCTTCTGGCCCTACTGTGTCTTTGCTGGGGGAAGGGGAGAGTGTGAGGTCAGGACAGGGCCCTCTGGGGTTGTGGCCTGTGTAACTATCTCCTTGATCCACACGTACAGGGCCAAGCTGGTCTGGGTTTGGTGGCTGGGGTGCCTGAGCCCCAGGTGTGCTTGGAAGGGGCTTCAAGGGACTGCCTGGGACCAGGTGAGCTGGGGAAAATGCTGCATGTCAGCCTGGGAGGTGGGGACCTAAGTGTGCATGCACTGGGGACCTAGAGAAGGAACCAGTTTCTGGGCACTAACTAGGACCAGTGGAGCCAGAGTGGCCCTTGCATCCTGCCAGAAACATCTCTGTGGTTCATCAAGAAACCTCAAAGAACCTCAAGCACAGTGCTGCCCTTGGGTCAAACCCTTATATCCAGCAGGTGCCTGCAAAATGTCACTTTGCTGCCAGGATGGACCAAATAAGTTTACATGACCTGGGGAGATCAGCTGGGGGCTTCAGACGGGGAAGGGGTGATTGGGGTTGCTTATCCTCCTGGCTGTGGTTGGGATGAGTGCTAGAGAAGTGACCCAGAGAATCCCCCGGAGGTGGGTGTGTTTGCCATCTGCCCTCAAGGTCCCCCTGATACTTCAGAGTCAAGCTCTGCTTGCCCTCACTCCCCTGCCGGGGCCATTGGTGTCTAGGTGCCCAAGCACCCCGCGAGGAGTGTTGTTCCTCTTTCCCTGCTGCCTGTGTGGGCTGGAGGGGCTGTGATGGAACTGGGGGCCCCTGGGAAACTGTGGCTGGCTGGGACAGCCCTGCCCCACCAATGTTTACGTAATTCCACAGTCAGCCCAGAATAAATTGGGCCAGAAGGAAGGGGCTTCGGTGGTCTGCCCCTACACCACCACCATATAGAGGGGGTCCTGAGGCGCAGAGTAGGAGTGTGAAAAGGTGAGGGTCACAGAGTGGAACTCAATTCACTGCTTCTGATATTTGGCTTCCACAGAGGGGCTCCAGTGCTTGTTCTAGGCTCTAATCTCCCTCCATGTTGGGTGGGCATGGGATTACCCCCATGCATGGGCATCAGGCAATGACCAGCCATTAGGAAACACCCCACCGCACACTAGATCACAGAACATGCACGTGGGTGAGAGCTCTGCTCCCAACTCAGGCCACTGCCCGTTCTCTGATCCAGGACGGCAGCACTTTCACACTCACCCCTCGTCTTTGTCAGCCTGAGTGAGCACAGAGGGGTCCACTAAATGCAGCAGTTACCTCTGGGTCCCTGAGGGGTTGCCCGTATTTACATGCTGATGCCCTCACCACAGCCCCTCCTTTAGCAGGGACTACTAAGAAGGGTTAGGATGACATAAACCCTGTAACACCCAGAGAACCACCAGCTGCAGCTCCGAGACCACAGCTGTTTTTCCTTGCCACCCCCTTGAGATGCACTCTTTACAGAAAGCCTAGGCCAGAATGATTCTCTCGAGCCTTGGTGGCCCCTGCACTCCTTTCATGACCCCCCCCCCCCAACCCTTAGGCCCAGAGAGATGAAGGACAAGGCACGGTGGCCACACTTTCTCTGACGACATCCTGTGGGAGAAGAGGATGTGCTAGGGGAGGAGGAACATACTGCACAAAGCGAGTCCTGGGAGGAAGACTCACCAGTGGGAGTCTCTTGGGGTTGTTTCAGCATGGGGGCCTCTTTGGTGGTTCAGTGGAGAGGTTTGTCTGGTGACCCCCTTGGTGGGAACTTGGGTGGCTTTATGTTCTTCCTGGGGGATGCAGATGGTTTGACATCCTCCTTGGGGAGCACCTGTGCTTTAATGTCTCCCTTGGTGGTCTGACATCCTCCTTGGGGGGCACTGGTGATTTCACGTTCTTGGCAAGCCCTGGTGAAATAATGTTCCCCTTGTGGTGGTTTGAGGACCTCCTCTTTGGTGCTGTAACACCGAAGGAGCTTGGGTATCTGCGAGTTCTGTCCAGGCTGGCTGGGAGGTGGGGAGAGTCCACAGGTTTTTCCACGACTCTTTTTCTATCTTAGGGACTATTTCCTGAATGTCTATGGGGGATAGAAAAGATATAAACACAAATTCCTCAAAGTGTCATTTTCTCAATCTGCATTTGCTATGTGGTAAACCCACAGTAATCTCTTAAATGTCAGAACCTCTGCCACCAGCTCAGGGTCATTCTTCTACACTCCCCTGCCCAGATGTTGGGTGGGCTCACATACAGCCCTCCAGTTCCGCCTGGGTATGTCTCACCAAGGAAGCTCTCAGAAAGCAGAAGCTAACATTTGCTTAAAGATCATACATTTTGCAATAATTCCTTCCAAATCAGACTTATAGAAAAAAAAAAGAACATATTTTCCCACTAGGATGTGAGCTTCCTTGCGGGGAGGCACTTTGACTTGTTTGCCACTATAGTCCCATGTCACATACGAAGTAGTTGGTGAGTTTTTTTTTTCTTTTTTCTTGGACTAATTGACTGATGGAAAACTGGTAATAGAGAGCTAGAGAATTCATATCTACTCTCCAACTCAAGGCACATTTTTTTAAATGCATAAAATACAAACAAAAAACTCATTAAAATTATTTAAGCATTAACAATATAGTGAGGAATTCAAGGGCCCAAATCATGAAGAACATGAGAATCCAAAACGGTAAGCCCAGATGCAACTATACACCGTCTATAAGAAACTCACTATTTTTTTATCTTTTTAAAATGTCTAAGAAACTTTAAATCATTTTTAAGCTAGATGCTAAGTTTCATATGAGGACCAATCAGGTCAGAAAATTTAAGTAAAGTAAGAATAAATGGAAAATACCATTTCTGATACAAAGGGTGTTTTTTTAATTGAAGTATAGTTGATACACAGTATTGGTTTCCATTGTACAACAGTGAGTTGACATTTGACATTGAATGCTCACCCCTAGTAAGTGTAGTTACTATGTGTCAACACACAAAGAGATTACAATATTATTGACTATATTCCCCATGCTGTGCTTTCAACCCCATGATTAACTCATGTTATAATTGGCATTCTGTACTTCTTTATCCCCTTCACCTTCTTCACTTAACCCTCCCCCAATGGCAACAACCAGATTCTTCTCTGTGTCTGTTAGTCTGATTCTCTTTTGTTCATTTTGTTTTTTAAGATTCTACATGTAAGTGGTATCATAGGGTATTTGTCTTTCTTTGCCTGACTTATTTCACTTAGCATAATACCCTCTAGGTCCATCCATGCTGTCACAAATGGCAAGATTTCCTCCTTTTTTATGTCTGAGTAATATTCCATTGTATATTTGTGCATTTTCTTTATCCATTCATCTGTTGATGGATATTTAGATTGATTCCATATATTAGCTATTATAAATAATGCAGCAATAAACACAGTAGTGCTTGTATCTTTTTGAGTTGGTTATTTTGTTTTCTTCAGGTATATTTCAAGGAGTGAAATTCCTGGGTCATAGGGTATTTATAGTTTTAGTTTTTTGAGAAAGACTGACCTAGGAAGAAACAGAAAATCTGAACAGACCAGTTACCAGCAATGAAATTGAATTGGTAATCAAAAAACTACCCAAGAACAAAATCCCTGGAACAGATGGCTTCACTGCTGAATTTTATCAGACATTTAGAGAAGATATAATCCCCATTCTCCTTAAAGTTTTCCAAAAAATAGAAGAGGAAGGAATACTTCCAAAGTCATTCTATGAAGCCAGCATCACTCTAATACCAAAACCAGGCAAAGGCACCACAAAAAAAGAAAATTACAGACCAATATCCCTGATGAACGTAGATGCAAAAATACTCAACAAAATATTAGCAAACCGAATTAAAAAATACATCAAGAGGATCACACACCATGATCAAGTGGGATTCATCCCAGGGATGCAAGGATGGTACAACATTTGAAAAATCCATCAACATCATCCACTACATCAATAAAAAGGACAAAAATCACATCATCTCCATAGATGCTGAAAAAGCATTTGACAAAATTCAACAATCATTCATGATAAAAACTCTCAACAAAATGGGTATAGAGGGCAAGTACCTTAACATAATAAAGGCTATATATGACAAAGCCACAGGACTGTGCAATGGGGCAGCCAGGGCAAGAAGGGGCACAGGCAGAATGAATCTGTGTGTCATGCTTGTACCACCTTGGTGGGACTGCCAGCTCTGACAGGTGTAGTGAGGGCTAGGAGGCTACCTCTGTCACATCTGGAGCTGCTGAATTTACTCTGACCGTGATTTTGTCAGCATTGTCAATGTGCGTGGGGAATGCAGACAGTGGTGCTAACAAGCTCCTCTGATCTCAGATTTCTAGCTGTTCTGCTGCTGTTTGGTGGGGCTCTCTCCACTACCATGCCTGTTTTTCCTGCTGTTTTTTATAGTTTTTTTCTCTCTCATTGTGCAGAAGGTGTTCACTAACCCCTCTGTCCTTGGGATGAACTGCTCTGTTAGTAGGTGTATATTTGGTGTGTCTCTTTCTACACCACCATAATGGACTGCACCTCAAGAAATTCACTTTAAAGACGTACATAAAGGATGGAAAAAGATACACCATGTTAACACTACTGAAAAGAAAGATGGAGTTGCTGTTAATATCAAACCAAGTAGATTTCAGGACAAAGAATATTACCAGGAATAAAGGCTATTTTACAAAGAGATAACCTCATCAAAAGACATAACAGTGCTAAATATTTATACACTTACCAGCCAAACTCCAAAATACATGGAGCAAACACAGATAAGTCTGCAAAGATAAATCTACAATTATACTTGAAGATGTAAATACTTCACTCTTAATAGAACTGAGCAGAAAATGAGATATGCAAGAACTGAAAACACTATTAACTAAGTGGGCAGGTCCAAGATAGTGGCATAGCAAGTGCCTGAAACCACCTCCCCCCTAATTTCAAACTGTACTACAAAACTATAGTAATCAGAACAGTATAATACTGGCGTAAGACCACACACAGATCAGTGGAACCCAACACAGAGACCAGAAATAAACCCACACCTATATGGTCAATTAATGTATGATAAAGGAGGCAAGAATATACCGTGGGGAAAGCAGAGTCTCTTCAATAAATGAGGTTGGGAAAACTGGGTCACTATCTTATACCTACTCAAAATGGGTTAAAGATCTAAATGTAAGACCTGAAATCATAAAAATCCTAGAAGAACACAAGCAGTAATCTCTTGAACTTCAATATTAGAATTTTTTTTCTGGATATGTCTCCCCAGGCAAGGGAAACAAAAACAAAAATAAACAAGTAGGACTACATCAAACTAAAAAGCTTCTGTGTAGTAAAGGAAACCAAGAAAGCAAAAAGGCAACTTAAGGTATAGGATATATTTGCAAATGACATATCTCATAAAGGGCTAATATCCAAAATATATAAAGAAATACAATTCAACACCATAAACAAATAATACAATTAAAAAATGGGAAGAGGACTTGAATAGGCATTTTTCCAAAGACATACAGATGGCCAACAGATATATGAAAAGATGCCCAGCACCACTAATCAGGGAAATGCAAACCAAACCCAAAGAGATCTCATCTTACACCACTCAGAATGGTTACCGACAGGTGTTGGTGAGGATGTGGAGAAAAGGGAAACTTTGTACACTGCAGGTGGTAATGCAGTATGAAGGTTTCTCAAACTAAAAACAGAAATACCATGTGACCCAGGAATTCCACTTCAGGGAATTTACTCAAGGAAAACAGTCATTAATTCAAGCATTTCTATGTTTATCGCAGCATTATTTACAATAGCCAAAATATGGAAGCAAATTTAAATGCCTATCAATGGATAAAAAGGAGGTGGTATAGATATATATACAATAGAGTCTTACCTAGTCATTAAAAAAGAATGAAATCATGCCATTTGCAACAACGTGAAGACGTAGAGGGTATTAATGCTAAGTGAAATAAGTCAGAAAAGGCAGATACCATGATTTCACTCACAGATCTATGACTCTTCTATTCACTGTGGAATCTTAAAAAACAAATGAACAATCAAAACACATAGACACAGAGGAAAGAGTGGTGGTTGCCACAGGAAAGGAGTGTGGGGTGTTGGGTGAAATAGGCAAAGGGGAAAAAAGAATGTTCAATATCATGATCTGAGCGATGGTCATGTGAGCGTGGACACATGTCAAAATTCATGGATCTGCACACTAAGATTTGGGCATTGTATGTACCTCAAAAAAATTTCGAGTTAAAAAATAAAACAAACCCAGCATTGACCAACTTGACCTAGACAGCACTCCACTCAATAATAGCAAAATACACATTCTTTCAAGTGCACATGAAAATGCTACCAAGATGTATGATATTCTGGGCCATAAAAATAGTCCTAAAGATTTTAAAAGGACTTAGGTCACATTAGGTATGTTCTCTGACCACACAGAACTAAATTAGAAATCAATAACATAAAGATAGCGGGGTAATTCCCAAATATTTGGAAACTAACATACTTCTAAAAAAAAAAAAACTCAGGTGACGCAGAGGAACTAACACTACCTGATTTTAAGACTTCATATAAAACTATAGTAGTCAAGCAATATGATACCGGCATAAAGATAGACAAGCAGATGAATGGAACAGGACTGAGAAACTAGAAAGAGATCCTCACATGAACAAAGTTTTCTAAAGGTGCAAAGGCAGTTCAATGGAAAACAAAGTCAATTGTTCCAGCACCTTTTGTTGAAAAGACTCCCTACAGACACCAAAAAAACCACCCCCGTACTTTAATACATACCTTGCGCTATATACAAAAATTAATTCAAAATGATCATAGACCTAAATATAACACTGCAAACTATAAAATGTCTAAGAAAAAAAAAGAAAAACTTTACCTTCAGCAAATTTTTCAGAAATGACACCACAAGCATGATTTGTCTAACAAAAAATTTGATAAATTACTTTAATTTCTGCTTTTCAAAAGACATCATTTGAGGGATGAAAAGACAAGGCATAGACTAGGGGAAATTATCTGTAATGCATATATCTGATTAAGGACTTGTATCTAAACATAAGTATGCCTCAAAACTCTAATAATAAAACAAACTCACCATAGAACAGATGAAAGATTTGAACAAACACTTCCCAAAAGGATATGCACATGGCAAATAAGCACAGGAAAAGATGTTTAACATTATTAAACATTAAGGAAATGCAACCAAATCACAATGATGCTCCACTCCTCACATACTTGAATGGTTTAGATGAAAAAGAGTGAACAAACCAACTATTGGTAAAGATGTTGAAAGTGGAACTCTCACTCAGTGCTGGAGGGAATGTGAAATGGTACAACCACTTTGGAAATCCATTTGGAAGTCTCCTGAAAAGCTACACATGTACCTACCACATGACCCAGCTATTCTACGAAAAGGTATTTAAGAGAAATGAAAGTTTATCCCCATACAAAGATGTGTACAGTGTACACAGATATTCATAATAGTTTTATTTACAGTAGCCCCAAACTTGGAAGCAACCCAAATGTCTATCACATGTGACTGGATAAGCAAACCGTGGTGTGTCCACACAATGGAATACTATTCAGCGATAACAAAATTAACTACTGATACACATAACAACATGGGAGAATCTCATAACAGTTATGCTGAGTGAAGGAAGCCAGACAAGAACTAGTATCTACTGTTGATTCACTTTATATACAATTCTGGAAAATGCAAACTAATCTACAGTGACAGAAAGCAGGTCAGGGGTGTCTGGGGACAGGGGTGCTCAGGGAAGGGCAGGAGGGAGTGATCACAGAGGCATGAGGAAACTTATTGGTGATGAATCTGTTCATTTTCTTAGTTGTGGCAATAGCTTCATAAGTGTACACCTAAAACATTAACTTGATATATCTGCACCAAATATTACACTTTATTATGCAGTGCTAAATATTATACTTCAACTGTCTGCAGCTTATCATATGTTAATTATTTCTCAGTAAAGCTGTCTCTAAAAACTTTCTAATCATTTTTTTAAAATACTGAATTCCATCTGTGACCCAGGCATTGTTTTAGGTGTTGAAGAGGCCTCAGTGAACAACAATAAAAATCCCTTCCATCATGGAGGTTGCATTCTCCCTGGAGGAGGAAATGACTAATAAATAAGCAACTTAATAGCATGTTAGGAGGTGATAAATGCTATGGAAAAATGGCTGATCAGAGCAAGGGTTAGAGTGAGTTGGCAATTTTAAATAAGATTTCCAGAGTAAACTTTTCTGAGGCGTTATTTGAGCCAAAGCTTGAAGTAGCTGAGTGAGTGAACCATTTTGGCTATCTGAAAGGTGCTGAGGCAAGAGCTTCATAGATGTTTGAGGAGAAGTGACTTGAGCAGAGAAGTAAGACCAAGTAGGACATCCTGGGCCTTGCTGGGACTTTGGCTTTTACTCCAAGTGAAATGAAGGGACGATGGAAGTTATGATCAAGGAACAAGAGGTGACATATCTGACTTAGCTTTTAACTGGATCACTCTAGCAGCTGTACTGAAAGCAGATTAGGTGGGGAGGGAAGGGGAAGGCTGGCCAAGGGTGGAAGCACAGACACCAACTAAGACTATTCCAGTGACCTAAGTGAGAGCTGACGATGATAGCTTGGTTCCGGGTGGTAGCAGTGGCATGGTGGGAAGTGGCTCCATTGGAATATTCTCTAAAGGTACAACCAACAGAATTTGCCAATGGATTGGATGTGGGGTGTATAAGAGAGGATTCAGGGATGACTTCAAGATTTTTTGTCTAAGGACCAAGATAATTTCCATTGACTGGAAAAATGCAGATAAAGCAGATTTGGGGGATGGGAGATGAAGAGTTCAGCTGCTTGGCGCATGGTACATTTGAGATTTCTATTAGACATCCAAATGAAAATTGAAAAGGATATGAATCTAGAGATGTAAAGGTATCTTGAAACCCTAGTAAAAATTTGCAGAATAATCAATACTGAGTCATTTTAAATTAAGTCACTACTTTTTTTTTTTGCAACCAGGCAGAAAGATCAGTTTATTAGGTGAAACTGGGACGACCTCTGATTTCTCCATAGAATTATTCAATGCTTGAGAACAGTGAAACAATCCCTAAAACATCCAAGAATGTAACCCAAGCATGTGTTATGAACTCCAGTTTTGATGTAAGCTTAAAGGCTGTAGATAAAATTGTTGAATATAGAAGAACTAAGCTGTACTGTTCCCATGTACTCTTCTTGAAGAGACTGTTAAAAGCTGAACTTCTTCCCAGAGGAGATAAATGGAAAAACTGTAGCAAAAAGATTATCTTGAGCAGTTAATTGAACTGAAGGATTAAGACTAAAACAAATATAGGTATTAAGTATTACAAATCTTGCCAAAATAGAGATGATATACTAGGAGGGGATGAGGGAGAGAAGATTTAAGTTAGCTGATTACTCTGTTTCTTTTCCAGTGGTGGTAGTTTAAAGATACGAACTAGTGTTAATAAATCAAGTAATAAAGCTACATTTTCCAAGAAAGGATTTCTATAGGGTAATGCTGGCTCATTTTGCATCTCCCCACATTTGTTTAATGATCATGGAGAGCAACAAGGAGAGAAAAAACACCTAGGAACATCCTAAGAGTACAAACCAAAGTTAAGCAAAGAGGTGAAACAAAAATTTAAAAACTCAGATGATATGGGAAAGCAATAGGAAGATGTAAAACAAACTGACAGGACTGAATGAAAATGAAGAGAAAGACAAAGATTATTTGCAAGGTATATAAAGAAGAAAAGTTGAGTAGTGGCATAAAGGATAGAAATGTCTGCATTCAAGAAAATGAAATGAAGAAAGTAATAAAAAAGATTATAGAGAACTTGAAACAAACAATTCAAAAAAGACATTTAAAAAATCCATTTACAATAGCACCAAAAAGAGTAAAATAGGAATAAATTTCACCAAAGAAGTGAAAGATTTGGACACTAAAAACTACAGAAAAACTGTCAAAACAAATTAAAGAAGACATAAATGGAAAGATATCCCATGTTCATGAAATGTAAAACAATATTGTTAATAACACTACTACCCAAAGAGCTCTATAGGTTCAATGCAATCCCTATCAAAGTTCCCAACTTTTACAGTTTTACATCTTAAAATTCATGTGAATCTCAAGGGACTCTGGAAAGCCAAAACAACATTAAAAAAGAACAAAGTTGAAGGACTCACACACCTCACTTCAAAACTTACTACAAAGCTATACTAATCAAAACAGTGTGGTACTGGCATACAGACAGACATATAGACCAATGGAAAAGGATAGGTAGCCCAGAAATAAACCCCTGTAAGTACAGTCAATTGATTATACACACAGGTGCTAAGACCATTCAATGGGAAAAGTTCATTTTTCAAAAAAAGTTACTGGAAAACATGGATATCCAGATACTAAAGAATGATGTTGGTCTTACTACGCTGATGGACAGTGACTATAATGGAGTATGTGGTGGGGACTTGATAATAGGGGGGAATGTAGTGACCACAATGTTGCTCATGTGAAACCTTCATAAGATTATATATCAGTAATACCTTAATTAAAAAAAAAAGAATGATGTTGGACCCTTACCTTACACCATATACAAAAATGAACTAAGGATGGGCCAAACATCTAAAGGTATGAGCTGAACTATTAAATTCTTTGAAGAAAACATAGGGAAGAATCTTGACATTGGGTTAGGCAATGATTTCTTGGATATGACCAAAAACAAAAGAAAAGTGGACAAATTGGACTTGGTGAATTAAAAACTTTTGTCCATCAAAGGACACTAATCAACAGAGTAAAAAAGGCAACACACAGAATGGGAGAATATTTTCAAATCACATATCTGATAAAAGATTGGTATCCAGAACATATAAAGAACCCCTAAAACTGAACAAAATGAACCAAGTTGAAAAATGAGCTAACAACTTGAACAGACATTCTCCAAGGAAGATATACAAATTGCCAGTAAGTACATTAAAAGATATTCATTATCATTAATTGGGAAATGTAAGTCAAAACCACAATAAGACACCACCTCACACCCATTAGGATGGCTATTGGAAAAAAACAGAAAATAACAGAAGTTGGTGAGGATGTGGGGAAATTAGAACCCTGTATTGTGGTGGTGGGAAGGTAAAATAGCGCAGCCTCTATGAAAACAACAAGGCAATTCCTCAAAAAAATAAAAATAGAATTATCATATTATCCAAGAATTCCACTTCTTAGTATATACTCAAAAGAATTAAAAACAGAAACATGAATAGTTATCTGTATGCTCATATTTATAGCAGTATTCACATGGAAACCCAAATGTCCACTAGTTGACAAATGGATAAACAAAACACAGTATACACATACAATAGAGTATTATTTAGTCTTAAAAAGGAAATCCTGAGGCATGTTACAACATGCATGAACCTTGAAAATACTGTGCTAAGCAAAATAAGCCAGTCCCAATAGGACAAAAACTGTGTGATTCTATCATATGAAGTACTTAAAGTAATCAAAATCATAGGAACAAACAGAATGGAACTTGTGGGAGGGCGGGAAATGGAGAGTTATTGTTTAATGGATACAGAGTTTCTGGGTTTTTTTTAAAGCTTTATTGAGGTATAATTGACAAAAATAGTATATATTTAAGGTATACAACTTGATGTTTTGATATACCTATACATTGTAAAATAATCACTACAATCAAGATAATTAACCTCATATAATCATCATCTCCATACATTTACCATTTTCCTGTGTGTGGTGAGAATACTTAAGATTTATCCCCTTAGCAAATTTCAAGTGTGCAACACAGTATTAACTATAGTCACAATGCTGTATATTAGATTTCCAGAAATTATTCATCTAGCATAGCTGAAACTTTGTACCCTTTGACCAACATCTTCCCATTCTCCCTCCCTCCTATTAGCTGCCATTCTATTCTCTGCTTCTATGAGTTTGACTATTTTAGACTCTACATGTTAAGTGAGATCTTGGAATATTTGTCTTTCTATGTCTGGCTTATTTCATTTAGTATAACATCCTCCAGGATCATCCATGGTGTTGCAAATGGCAAGATTTCCTTCCTAAGGTTGAATAATACTTTATGCCAGAAACTAACTGAGCTACGCCTACACATCAGGCAAACAAAAAAAGACCCATATAGAAATGGGGAGGTGAAGCTGAGACACAGTTTGGCCATATGCCTCACCCCTAGCCTGGTGACACACACCAGAAGGGAACTCAAAACTTCCAGCTTCTCCCTGAGAAGCAAAGGGTTTGGACCCCATAGCTGCTGCCCCAGCTTTTAAGACTTCAACCTGAGGTGAGCCCCCAAAACATTTAGCTTTGAAAGCCAACATGGCTTTTGTCTACCAAACCCACAAAGCTATATAGCAAACTAAGACACAGTTCTTAAAGGGCTCATGTGGATTCACCATTGTTAATGCCTAGGGCCCACTGCAGAAGCAGCTGACTAAAACACACCCAGTCTTTCCATGAAAGAGGCTTACTTGCTTATATTAATAGCTTCAGCTAGAGGGTCAGGCTTCAAATTTAATACACCCTGAGAAGCCAATTGAAACACTCTCCAGAGACCAGAAGGCTGGTGGATGCTCTTAATGCCCTCTCTCTGCTTTATTCCAGGTCACCAGTACCTCCCAGAAAGGAGCTTGCATATGTCTGCCACCCTTATTTTTGTAGCTGCTTCCCAGGGCATGCCCCTTGATTGCCCAGCATTAGCGGCCAATGTTTACATTCATGGGTCCCACAGGACTGTAATGAAGAAACATTACCTGGCTAACCTTCCAGGGCCCAGCACAGACGCAACAACCAGAAACAACCAGTCCTTCTGAGAAAGAGGCCCATTTCCTTATCTTAAAATCTGTGGCCTAAGGGTCAGGCTTCTAATTTAAGACACACCTTGGGGTCAACTGAAATCTCTTCTGAGACCAGGAAGGTCAGTGGGTGCTGTCTCCATGCTCGCCCTCTGCCCCAAACCAGGTCACTGATGTCTCCAAGAAAGGAGTGCATGTATACTTCCGGTGACTGGGCTTTTGTGGCTGCCATTCAGAGGACACATCCTTTGATAGCCTGGCTCTGGTAATGGGTTTGTGTCACAGGTTCAACAAACAAAGAACCAGTTCATAATTGGCAATCCCCTCATGGCTCAGTGCAAAAGTAGAAACACCCATCTCCTAATCTTCCCCTGAGAGAGGTGCATTTGCATACTTTAAAAATTATGGCCTGAGAGTCTAGCTTTTAACCAGTCTGCATCTACTGCTTACGGAGATCCGGATCTTCCTCTTTGGGATATTGACACACACTCAACTGCTGGAGCCACTAAGAACAAGCAAGTCTGCCTAGACAATCACAAAAGTATGAAAGACAACCAAAAGCTAGGGTGGAGAGGAACAATAAGGCTCATCTCCTACACATGACCACTCTTTCAAGATGGGAGAGGTGGCTTTTTAAAATCTAATTATTAGAACCAACACAGAGTCAAGGTAAATGAAGAAACAGAGGAATATGTTCCCAGTGAAAGAAAAAGATAAAACCTCAGGGGAAAAAAAACTAATGAAAAGGAGATAAGTGATTTACTTGATAAGGAGTTCAAAATAGTGGTCATAAAGATGTTCACCACGGTCAGAAGACCAATGCATGAACAAAGAATTTCAACAAAGAGAAAGAAAATATAAGTACCAAACAGAAATCAGAGAGCCAAAGAGTACAGTAACTGCACTTAAAAATTCAATAGAGGGATACTAAGGGGGATTCAAGACGGCGGCATGCCGAAAACCATGGAGAACTCCTCCGAAAACCACAAATAGTACAAAAATATAGTTAATTAGTACAACTAACCCTAAAACAGCAAGAAGAAAGAAGGCTGAACCAGACTGCATACAGACCTCACAAACAGAGCAGACCTCACAAAACAGGGTAATGTAAGAAAGCCTTAATCCAGCAGGACCCAAGTCCTTCCTCCACACCAGCTCACTGGCGGGAGGAAGAGAAAGAGAGCGGGGAGAGGGTGGAAGCTTGGGACTGCTGAACACCTAGCCCTGGAAAACTGCTTTGTGAGCGGAAGCCTAAATTGTGTGGTGCCCTGGACGATGGGGAGCTTGGACGGGCAGAGGGCCTGGGAGACTGACATTCTGGCCGTTTGTGGAGGATGGGATCCACACCTGGCTGCTCTGTGTGAGAGGAAGGGCGGGTGGTCTGAGAGGCTTCCTAGCAGCCAGAGGGCTGCTGAAGTGGCAGGGTTTGCACAGAGCTTGCTGCACGGGAGAAGGGAGAGCTGGACGAGGTTGTCCAGGCGCACTCTGCCCAGCTGGTTGGGAACTTTGAGGAGCTTCAGGTGCTCCATCCCCCTGGCTGCCTATTTAGCTCTGAGGTCCCCCACTGTGACATGCAGCCTGCTGCACCTTCCTCCTAGCCTGCCAGCACCTACTCGCAAACTGGCAGTCACTGTGCTGGCATCAGGCCAGCCAGAGGGAGGCCCTGCCTACAACAGCTAGAGATGCAAAGCACAGAGGCTTATACATGTGTGCTTGGCCAACTGGCTCTGACACTGGAGACAGGCACCACAGACAGGAATCAGGAAACAGATCTTTCCTCCCCCCAGGCACCAGCTCCGCTCCCCTATGACCCCCAACCTCACTCTAGGGGCTGAGCAGCTCCAGAGACTGGAGCTTTTGTGCACTAGTAGGCACCACACAGATATATGAAATGTCAAAAGAACATGGTTCAGACCAAAATCCCATAAACCCCAGAAAAAGGGCCAAATGAAACTGAACTCACCAATCTTCCTGAGAGTTCAAAATAAAAATTATAAACATGCTTATGGAGGTACAGAAAAATATTCAAGAACTCAGGAACAAATTTAAGTCGGAGATTCAATCAATAAGAAATTCCATATATGAAATGAAACATACAATGGAGGGATTTAAAAGCAGATTAGATGTAGTAGAAGAGATGGTAAATGGAATAGAAATTAGAGAAGAAGAATACAGAGAAGCTGAGGCACAGAGAGAAAAAAGAATCTCTAAGAATGAAAGAATATTGAGAGAACTGTGTGATGAATCCAAACGGAAAAATATTCACATAATAGGGGTGCCAGAAGAGGATGAGAGAGAAAAAGGGATAGACAGTGTCACTGAGGAGGTAATTGCCGAAAACTTCCCCAATCTGGGGAAGGATATAGTCTCTCAAGCCATGAGGGGCACAGATCTCCCAACACAAGGGACCCAAGGAAGACAACATCAAGACGTATAATAATTAAAATGGCAAAGATCAAGGATAAAGACAGACTTTTAAAAGCAGCTAGAGAGAGAAAGATCACATACAAAGGAAAGCACATGAGGCTATCATCAGACTTCTCAACAGAAACCTTACAGGCCAGAAAGGAGTGGCATGATATATTTAATGCAATGAAGCAGAAGGGCCTTGAACCAAGAATACTCTAACCGGCAAGGTTATCATTTAAATTTGAAGAAGGGATTAAACAATTTTCAGAGAAGGAAAAGCTGAGAGAATTTACCTCCCACAAACCACCTCGACAGTGCATTTTGGAGGGACTCGTATAGATGGAAGTATTCCTAAGGCTAAATAGATGTCACCCAAGGGCTAGACAAAGAGTACAGAATATGATTCATCACATACAAAGAATGGAGGAGGAAGAAAAAGGTGGAAAAAAAAAGCTTTAGGTTGTGTTTGTAATAGCATACAAAGTGAGTTAAATTAGACTGTTAGTAAGGGAATTACCCTTGAACCTTTGGTAACCACGAATCTAAAGCCTGCAATGGCAATAAGTACATACCTATCAATAATCACCCTAAATGTAAATGGACTGAATGCACCAATCAAAAGACATAGAGTCACTGAATGGATAAAAAAGCAAGACCTATCTATATGCTGCCTACAAGAGATTCACTTTAAAACCAAAGACATACACAGACTAAAAGTGAAGGGATGGAAAAAGATATTTCATGCAACTAACAGTGAGAAAAAAGCAGGAATTCCAGTACTTGTATCAGACAAAGTAGACTTCAAAACAAAGGCAGTCATAAGAGACAAAGAAGGACATTACATAATGATAAAAGGGTCAATCCAACAAGAAGATATAACCATTATAAATATCTATGCGCCCAACACAGGATCACCTACATATGTGAAACACATACTAAAAGAATTAAAAGGGGAAATAGAATGCAATGCATTCGTTCTAAGAGGCTTCAACACTCCACTCACTCTGAAGGGCAGATCAACCAGACAGAAAATAAACAAGGAGACAGAGTCACTGAACAACATGTTAGAACAGATGGACCTAAAAGACATCTACAGAACTCTACACCCAAAAGCAGCAGAATACACATTCTTCTCAAGTGCACATGGAACATTTTCAAGAATACATCACATAGTAGGCCACACAAAGAGCCTCAGTAAATTCAAAAATATTGAAATTGTACCAACCAGCTTCTCAGACCACAAAGGTATGAAATTGGAAATAAATTATGCAAAGAAAATGAAAAATCCCACAAACACATGGAGGCTTCACAACATGCTCCTAAATAACCAATGGATCAATGACCAAATAAAAACAGAGATCAAGCAATATATGGAGACAAATGAAAGCAATAATTCAACATGGCAAAATCTGTGGGATGCAGTGAAGGCCGTGCTAAGAGGAAAATATATTGCAATACAGGCCTACCTCAAGAAAGAACAATCCCAAATGAACAGTCTAAACTCACAATTAATGAAACAAGAAAAGGAAGAACAAATGAGGCCCAAAGTCAGTAGAAGGAGGGACATAATAAAGATTAGAGCAGAAATAAATAAAATCAAGAAGAATAAAACAGTAGAAAGAATCAATGAAAGCAGGAGCTGGTTCTTTGAGAAAATAAACAAAATAGATAGACCCCTAGCCAGACTTATCAAGAAAAAAAGAGAGTTGACACACATAAACAGAATCAGAAATGAGAAACGAAAAATCACTACAGACATCAGAGAAATACAAAGAATTATTAGAGAAAACTATGAAAAATTATATGCTAACAAACTAGATAACCTAGAAGAAATGGACAACTTTCTAGGAAAATTCAACCTTCCATGGCTGACCCAGAAAGAAACACAAAATCTGAACAGACCAATTACCAGCAACGAAATTGATTTCTAATTGAAAACCTATCTAAGGGCGGCCGGCCGGGTACCTGGGGTTCGGGGCAGGGGCAAGTGGGGCCTCTTTGCCATTGTGCCCTAGCAGCGCCCGAACATCGTGCAGGCCACCGGCACCATGAAGATCTGGACTTCGGAGCACGTCTTTGACCACCCATGGGAAACTGTTACAACAGCTGCAATGCAGAAATACCCAAACCCTATGAACCCAAATGTGGTTGGAGTTGATGTATTGGACAGACATACAGATCCCTCCGGAAAGTTGCACAGCCATAGACTTCTCAGCACAGAGTGGGGACTACCTTCCATTGTGAAATCTCTTATTGGGGAAGCAAGAACCAAAACATATGTTCAAGAACGTTCTGTAGTTGATCCTGTAGAGAAAACAATGGAACTTAAATCTACTAATATTTCATTTACAAATATGGTTTCAGTAGATGAGAGACTTACATACAAACCATATCCTCAGGACCCAGAAAAAACTGTTTTGACTCAAGAAGCCATAATTACTGTGAAAGGAGTCAGTCTCAGCAGCTACCTTGAAGGACTGATGGCAAGTACGATATCTTCAAATGCTAGTAAAGGCCGTGAAGCAATGGAATGGGTAAGACGTAAATCAGATGCTGAGCTTGAGGAATTGACAGCATCGGCAATAGGGAGCATGAGGACACCAATGGCTGCAGCAGCATTTGTAGAAAAATGATGAAAAAAGAAGTTGGGTCTACAACACCTGACCCTCCCCCGCCCCCGGTCTCTACAAACTAGCAATATATTTATTTGTTATTTAAAAAATAAAACTATAAGTAGTTTTAAAAAAATAAGCTGAAAAGGCTATGTGACTTTTCATCAGTACAAACAGATGCAGGGTTTCTGAGGAAAGGGGATCACTGAAATTAGCATTGTTTGAAATAACTGATTAGTTTTGAAGAATCTGATATTTTTGTGAATATTTAACAATTTTTGAAAAGTTATTGGAAATTGTTATTGGCATATTAAATAAATCTCCTTAAGTTGAATTTTAAAGCTTTCATGCTTTGGAACTCTACCTGGCTTTGGACCAACCCTGAGCAAAGCAGAGCCATCCCTTAAATGTACACAGTTGCCTTGCTGCAGTAAACATCAGATGATTGCATGAGGGAACTCACTTGAAAAGGAGATACTGTATAGTTTTAAAAGATATTAATTTATGTAGAATAACTTGCTGTGCTATAAACCACCATTGAAAACCACAGTGTTTGAATTTGGTACTTAAATACATTTTTGGAGTGAAAATTATCACTAAAGTAATATATGACTCCTACAAAAATATGATTATTAAGAGTACTGTATTGATTTGCCAAAGTTTTATAACTTAGTAAAAGTATTACCTTCCTTGGGTTTGTACTTTATGAGTTAGTATGCTATACCGTGGGCTGGTTGTTAACTGAAAAAATAAAGTCATTACCAAATTTTGCAGCACTCTTAAACAGAAGAACAGCTGTTCACGTCTTTTAGCATTTCAAATTTGCCTAACTTATAAATTTCCATGTGTCAAAATCATGGTTCTGTAATTGCTAAAAGCATGATATGTCAGGTTATTTGAATATAATTACTTTGTGAAGTAATTGTGACCACAAAACATCTTTTTTTACATGAAGAGCTGTACATCATTTGAAATCACTCAAGTGATGTCTTGATCTGAAGCATAAATCCCAAGTACTTAATGTTTTTAACAATACAGTGCCACAGCCGAGGTGGGGGTGGTGGAGAAGGAAAAATAGGGAAAAAAAGCATTGACCTAAACTAACCAGTACGTGGATTGCTTTGCAGCTTGTATTTCTGGGAAGTCCTTATTTTGAATGCTGAGGGGCAGCTGCAATCAGAAAAACAGTCCAGTAAATGTATTTTGCTTCATCTTTTGTAGCAGGCAGTTATAAACCAGTAAATAATATCCTTGACACTTGCAGTTGTTGGATACAGAGTATTTTTGTTAAAGGTGATTAGCTCTTGCCTTTATTTTACAGTGCTTAGCGTGATAAACTTCTAGTCATGTTTCTTATAAAAGAAACCAATTAATATATGTATATAAACCACAGAAATAGCATACCAAACTATTTTAAAAATCAGTGTTTTTCTACTTAAAATGTTTAGCTTAAAAACTTCTTAGGATATTTGTAAAAGCAAATTAAATCCAATAAGGTTTTTGATTATTTTTTGTAAATGGAGATGGGTTTTACAATTGAAATAACATTTCAGCTAAACAAAACATTGCTAAATATTATTTGATTTTTGAAAGTTGCCTTGTATGATTTCTGTAAATTATCCTTGTTCTGAAAAAGGTGTAAAATGTCCTAATGATAAAAAAATTTCTAAACAAATTTTTATCCTGTTTGATTTTTTTCATGGTGAGCTAATGATAAATTCTGTAAATTTTCATTTTCCAATGTAGTTTCTTTAAATAGCTGGTAGTTTATGGCTTTTGCCTGTGAAAGTATTAAGTACACACCTAACAAATGCATTGAGAGGACTAAACTGGAAGTGTTCATAAATAAGACTCGTGGACTACAGGGCATCTTACCCTATTTAATTAAAAATGGATGTTACATTAAAAAACCTTTCTTGTTAATAAACTTTCTTTTAACCAAAAAAAAAAAAACATATCTAAGAAAAAAAACCCTGGGCTAGATGGCTTCACTGCTGGATTTTATCAAATATTTAGTGAAGACCTAATACCCATCTTCCTTAAAGATTTCCAAGGAGTGGAAAAAGAGGGAATACTTCCAAACTCATTCTATGAGGCCAGCATCACTCTAATACCAAAACCAGGCAAAGACACCACAAAAAAAGAAAATTACAGACCAATATCCCTGATGAACATAGATGCAAAAATACTCAACAAAATATTAGCAAACCTAATTCAAAAATACATCAAAGAGATCATCCATCATGATGAAGTACGATTTATTCCAGGGATGCAAGGATGGTATGACATTCGAAAATCCATCAACATCATCCACCACATCAACAAAAAGAAGGACAAAAACCACATGATCTCATCTCCATAGATGCTGAAAAAGCATTCAACAAAATTCAATATCCATTCATGATAAAAACTCTCAACAAAATGGGTATAGAGGGCAAGTACCTCAACATAATAAAGGCCATATATGACAAACCCACAGCCAACATCATACTTAATAGCAAGAAGCTGAAAGTTTTTCCTTTAAGATCAGGAACAAGACAAGGATGCCCACTCTCCCCACTTCTATTCAACACAGTACTGGAGGTCGTAGCCACAGCAATCAGACAACACAAAGAAATATAAGGCATCCAGATTGGCAAGGAAGAAGTCAAACTGTCCCTGTTTGCAGATGACATGATATTGTACATAAAAAACCCTAAAGAATCCACTCCAAAATTACTAGTTCTAATATCGGAATTCAGCAAAGTTGTGGGATACAAAATTAATACGCAGAAATCTGCGGCCTTCCTATACACTAACAATGAACTAGCAGAGGGAGAAATCAGGAAAGCAATTCCATTCACAGTTGCATCAAAAAGAATAAAATACCTAGGAATAAACCTTACCAAGGAAGTGAAAGACCTATACTCTGAAAACTACAAAACACTCATGAGAGAAATTAAAGAAGATACCAATAAATGGAAACACATCCCGTGCTGTGGATAGGAAGAATTAATATTGTCAAACGGCCATCCTGCCTAAAGCAATCTACAGATTCAATGCAATTCTTATCAAAATACCAACATCATTCTTCAATGAACTAGAGAATATCGCTCTAAAATTCATATGGAACCACAAAAGACCCCGAATAGCCAAAGCAATCCTGAGAAAGAAGAATAAAGCTGGGGGGATTATGCTCCTCAACTTCAAGCTCTACTACAAAGCCATAGTAATCAAGACAATTTGGTACTGGCACAAGAACAGACCCATAGGCCAATGGAACAGACTAGAGAACCCTGATATAAACCCAACTATATATGTTCAATTAATACATGATAAAGGAGCAATGGACATACAATGGGGAAATGACAGCCTCTTCAACAGTTGGTGTTGGCAAAACTGAATAGCTGCATGCAAGAGAATGAAACTGCATTATCGTTTAACCCTATACACAAAAGTAAACTTGAAATGGATCAAAGACCAGAACGTAAGTCATGAAACCATAAAACTCTTAGAAGACAACATAGGCAAAAATCTCCTGAATATAAGCATGAGCAACTTCTTCCTGAACGCATCTCCTTGAGCAAGGGAAACAAAAGCAAAAATGAACTCATGGGACTACATCAAATTAAAAAGTTTCTGTATGGCAAAGGACACCATCAACAGAACAAAAAGGCATCCTACAGTATGGGAGAATATATTTGTAAATGACATATCCGACAAGGGGTTAACATCCAAAATATATAAGGAACTTACATGTCTCTACACCCAAAAAGTAAATAACCTGATTAAAAAGTGGGCAGAGGATATGAAGAGACAATTCTCCAAAGAAGAAATTCAGATGGCCAACAGACACATGAAAAGGTGCTCCATATCACTAATCATCAGGGAAATGCAAATTAAAACCACAGTGGGATATCACCTCACACCAGTAAGGATGGCCAACATCCAAAAGACTAAGAACAACAAATGTTGGCGAGGATGCGGAGAGAGGGGAACGCTCCTACACTGCTGGTGGGAATGTAAGCTAGTTCAACCACCGTGGAAAGCAATATTGAGGTTCCTCAAAAAACTAAAAATAGAAATACCATTTGACTCGGGAATCCCACTCCTTGGAATTTACCCAAAGAATAAAACATCTCAGATTCAAAAAGACATATGCACCCCTATGTTTACTGCAGCACTTTTTACAATAGCCAAGATATGGAAGCAACCTAAGTGTCTATCAGTAGATGAATGGATAAAGAAGATGTGGTACATATACACAATGGAATATTATTCAGCCATAGGGAAGAAGCAAATCCTACCATTTGCAACAACATGATGGACCTGGAGGATATTATGCTCAGTGAAATAAGCCAGGGGGAGAAAGACAAGTGCCAAATGATTTCCCTCATTTGTGGATTATAACAACGAAGGAAAACTGAACGAACAAAATAGCAGCAGACTCAGAGACTTCAAGAAGGAACTAGTGGTTACCAAAGGGGAGGGCTGTGGGAAGGTGGGTGTGGAGGAAGGGAGAAGGGGGTTGAGGGGTATTATGTTTAGTACACATGGTGTTGGCAGATCACGGGGAAATCAGTGTAGCACAGAGAAGGCAAATAGTGACTCTGTGGCATCTTACTACACTGAAGGACAGTGACTGCATTGGGGTATGGGTGGGGACTTAATAATATGAGTAAATGTAGTAACCACACTGTTTTTTCATGTGAAACCTTCATAAGAGTGTATATCAATAAAACCTTAATAAAAAAAAAGCTAGTATGAAGGTCAAAAAGACAAAGTAGTAAAATCAATTACTTCTAAAAATTAGTTAAGGAAACCACTAAATAAGAAGATGTAAAATAAGGCATTTTATACATAAAATATGTAGGTAGTGTAGTTAGAATGCATTCAAACTTAAGTGACCATCAACTTATCATAGACTGCTATATATGTAGAATGTCATATAAGAATGCCATGGTAAATGCAAGCCAAAAACATATAAAGGATACACAAAAAAACAAAGAGAAGGAATCCAAAATAACACAAAAGAAAGTCATAAACACTAGGAGAGAGCAAGAGAGAAAGAAACGATCATAGAAGAACATTATAAACAACCAAGAAACATTTACCAAAATGGCAGTAACTACATACCTATCAGTAATTACTGTAAACTTAAATGGACTAAATGCTCCAATCAAAAGACATAGGGTTACTGAATGAATAAAAAAACAAGACCCATCTATTTCCTACCTATAAGAGATTCACTTTAGATCTAAACACCTAAAGATTGAAACTGAAGGGATGGAAAAATATTCCATGCAAATAAAGAAAAATCTGAGTAGTACTTATATCAAACAAAAATAGACTTTAAAACAAAGACTATAACAAGAGAAAAATAAGGATATTAGGTAATGACTAAGGCACAATCCAGCAAGAAGATATGACAATAGAGGAGCACCCAACAGTAGAGAACCTAAATTAATAAAATATAACAGACAAAAAGGGAGAAATTGACAGTAAAAGAATAATAGTAGGGCATATTAATACCCCATGTACATCAATAGATAGATCATCCAGACAGAAAAATCAGTAAGGAAACAGTGGATTTGAATGCCACATTAGACCAAGTGGAATTCAGATATATAATAGAATATTACATCAAAAAAGAGAAGAATTCTCATTCTTTCCAAGTACCCAAGGACCATTATCTAGACTAGATCACATCAGCCACAAAGCAAGCCCCAATAAATTTATAAAGATAGAAATCAAATCAAGTATCTTTTCTGACCACAATGGTATGAAACTGTGAATCAGTTACAAGGAGAACAAACCTGTGGAGGCTAAAGAGTATGCCACTGAACAACCAGTGGGTCATCAAGGAAATCAAGAAACACTTAGAGAATAATGAAAATAGAAATACAACAGTTCAAAATCTTTGGGATGAAAAAAAGCAGAGTTATGTTTATACCAGTCTAGACTTACCTCGGGAAGCAAGAACATCTCAAATGAACTATCTAATGCTGTACCTAAATGAACTAGGAAAAAAAGAACAAAGACCAAAAGTTACTAGAAGAAAGGAAACAGCAAAGATTAAAGCAAAAATAAGTGAAACAAAGACTTAAAAAACGATATAAAAGTACAATGAAACTAAGAGGTAGTTATTTGAAAAGTTAAAATCAATAAACCTTTAGATTCATCAAGAGAAAAAAGAAGACTCAAATAAAATAAAAAATGAAAGAGAAGTTATAAATGACACTACAAAAAGACAATTTTAATAAAGTATTATCAAAATTTACATGCCAACAAAATGGACAACTTAGAAGAAATGGATAAAGTTCTAGAAACATTCTATCTTGCAAGACTGAACCAGGAAGAAACAGAAAATTTAAACAGATGAATTACTGGTAATGAAATTGAATCTACAATAAAAAAAACTCCCAACAAATAAAAGCCAGGACCAGATGGCTTCACAGGTGAATTCTACCATTTAAAGGAGAGTTGATATCTCTTCTATTCAAACTATTACAAAAAATTAAAGAGGAAGGAAAGCTTCCAAATTCATTCTATGAGGCAAGCATCATGCTGGTACCAAAACCAGACAAAAACAATAAAAAAAGACTAATATCCCTGATGCACATACATGCAAAAATCCTCAAGAAAAAATTAGCAAACCAAATTTTAAAAATCAAAAAGATCCTTCACCTACGAATCAAGTAGGATTTATCCCAGGGATGCAAGGATGGTTCAATATGTATAGATCAGTCAATGTGATATACCACATAAACAAAAGGAACGATAAAAACCATGTGATCATCTCAGTAGCTGCTGAAAAAGCATTTGACAAAGTTTAACATTAATTCATGATAAAAACTCCCAACATAGTGAATATAGAGGGCACATAGTTCAACACCATAAAAGCCATATAAAACAAATCCATAACTAACATCACACTCAATGGTGAAATGCTGAATGCTTTTCCTCTAAAATAAGAACAAGACATTGATGCCCACTCACATGACTCTTACTCAGCACAGTCCAGAAATCCTAGCCATATTGGATAAGAAAAAGAAAAGGCATCCAAATTGGTAAGGAAGAATTTAAAATGCCACTATTTTTAAATGATGATACTATATACAGAAGACCTTAAAGACTCCACTAAAAAAAATATTCTTATTCATAAATGAATTCAGTATAGTTACAGGTTATAAAATCAACATACAGACACCAGTTAGTTCTATATACAAGTAATGAACAGAAAGAGAAATTATGAAAACAATCCCATTTACAATTGCATCAAAAAAAAGAGTACCTAGCAGGAAATCTAACCAAAGAGGTGAAAGATCTGTACTCTGAAAACTATAAAACATTGATGAAAAAAATTAAGAAAAACACAAATAAATAGAAAGCTATTCCTTGCTCATGGACAAGAATAATTAACATTGTTAAAATGGAGTTATTGCCCAAAGCAAGTTACAGATTCAGTGCAATTGCTATCAAAGTACCAATGGCATTTTTCACTGAAAGAGAGCAAATAATCCTAAAATTCATACAGAACCACAAAAAATACCAAATAGCCAAGACAATCCTGAGAAAGGAGAACAAAGCTGGGGGCATCCCTGATTTCAAACTGTACTACAAAGCTACAGTAATCAAAACAGTTTGGTACTGGCACAAACATGGACACATAGATCAGTGGGACCCAATACAGAGCCCAGAAATAAACCCATGCCTATATAATCAATTAATATATGACAAAAGAGGCATAAACATAAATGAGGAAAAGACAATCTCTTAAATAAATGGTGTTGGGAAAACTGGACAGCTAGTTTTCATGCAAAAGAAGGAAACTGGATTTTGTCTTACACCATACATAAAAATAAGCTCAAAGTGGATTAAAGACCTAAATAAAAGACCTGAAACCATAAAACTACTAGAAGAAAACACAGGCAGTAAACTCTTGAATATCAAGATTGAATGTTTTTCTGGATATGTCTCCCCGTATGTAAAATGTATATTAAAGTAAATTAAGGATCCTTTTTATACTCCCTAGAGCAACTACTAAAAAATATTCAAAATGTAAAAAACCAGTATCAGGCAAGGGAAACAAAATAAAAAATAAGCAAGTGGGACTACATCAAACTAAAACTCTTCTGCAGAGCAAAGGAAATCATCAATAAAATGAAAAAGCAACCTACTGTATGGGAGAATATAATTGCAAACAATGTATATCATAAGGGTGTGGTGGGCAGATGAAACAGGTGAAGGGGATAAAGTAATACAAACTATAAATTTAAAAATTATTTAGTCACAGGGATGGAAGTATAGCATAGAGAATACAGCTCATAATATTGTAAGATCCTTGTATGGTGATAGATGGTAACTACACTTATCATGATAGTATTTAGTAATGTATATAATTGCTGAATCACTAAGTTGTTCTTCTGAAACCAATATTGTATATAAACTATATTTCAATTAAAAAATTAAAATTAAAAAAGCTATAAATCCATACAATGGAATACTACTCAGCAACAAAAAGAACTAACATATGCAACAACCTGGGTGAATCTCAATGAATTACACTGAGTGGGGATCACAACAGGTAACATATTGTGTGATACAATTTGCACAACATTCTTGAAATGACAAAAGTACAGAAATGGAGAACAGATTAGTCATTGCAAGGAGTTAGGGTCTGAGGTGAGGGGAAAGGGATGGAAGGAAGATGAGTGTGGTCCTCCAAGGGCAACACAAGGAATACGTGTGGTGATGAAACTGGTCTATATCTTGGTTGTGATGTTGGATCCACAAACCTACATTATGTGATAAAACTGTACAGAAGTATATATGTAAAACACATGCAAAAATGAATATAAGTACAATTGGGGAAGTTTGAATAAGATTAGTGGATAGTATCAAGGCTAGTACTTTGGTTTGATATTGTACCAAGGTTTTGCAAAGTGTTACCATTGAAGTCAACTGGTTAAAAGGTACCCAGGATCTTTCTGTATTATTTCTTACATGTTAACATGCAATTATTTCAAAATAATAAGTTTGATTTTAAAAATACTATTGAATATTTTTATAAATATAATAAAAATGCACTATGGGGTTTATAACACAAGTATTACTTATAATAACAA
Organism: Smutsia gigantea; assembly: GCA_032199065.1. Taxonomy (NCBI): domain Eukaryota; kingdom Metazoa; phylum Chordata; class Mammalia; order Pholidota; family Manidae; genus Smutsia; species Smutsia gigantea. The sequence continues at coordinate 203,211 of JAVSCE010020561.1, forward strand.
GCACAAAGCGAAGAGGCAATCAGTAGAATTATGCTGTCCTAAGGTTTAGTATTCTATATTCTATATTGCAGAGTAACATTAACTCAAGGTAGTATAGTAAATTAAGGATACTTTTTATACTTCCTAGAGCAACTACTGAAAATAATTCAAAATATAAAAAGTCAATAGAGGAAATAGAATACAACTAAATAACTGATTAACTAAAAAATAAAAAGGCAGAAAAGGAATGACCAAAATAACACCCTGAAACAGGACAAAGAGAGAAAGTGGCATTATGGTACATAAACCCAAGCATATTAATTAGTAATCTAACAATTTATGGACCAAACATTCCCATTGAAAGGCAGGGGTTGTTCTACTAAATATAAAAGCAGGAAGCAAAACTATTCTGTATGTAAGAGGTGCACCTTAAGTATAGGCACACCTCACTTCCTGCCCATCACTTTATTGTGCTTCACAGATATTTCATTTTTCACAAATGGAAGGTTTGTGGCAACTCTGCATCAAGCAAGTCTATTAGTACCATTTTCCAATAATATTTGTTTGTCTCATTTTGATAACTCATGCGATATTTCAAACTTTTCCATTATTATATTTGTTATGGTGGTGGATTTATGATTTTTGATGTTACTACTTTAACTGTTTTGGGGCTCCACAAACCATGCCTATATGAGAAGGTGAACTTGATAGATAAGTATGCTCTGACTGCTTCACAAACCAGCCATTCTCCTATTTCTTACCCTCTTTCTAGGCCTCCCTATTTCCTAAGATACAACAATATTGAAATTAGACCAATTAATAACCCTACAATGGCCTCTCAGTATTCAAGTAAAAGACAGAGTCACACATCTCCCACTTTAAATCAAAAGCTAGAGATGATTAAGCTTAGTGAGGAAGGCTTGTTGGAAGCCAGCACAGACTGAAGGCTAGGCGTCTTGCACTAACAGTTGGCTAAGTTGTGAATGCAAAGGGTAAGTTCTCAAAGGAAATTAAAAGTGGCTACTCCAGTAAACATAGGAATGATAGGAAAGCAAATCAGCCTTATTGTTGATATGGAGAAAGTTTTATTGGTCTGGATAGAAGATCAAACCAGCCACAGCATTCTCTTAAACCAAAGCCTAATGCAGAGCAAGACCCTAACTCTCTTCAGTTCTAGGAAGGCTGACAGAGGTGGGGAAGCTGCGGGACAAAAGTTAGAAGCTGGCTGAGGTCGGCTCACGAGGCCTATGGAAAGAAGCCGTCTCCGTGACGTACTGCCCAGGTGAGGCGGCAAGTGCTGATGGAGAAGCTGCAGCGGGTCACCCAGAAGCTCTAGCTAAGCTCATTGATGAGGTGGCCACACTAAACAACAGATTTCCAGGTAGACAAAACCGCCTTGTATTGGAAGAAGATGCCGTGTAGGACTTTGATAGCTGGAGAGGAGAAGGCAATGCCTGGCCTCAAAGCTTCAAAGGACAGGCTGACTCTTGTTAGAGGCTAAGGCGGCTGGTGACTTTAAGATAAAGCCAGTGCTCACTTAACCATTCCAAAGATCCTAGGGCTGTTCAGAATTAGATGAACTCTGTTCTTCCTGTGCTCTATAAATGGAACAACAAAGCCTGGATGTCAGCACATTTGTTTACAACGTGGTTTACTGAGTATTTTAAACCCAGGGCTGAGATCTACTGCTCAGAAAAGAATTTCTCAAAATATTACTGTTCCCTGACAATGCCCTGGTCACCCAAGAGCTCTGATGAAGATGTACGAGATTAGTGTTGTTTTCATGCTTGCTAACACAGCATCCATTCTGCTGCCCATGGATCAAGGAGTCATTTTGCCTTCAAGTCTTAATGATTTAAGAAATACACTCTGTGTATAGCTATAGCTGCCATTTATACAGATTTCTCTGATGTAGCTGGGCAAAGATGAAAACCTAGAAAGAATTCACCGTTCCACATGCCATTAAGAATTTTTGCAGTTCAAGGGAAGAGGTCAAAATATCAACATGGCCGGTTTGGAAGAAGTTGATTCCAATCCTTATGGATGACAGAGGGATTCAAACTTCAGTGGCACAAGAAACCACAGATGTGGTGGAAACAGCAAAAGAACTAGAATCAGAAATGGAGCATGAAGATGTGACTGAACTGCTGCAATCTCATGATAAATGAAGAGCTGCTTCTTACTGATGAACAGAGAAAGTGGCTTCCTGAGATGGAATCTGCTCCTGCTGAAGATGCTGTGAGGACTGTTGAAATGACAGGGAAGGATGCAGAATATAACATAAACTTAGCTGATCTAGCAGTGGCAGGGTTTGAGAGGAATGACTCCAGTTTTGAAAGAACTTCCGCTGTGGGTAAGATGCTATCAAACAGCCTCACATGCTACAGAGAAATCATTCATGAAAAGAATAGTCAGTTGAGGCAGCAAACTTCATAACGGTCTTATTTTAAGACATGGCCTCCCAACCTTCGGCAGCCACACCCTGATCAGTCAGCAGCCGTCAACAATGAAGCGAGAAGCACCACCAGCAAAGATTACGGCTCGTTAAAAGCTCAGATGATGGATAGCGTTTTTCAGCAATAAAGTATTTTTGAATTGAGGTACATGCATTTTTTTAGGCATAATGCTACTGCACACTTAAAAGACTACAGTATAATAACATAACTTGGATATCCACTGGGAAACCAAAAAATTTATTTGACTCACTTTTCGGTGGTATTTGCTTTATTGGGTGGTCTGGAGCAGAACCCACAGCATCTCCGAGGTTTGCCTGTATCTTTACAACCTCTGGAGTCACATCTGTTTCAATATTTACTTGGGTGTCTCATAGAAACCTCAAATATATCATGCTCCAAGCAGCTGAACTCCTGAACTCTCACCCCCCAAATCTGCTTTATCTGCATTTTTCCAGTCAGTGGAAATTATCTTGGTCCTTAGACAAAAAACCTTGAAGTCATCCCTGAATCCTCTCTTATACACCCCACATCCAATCCATTGGCAAATTCTGTTGGTTGTACCTTTAGAGAATATTCCAATGGAGCTACTTCCCACCATGCCACTGCTACCACCCGGAACCAAGCTATCATCGTCAGCTCTCACTTAGGTCACTGGAATAGTCTTAGTTGGTGTCTGTGCTTCCACCCTTGGCCAGCCTTCCCCTTCCATCCCCACCTAATCTGCTTTCAGTACAGCTGCTAGAGTGATCCAGTTAAAAGCTAAGTCAGATATGTCACCTCTTGTTCCTTGATCATAACTTCCATCGTCCCTTCATTTCACTTGGAGTAAAAGCCAAAGTCCCAGCAAGGCCCAGGATGTCCTACTTGGTCTTACTTCTCTGCTCAAGTCACTTCTCCTCAAACATCTATGAAGCTCTTGCCTCAGCACCTTTCAGATAGCCAAAATGGTTCACTCACTCAGCTACTTCAAGCTTTGGCTCAAATAACGCCTCAGAAAAGTTTACTCTGGAAATCTTATTTAAAATTGCCAACTCACTCTAACCCTTGCTCTGATCAGCCATTTTTTCACAGCATTTATCACCTCCTAACATGCTATTAAGTTGCTTATTTATTAGTCATTTCCTCCTCCAGGGAGAATGCAACCTCCATGATGGAAGGGATTTTTATTGTTGTTCACTGAGGCCTCTTCAACACCTAAAACAATGCCTGGGTCACAGATGGAATTCAGTATTTTAAAAAAATGATTAGAAAGTTTTTAGAGACAGCTTTACTGAGAAATAATTAACATATGATAAGCTGCAGACAGTTGAAGTATAATATTTAGCACTGCATAATAAAGTGTAATATTTGGTGCAGATATATCAAGTTAATGTTTTAGGTGTACACTTATGAAGCTATTGCCACAACTAAGAAAATGAACAGATTCATCACCAATAAGTTTCCTCATGCCTCTGTGATCACTCCCTCCTGCCCTTCCCTGAGCACCCCTGTCCCCAGGCACCCCTGACCTGCTTTCTGTCACTGTAGATTAGTTTGCATTTTCCAGAATTGTATATAAAGTGAATCAACAGTAGATACTAGTTCTTGCCTGGCTTCCTTCACTCAGCATAACTGTTATGAGATTCTCCCATGTTGTTATGTGTATCAGTAGTTTATTTTGTTATTGCTGAGTAGTATTCCATTGTGTGGACACACCACGGTTTGCTTATCCAGTCACATGTGATAGACATTTGGGTTGCTTCCAAATTTGGGGCTACTGCAAATAAAACTATTATGAATATCTGTGTTCACTGTACACATCTTTGTATGGGGATAAACTTTCATTTCTCTTAGATAAATGTCTGTTAGTAGAATAGCTGGGTCATGTGGTAGATGTATGTGTAGCTTTTCAAGAAACTTCCAAACGGATTTCCAAAGTGGTGGAACCATTTCACATTCCCTCCACCAGTGAGTGGGAGTTCCACTTTCAACATCTTTACCAACAGTTGGTTTGTTCACTCTTTTTCATCTTAACGATTCAAGTATGTGAGGAGTGGAACCTCACTGTGATTTAAAATTGCACTTCCTTAATGTTTATTAATGTTGAACATCTTTTCCTGTCTTTACTTGCCATCTGTATATCATTTTGGGAAGTATCTGTTCAAATCTTTTGTCCATTTTATAGTGAGCTTGTTTTATTATCATGGACTTTTGAGACATACTTAAATATTTAGATACAAGTCCTTTAGCAGATATATGCATTACAAATAATTTCCCCTAGTCTATGCCTTGTCTTTTTATTCCTCTAACAATATCTTTTGAAAAGCAGAGGTTTTTAATTTAGAGTAAATGTAATTTATCAAATATTTTCTTATATGAATCATACTTTTGGTGTCATTTCTAAATTCTTTGCTTAACTAAGGTAACAAAGGTTTTCTTCTATTTTTTTCCCAGAAGTTTTATATTCTTGAGTTTTATATTTAGGTTGATGATCCATTTTGAATTAATTTTTGTATATACTGCAAGATATGGATTGACGTTTCTTGTTTTTTGTGTTTAGTATACAGAGAGTCTTTTCAACAAATGGTGCTGGAACAACTGAGTACCATTTCTCCACTGAACTGTCTTTTCACCTTTATAAAAAAAAATCAGTTATTTTTAAATGTTTGGGTCTGTTTCTGGACTCTTGATTCTGTTCCGTTCACACTGACTGCATGCTATATTTTTGAAATTAGTAAAGCTATATGGTAGGTAAGTTCTATGATGTGTGTAAGTTTGATCTGGAACTTAATCCTTTGTGTTAACTCAGCAGAAAAAGCAGAGAAATAATTCAGTGAGAAATGTCTGTAAAGACCATCAACCATCTTAAAGGAAGTGATATTTATAGACAACTATAACCAACAATTGAGGAGAGCACAAAGAGGGGGCAAGTTCACCATGATAAGTAACATAGTGGGCCATACGGTAAGTTTAAATACACTTAAAAGTATTGAAATCACAGAAAGTTGTTTTCTGGTCACAATGAATTTAAATCAGAAGTCAATAACACTAAGGTAGCTGGAAAATCCTCAAATTTTTAAAAAGCTAGCAACACACTTCTCTATAAGCCATGAATCAAGTGGAAAATAAGGAAAAATTTAAATATTATAAATTGGGTGATAATAAAGACAGTTTATCAAAATTACTTGTGGAATGCAATTAACCCAATGTTTTCAGGGAAATTTACAGCTTAAATGCTTACATTAGAAAAGAAGATCTAAAACCAATCATCTGATTTTCTACCTAAAGAAGCTAATAAAAGAAGAGCAAATTAAACCAAAATAGAAAAAAATAATAAAGAGCAGAAATCAATGAAATAGGAAAACAAACATGCACAGAAAAAAGCTTGAAAAGCCAAATTTTGATGTTTTGAAATCATTTATACAGTTCTTGAACTCCTACCAAGACTGGCCAAGGAAAAGTGGAAAATAAAACTTCCAATATCAAAATGTATTGGAACTAGATGTGATAGCTGTAGACATTGTGAATGTACTAAATGCCGCTGAATTCTTCACTTTAAAATGGTTAATTTATGGAGTGGCTACCATGGAAAGCAGTGTGGAGGTTTCTCAAAAAATTAAAAACAGAAATATCTTATGACCCAGTAATTCCACTTCTGGGAATTTACCTAAAGAAAACAAGATCACTAATTTGAAAAGATATATGCACCCCTATGTTTACTGCAGCATTATTTACAACACCCATTAAATGGAAGCAACCTAAGGGTCCATTGATGGATGGATAAAGAAGAGGTAGTACACAGATATAGTGGAGCATTATTCAGCCAGAAAAAGGATGAAATCTTGTCATTTGCAACAACATGGATGGACCTAGAAGGTATTATGCTAAGTGAAATAAGGCAGGCAGAGAAAGGCAAATACTATCTGATTTCACTTATATGTGGATTCTAAAAAATAAACAAAACAGAAATAGGCTCATGAACACAGAGAAACTACAGTAGCGATTGCCACAGGGGATGAGGATGGGAGGATGTGTGAAATATGTGAAGGGGAGAAAAATTAGTGAGAATGTTTGATATGTTGATCTGTGTGACAGTTAAATGAGTGTGTACACATGTCAAAATTCATCAAGCTATACACTCAAATTTGTATATTATATATACATCAATAAAAAATAAATTAACTGAAATGTTATATAAATTTCACCTCAGTAGTTTTTTAAATTAAAATTTTTAATTTAAATTTTAAAACACTTAGAAAATTCCCACATAAGAAATAAAACAGTGGGCATCTTTATATTCATATAATTTTGATATAAAAATAATGTATTTAAAGCATCTTCAGTCAAAATGGCAAGGTCACGATATCTTGGTGACAGTGGTCTGATGGACTAGGAAATGAGCACTGATCACAGAATATACTGGAAATGTAATTATAATCACAAATATTCTGGCCATAAACATTACACAAATAACTTGAGGCACAACTGCATCATTTCTTAAAATGTAGTGGTCGCTGAGGAGAATGATTTGGAATGAAGGCTGGCTCATGAATTTATCATGATCAGCTAAATAGTATAGCTATATGGAAAAAATCCTTATTTTCCTCACTAGCTATATAGCTTTCATAAGGAAAAGGATGATGACTTGCTTTTGTTGGCTTTTCACATAAAACCTGCATGGTGCCCTGTACATGGTGCCTCAGTAAATATTTGCTGAGCTAAATTAAACTGCTTGACTTTATAATAGGACTCAGGATATGATCCCTCTTAAATCTGAGGCCAGTTGAAACAATGCCCATATAACCATGGCCAAGGAGTATCTTTAAAGGTCTAGTGGTGAAAGAATTTGGACTCAAGTCTGTCAGACCTATATTTAAATCTCAGCTTGATCCCCAACTGAGCAATAGTATTTTGTTGAATTACCTGACCTCTCTGAACTTTTCATCTTTTGAGGCAAATTTCCTCATTTACAAAATGGAGATGACAATATCCATGGCACAGCATGTAAGTATGATGATAAAAGCAGCAGCTTGCTGTGGTCTTACATTTGCCAGCATTCTACTATGTGCATAATATAAATGGTCTCATTTAAATTTTTAACCACTCCATCAGGTTGTTTTTTTTAATTGAAGTATAGTTGATATGTAATATTATATTGGTTTCAAGTATAGAACATGATTCAATGTTTATCTACATTATGAAATGCTCACCCAACCAGTGTGGTTACCATCTGTCAACAGAGAAAAATGTCATAGAACCACTGACTATATTGTCCATGCTATACTTTCATCCCCATGACTAATTTATAACTGAGATTTTGTGCCTCTTTATCCCTGCACTTATTTTACCCAGCACCCTCCCCCCTCCCCCATGGTTACTATTCTTAATTTACAAATGAGAAAACTGATGATGAGAAATTTGTCTGAATTATAGTATGTGTAGCTGATGGGTAGGCCAAGATTTGAAAAAGAGCCTAAGGTCTACTATGACACATAATAAAGGCTCCATAAATGGGAGGTAAAACATATATGATTTTCTAATTCTAAAAGAAAAAAAGACATATTTGATGATCAACCACTCCCTAACCAGGAGGCAAGGAAAATAGGAACAGAAGCAGGTATATCCAACTGCCTAGGTCATGGTTTGAGATGTAGAAATACATCTAAGGGGATTGTTCTTAAGCCCAAGGAGATTTTAAATATAAATATATCCACAAAAGACTTTATCTCTGAAGAATTTATAATTACCTCAAAAATTATTTTTAAATCTCAGAGAAAGGGGATATGGATTAAATTAAGCACTGATTAATAACAGTTAAGTTTGAAAAAGTTATTTTATTCCCATGTGCTTTGAATTCTGAAGATCTGTTAAGAATTACATGTTTACAAATGTGGTGGTTAATAATTCATTTCTTCCCATGGTTATCTGTTTTAGGTTTCTTTTATAACGATTTAGTTATGTTCTTAATCATGCCTAGAAGACATTTAGCTATCTGGATCACAGAGCTATGAGGCTCTGCGATCCATCTGATAATGGCAGGAGGAAATGATTTTTTGAGTTCTGACCTTTCAATGGTCACCTTATATAAAAACAAAAAATGCCAAGCATGCCAAAAAGTGAGAATGATGAGAGATTGGAGCACAAAGGAGAAGGGGCTGAAGACTACATCTATAATGGACATAATCTATACTGATACATGTTTCCTGGCAGAGGGAGGGAGGAAGAGAGGAAGGGCAAGGAAAGAAGGGGACAAAAGGGAATAGTTACAGAGAGAAACCTGGAGATGGGAAGGGGAAGCTAAGTAGCTTGTTGAAATGCAGATTTTGTGCAAGTAAGGCAATACATATGGAGAGAGGTGTGGTCAAACACTTACCTCAACCTATTGCAGAACAGCCGTTTGTAATCAACATTTATTCTACTGATATTTTCTCTTGTAAATTGTTCAATGGAGAATAACCAGCCCACTTGCTGAAAACCAGGAGCTCTGTTCCTGACATAATTCCTATCAAAATCTGGCAACCACCAAATCTGTAAGGAGAAACGGAGAGTCTTTCAGTGGATAATCAGCTGTCAAGGTACAAAGAGCCCTGTGTAGAATGAATGGAGCCCCATTCCAGCACTGGTAACAGTTTCTAAGGGAGCAGAGAGTTTCTAGCCCTTGGTGAAGAGTCAACCCGGCCTTATGTTGCCTAATGAGCTCTTTTCATGGCTGTTCACCAGGGTTGTTCTGGAGCTGAGTTTTCTCAGTTAACATCATGGGCCAAAGGTGTAGGTGGCGTCACCCTACCCAAAGTGGAGGAGGGGTGTCTTGCCGATGGGTTTTAGCCCCGGGCTTGTTCTCCCGGTGGTAGGTGGAGCACCAGGTCTCTGCCTCGGCACAGAGCACTGGGCTGAGCTCTATAGCACAATAATAGCTTGTTGCCTAAAGGTGTTACATCATCAGGTGGTTTAAGTTCAGTGAGGATCCTGGCCATAGGAACGCCAACTTCTCCACACTTCACCCCTCCAGGATTCTCGCCTTACAATCTACACGCTTTCCATCTTCTGCCATGGTCTCTGGGCGAGAAAGCTGGAGCACTGTAACCAGATTCCACAATAGCAACAGAGGATAACAACAACTTAGAGATAATAAAAAATTAAGACACAAGTAACAAAAATTATAATAATCCTCAAGCCAGAGGAGGTTTCTAATAACAAAAATTATAATAATCCTCAAGCCATAGGAAGTTCCCAATCCACAAAGACTTTAGGGGCAGTAAGACACATGTTTTAATGCCACCAACATAGGCAAATCTTGTCCATCAGGTAGGATGCATGCAAGAGAGTGGTCCTGTGATAGGACTGTAGCAGGAAGGGGGTCCCTTCCAGGTCTAGTATACCATACTTTTACTCCTTTCCCCTGGGGGTTACTGAAGGGTCTATATATAGTGCTACTGGAGGTGCATGCACTGGCCATAATGATAAAACAAAACTCCCCAGTAAGATGCTCCTACCTTCTGGCCGTTCAGGATATACTACTGTGACCTTTGGTGGCCACTCTGCTGTTATTCCAGGAATACACCAGAGGCCAACTTCCAGGCCTTGTCCCCAAGGTGCCAGGAGAGCCAGCCATTGTTGGTCCATGTGTCAAAATGTCCAAGGCCATGTCCATTCAATGGAGTCTCCGGGATCTAGTGCAGTTGGTGCTGGCAGCAAGATGTTATTCTGGTGGCCTAACCTTGGCTTCAGTGATTCTTCCTTGGTTTGCACTTGCAGTTGTATAGGGGAAGTGGCCATATGTGTTAACACATCTACGGGGCTCAGGGCTCCCTTTCGGGGTCTCTCATTCAAACGTCGTAGCACAGTCCATAAGTGGACTGACCATCCCCGCAGACTATTGGTATCTGACTTTAGTCCGGATTTTAACAAGCCATTGTGCCTCTCTATCATGCCTGCTGCAGTAGGATTGCATGGCACATGAAACTTCCACTTGATTCCCAGCTGTCACACCCATTCTTGCAGTGTATGTTCAGTAAAATGGGTGCCCTGATCACTCTCAGTTACCTGTGGTCAGCCATAGGCAGCAAAGAGACGCTCCAGGCCTCTTTTGGTTGTCTGCTGGTCTGCACAATGGGTAGGAAAAGCAACCACGAGTCCAGTAGCTATGTCCAAACAGGTCATTACATACTGATACCCTTCTGACACAGGTAGAGAGGCCCAATATAGTCTATCTGCCACCTGACAAGCGGTATAGGTCCCTTAACTATTGTCCCATGTTGCTGTGGAACTCGGTGTAAGTCCTTTTCAGAGCACACGACACACTCCTGCCAGGCTCTACTAACTTCTTCGAAGGTCAGAGGCAAGCCCCACCAACGGGCTATAGCCCACATTGTCTTTTGCCCCGCATGCAACAAACGCTGATGTAGCCATTAGGCTACATCAGAGGCAGGTTTTCCTTCTAACCAACGTATCTGGGCCAATTTATCTGCTTCATCATTTCCTGCGGATGCCAGTGGCAAATGACCTGTCACATGGTATACTGTAATTATTTTAGTCTGACCACAGGCCCATAAGTCTTGCCATAATTCTTGCCCCCAAAGGGGTTGGTGACCAACCAGCCAGTTGGCATGGTACCAGGTTGGTAGCCACAGGGTCAAGCCCGATAGACAGCCCAGCTGTCAGTGCAGACAACTATAGGGGAGGGCTCCTGGCTGATCACAAGCCACACAGCCTGCAACTGTGCCCACTGGCTGCTCTTCCCCTCACCATCTTCCATCCATATTGTCTCAGTCTTAGGATGGAAAGCTATGGCTCTCCATTTTGGGGGCTGCCCATGGCTGGAGCCATCTGTGTACCATGCATCTTTGGGTATAGGGGCTCTTCCCTCCCGATAGGGACTCTCTGCTACTAATGGTTCAAAAGCAAGTTCTTCCTGCTTTTCACTAGTATATGTTACCGGCCCCAACAAGTGTTGGAGTTCTTCACTCAAGGGGCTACTAGAAAGGGCACTATGCTGCTGTAGGTAAGCACCCCACTTGGCTAGTGTATTTGTGCCATGCCACTCCTTGGCTTTTGGGTCCAGTCTCATACCAACCCCAAGATGGGATAGGTGGTTATTACCTTTATTGGGGCCATTCCAGTGATGGGTTCTGTAGCCAGCAAGGCGTGATACATGGCAGCCAGTTGTTTTTCTATCAAAGTGTATTGTACCTCTGCCCCTTTCCAGAGTTGTGACCAGAATCCAATGGGTTGGTGAGTTCATTCAAGCTGCTGCCAGAGACCCCAGCCATAACTGTCTTCAGTCACATGAACATCCAGCTCACAGGGCCCTGATGGGTCTATCACACTCAAGGCCTGCACGGCCTTGACTGCCCGTTTTGCTGTAGTAAAGGCAGATGCACATGTCTCATCTCAGTCCCACCTGACGTCCTTTCGTACCAACCGGCATAAGGGCTTCAGGATTTGTGCCAAGTGTGGGATAAACACTCTCCAGTAGCCTAGAAGACCCCAAAACTCCTGCAGCAATGCTACAGTGTGGGGGTAGGAAAGGCCTGGACTTTATCTATAACTGCTTCTGGTATCATCACTTTGGTTTTACCCGACCAGACGACCCCCAAGAATTTGACACACAAATCAGGTCCCTGGACCTTGGTGCTGTTCACAGCCCATCCTTTCTCCTGTAAATGTTGCAGCAGTCTAGGTGCTGCACCTTCTAGATCTGAAAGAGAATCGGACGTGAGCATGACATCATCAATATATAATGGTACAGCCGCACCGTTGGTGGTTTCTCCCATGTAGCCAAGTCCTGGGCTACAAGTCCATGACAGATGGTGGGGCTGTGGAGGTATCCCTGTGGGAGGACAGTGAAAGTCCATTGCCATCCTTCCCACATGAAGGCAAACTGTTCCTGACTTTCCTCCTCAATGTAAATGGAAAAGAAGGCATTAGCAAGATCTACCACATAATGATATGTTCCCAGTTCATGGCTGAGAGTATCCATCAAGCCTGCAATAGAGGGGACAGCAGCATGCATGGGGGTATGACCTTATTCAGTTCTCTGTAATCCACAGTCATACGCCAGGAGCCATCTGGCTTTTTTACCGGCCACCCTGGGGAATTGAACGGACTATGGGTGGGCTTTATAATATCCACCTTTTCCAGCTCCTGGAGAGTTTCTCCAATCTCTTTATGCCCCCCAGGCAGTTTGTATTGTTTGGTATTAGTCACCTGCCGAGGCACAGGCAAAGCTATGGGTGGGTGCCTAGCATGTCCCCACAGAACTGCCTTCACCACACATACTCTCAGTTTGAACTCACCTGCAATGGTCTGCAACCATAGACCCTGCAGGATATCAATCCCCAAAATATACTCAGGGATAGGAGATATATACACGGTATACTCTTTTGGGGGTAGACACCCTATTCCCAAAGGGATTTGGGATTTTTTCACTCTGATAGCCTTCCCCCCATATCCATCTATGATAGTGGGGGTCCCAGGGAACCGCTCAGGGTTACCATGAATCAGTGAACATTCAGCCCCAGTGTCCACCAGAGCAGGACACGTTGTATGTTCACTGGGGACCAATGGATAGCTATTTCAACATGTGGCCTCCAGTCCCCCCTGGTCCCTCAGGGTAGCTACTTGACCTTCCCCTCAGTCAAACCGGGTTTCCCAATCACCTTCCTGTGTGGGCTCAAGTGAGGTTGGCTCGCTTTCCAGCAGGAAGTCTTGCAAACACACAGGCCGGACTTGTGGCTCTGTCTCTGACCTCTGCCTCTTTGGTCTTAATGGCTGGAACTGCTGCTCTGGTTTCAGCTGTTGCCATAGCTCTAGTAAGATCCTATTGGACTTCCCATCTAATTTCCTTCCATCTGCTCCTGCCTGTATTAAATCAACCCACATCTGGGTCCTCGTAACCTCCTTGGGGCCCTGTAAATTTTTCTTGTGAGTAATAGATCTTATCTCTTTCTGAATTCTTGTTGTTTCAGCCTCTCCTAAGTCTGCTATTGTACATGTCACCTCGCTTGTGGGCTGCCCTAAGTGAGGGGGAAGAATGGCCACTAGAGACCCAAAGAGGGATGTGGGAGCCATTTGAAGCACAATATTTCTCATCCCAGTAGTGAAAGGCTCTTCATCTGGGTCATGATTCACTGGACCATAGGTGGCATTTCTCATGCCTAGCTCTCGTAGCACCTGTTGGAGTTCAGCATATGTCTGCCATCTAACAGGAGAGGATGGTAGATCACCCGGACTGGGCCACACAGCACGAAGTGCAGCCATGAGCCAGTCAAGGAGGGAGTGATTCCCTGGGGTCTGATGTGCATTTTGTAATCGCTGCCTCAAGGCAGGCTGCACTGTCAGGGAAGACAGCTTTCCCATCTCTGACCCCGACAGAACAATTCCATCCACCCCTAAGTCCCACAGACGCAGGAGTCAAGCTGATATTGACTCCGAGGGCTTCTGCCTAAACCGGGAGCCCAAATGCCCCAGCTCAGCCTGAGTATAGGGGCGGACCATAGAGTGCTCCACGACCTGGGGAGGGGGCTGCTCCTCTCCTTGGGGAACTTTCAGCGCTGGGTCTTTATCTTCTTTACAATCACTGGGCGTGCTTTCAATACAGGAGGCACCAGTGCCTCCAGAATCACCCCTTCGTCTTTCTCCAGCTCCTCCATTTCTGGGGCTGATGGCACCTTTCTCTCCCATTCCCGAGTGCCTGCTCTGCTACAACCTTTACCTTTTCTACTGTACCTCACAGCAATGCTCCCTCAGTCTTCAGAAGGTCTCTTACCTTCAGATCAATGCTTCGCAGCTGACGTTCTCATGCCGCCTCCGCCTGTGCTTCCCTCAGGAGTTCGACGTTTTCCTTGATGGCCTCTTCCTCTTTCAGAGCACGGGCAGTGCTGCCGTCTCATCTCCCGTGGCACCTTGCTGCCGGTGCTCTTCTATCAATGCCATCTCTTTCTTCAGGGAATCCACTGAAGTTTGCAGCTCGCATTCTCATGCCGGCCATTTCCTGGGTCTCCTCTGTAGACTTTCTTAGTACTGTGAGAAGCCGCCAACCCACAGTCCCCACTGCCTCACAGGCACTAGGCTTCTCAAAGGATCTGCTTACTATACCAAGGGCCACTCCTTCTCCCTCAGGTGTTACTTCCACTTGCCTCCAGTCCTGGGGTGAGGCCCAGTCCTGTAGGAGGCAAGCCACCTCAGACCACGTTCCCATTGGGGGACGATCCACTGTCTCCCTCACAGGAGCAGTCCGCTGAAGCACCCCTCCCATAAGGGCAGCCTGTCTTTTTCCTTTGTCAACAATGAACCCTGCAGACTTTCACCAATTGTCTCTCGAATGGGTTTTAGCCCCGGGCTAGTTCTCCCACCGGTAGGTCAAGCACCAGTGTCTCTACCTCCGCCCAGAGCACTGGGACGAGCTCTCTATATAGCACAATAATAGCTTATTGCTTAAAGGTGTGGAAGCAGTAGCCTAGCAACAGCCCAGTTACAGCTTGCGGTGGTTTAAGTTCAGTGTGGATCCTGGCCATAGGAACCCCAACTTCCCCACAAGGGGTTAGTAGGTGTGGGTGCAAGGTGGGCATCGTAAGCATTTCCTATAGCTGATGATGCCAAAAGTCATCTTTACAAGAGGTTATTTCCTACCAACAGGAAATGTTATTATGACTCACCTGTGGAAATACTCCCATTTTCAAAAAGACAGTTATTTCACTCACAGCAATCTTTCATATTTTGAGAAATTAAGAGATGTGGAATAATTAGCTGACAAATGCAGAGTTGCTTCTAAAAAGCATGATGAACAAATATACTCTGCTCAATAAGAACCAGCTGTTCTTTCTGTATCATTAATTAAAGCCAAATCCTCCAAGCCTTAGTATTACCCAGGCCCTTTCTAGTAGGTCCATGTTGGTGATGATTCAGAGCCCATCACCCAGTAATTACACACACTCTATTTGAACAGAATGCTGATATGTCATTTGGTTTGAAACAGCAAACAGCCTCAGTTTTTCCCCACTGGGTCGATCCCCACTGAGAAAAACTTAACTGGGTCGATCCCCACTGAGAAAAACTTAACTGGGTCATTCTTCGATTGCCACATATAGATTGCCACAACAATCTCCACTTCTACAGGGAGCAAAATTATTTATGGGCCCAGGAACATCTACACGGTAGGTCAGGTTCAACCGCTATTCTTCTGGGACATGCTACCCACCTCCCAGACCCTACCATAAATACTGAAATAGACACACCAGATGTTGCTCAGTTTTGGAGGCAAGGATCATGCTCACTACATGGTGGACATATGTGTTTCTGAAAGGATGCTTTGGTGGAGGGCCATTAAGATCAAATATCACAAATTTTTTTTTCCTTCTGTGCAAGTTTCAATAAATCAGTTAGTTTTGGAATCATCTGTTTTTCTGCTTTCTCACCATCAGCCCCTGTTGGGGTTTTCATAGCATAAAATGGTTTGAGCTAAAAACAAATACATTAGAGATTACATTGGGGCCTAACAATAGCAGTTTCCAATTCTCCTCCTATATAGCTCCACATCCAGCCCTACCTCCATGTTGCTCCATTACCATTCCCCCTAGCAGGCCCTCTGTAATACTGGTCCTGAAATGAGAGTTGCCAAGGAAAGAAATTAAATGTAATCTCCACAGGTAATTATGGTATTTGGAATGACTTCTATATCATAGGACCTGCTGTATTTGCACTAAAGGTCCTTTATGTTCTTCTCTTGACCTTCCTTTGCAGCCTTTTTTCTATAATTCAAGGTAATACAAACCCTTTCTGGTTTCATTGGCTTCCCACACTTGCTCTCTGTTTCAGTTTCGTGTAATGGAAAGAAAACAGGCTTTGGCTTCAGACTGAATTGGCGTCAACCCTAACCCTATCACTCATTGTTCTTCCTTGCCCCATCCACCTGTTAAAAGTCCTTCCCTTCAGCTGCAAAGCCCAGTTCAAATGTTACCTCCTTCCTGAATCCCACCACCACAGAACATCAGCTCACTGGGTACTGAATCCATTCAAGCAGGGGGAATTTCTAACGATCCTAAATCCTTTTCCATACCCCGACCTGTAACCATTACTTTAAGACCATTGTCAGGAAAACATCCCTTCCGCTATGGCACTTTTCTATATATTCCATCATTAGGAATCTCCTTTGCAAGAACTAGTTATCAAAAAGAACTACCACAAATTATTTTCAGGAGTCACAGAAAATTTTACTGCACATTATCAAATTATAGTGATGTTGATTAATATACTAATCAATATTAGTATATTGATTTAAAAAATAACCAAATAATTGGCATGGAACCAGAATCCCTGAGGGAAAGAGAGGTAGAATGGTTGGAATCAAACCCATAAGAGTTCAGATTGTGACTGTTGACACTGTTGCCTAAAATCCTCTTAGTGCTGAAGTTAAGGAAGATCTAAGCCAACTACAGTAAGCTCAATATAACAAGGATTAATTATCCCCTGCATTAGTCCCATGTTCTATCTGTTTTTCAAAAACCCGAAAATTGAGATGGTGGAGGACATAGATTCATCCAACCTCTGTGAGCTATTAACCAAAGTTATACCTCATTTCCTAGTACTGCCTAACCCAAACTTACACTCTTCGGCTCTATCTCTACTTTCCTTCATGTTCTAGTTGATGAAGATAGACAATATTTATTGCCTTCACAAGGAAATAATCAATAATTTACCTAGAAAATTATGCTTCAGGCATTTACTGAAGCCCCATCCTACTTTTCTCAAGTTTAAACCAAGATCCTAAGAATGACCCTAACTCTGTTCACAAAACTTCTACAGAGAAATTTTAATTCTACAAAATAACACTTCATTATATAGGGTTCAACAAACTTATCCTATGAAGGGCCAAATATTAAATATTTTTTGTTGTGTGAGACATACAATCTCTGTCACAACTATGCAACTCTGCTATAATAGTGCAAAAATAGCCAAGGACAATTAATAAGTGAATAAGCATGGCTGTGCTCCAATAAAACTTCATTTATGGACACCAAAATTTGAGTTTTATATAATTTTTACACATCATGAAACACTATTCTTTTTATTTTTTTCTAACCATTTAAAAACGTAACCCATTCTTGGCTCACAGGCTGTACGAAAGCAGCCAGAGGACTGGATTTGGGCAGCAAACCATAGTTTGCCAACCCCTGACCTAGGCTGTGGTATTTAGGCTAAGGAAGGACGTAACCTAATGAGATGTTACAAATTATCCAAAATTACCCAAGGCCAACCACTAAAGACAATTAAAATGATTTCTGGGATTAACTGGATGTTGCAGAGTGTAGGAAGCAAGCTTTTTAATAGACCTCTCTAGGACTTGACTCAGTCAAACATGTTGAAACCATTCTCACAAAACACAGAGACCAAAAAGACCTTCAGTGATCTCAGAATATTTCTTCAACAATTTTCTTTGCTGATCTTTCAGATCATGAAAATTTTTTCTCTTTGAAAGTACACAAAAGGGAGCCCATGGCGCAGGGGTATTAACAATTTGGCATACTTCAAAGACTCATTGCCTATTAATGCCAATCCCCTCATCCAGTAGCAGGGCTTTGTTATCTTTGCCTCAGGAAAAAAAAAATGCAGTCTTGGCTAAATTAGTCTAAGACTCTTCAGATCCTGTACTAAGTTCATCTTTCTCTTTTATGGTACCACATCCAATACAATCCCTGTTGTTAACTGAAAATACCCAATATTTTTATGTTAGTTGATTAATTATGAAATAGTTACTTTCTCTTTGTCATATTACCATTCAAATGAAACCTTCATAATACAGCAACTCTATTATTGTTACCAATGAAGGAGAATCTCATGATTTCTGGAATTTGAGAACTGTCCATGCCTAAAACAGATCTTTTGGATGCTCCTATACCAAATCTTGATTTAATATGCTTTATTGATAGGTTTTATCTTTAAAATGAAAAAAGATAGTAATAGGCTGATTATGCAGTAATTATTCTAGATTCTCTTACAGACTCTCAAATCCATTACCAGATATCAATTGGCTCAAGTGGCCAAAATTATGGCCCTCCCCAGGGCATGTGAGATTACTAAAAATAAAAGGGTGAATATATACACTGTTTGCTTCTGAAGCAGTTCACAACTTTGGAATGTTATGGAAAAAAAAGAGGTTTTTAATCTCTCTAGTTATTTGCATTAAAAATGAATAACACATATACACATTACTTGGTGCCTTGAAGCTTCCTAAATAAATTGCTGTCCTAAAGGTAGAGGTCTACAGTGAAAGAGACATTAGAGGAAATGCTTAGCGGATCATCACCCTAAACAGAATGCTATGACTACATCCTTAGACGAGGGCCTCTTATAGAGAAGAAAGACCGATTAATCTACAGGGTTAAAGAATTCCATCATTAATGTAGAGAATTTGGCCCCCAATTCTGCAAAGAAACACTAGAACTAATCAAGTTGCCAGATCTGTGATGACCATCTGGTCATCAGTTAACCTCAAGTAGATATTTCCCCAAATCCAATGACACACTCATCACAGTAGGGATAAACTAACTGTAGCATTAAACGCACACTGATGGGGTAACTTTTCTAAGATACCAGAAGATGTGACCAGTTATTCCTCATCTGTAACCAACATAACCCTGGAAAAACCATAAAAGTGTATTTGCCCAAGGTTGAATTTATACTACTAGTATGTTTATTTTTGGATGGGCTGAAGCATTTCCTCATTGGATAGTCACTCAACTTAAAATGGCTTTAAAAACTTATATATTTGCGCTCTCTACCTAAGCCATTCCAACTCTGCTATCTACTGATTGGGGAAAATATATTACTGGGGTATTTTGAATATACAAAATTTCTGTCTCTATACACAGAACACCCTGGAAAGGTGAGAATACATGAAATAGAAAAACTGAAATCAGCCAGACTATCCAATATCCTTGAAATTCCGTACTCGAGGACTACCCTTTTTCTTTTAGGCTTTGTGTTCTTTCCCATTAGAAAGTCCTAGATTATCTCCTTGTCAACTAGCCACTTGCAGGCCATGTTTTGGAAATATCTCTACCCAAATTCTGTACCAGTCATTTACAAAAACTCTTTTAGCTAAATATAAAGGGTTAATCAATTTATCTCAGTCCTATCATTAACAGAACAGGTTGGCTTTCCCTGCCAACCATCCAATCAGTGTGGTCCAGTGTGCTGGAAAATGGCTCACAGAAAGACTGCCCTTGAGCATTGCTGGACAGGACAATGCTGGATATTCTTAACTCCAGTACAGCAGTTGAAGTAGAAGGAATTCATCTTTGGATACACATTTCCCAACTATGGTGACATCACCTATCTGACAAGAATTAGTTACACCCATTAGAGATCATAATCCTAGGTTCTCCAGAGAACCACTAGAAGTCAACAGCTAACCCAAGATCCTTGGAACTAACACTGCATGAAGTAGAACAGCTTTCATCGAAGAGCAATGGGAAAAGAGTCTCCTGATAAATGCCAAACTGTCCTTTGAATACTTTTGCCCTTTTATCTTTTTGATCAATCTTTGTTTTTAGTGACTTAAGATTATACACTTCTGATTAAAACCTGTTATGTTCCTCCTACTAAAAGCAATCATTTGTCTAACTCTAGGCGTTTCTAGGTAAACATCAATCTATAATTCTGCTCCCTCAAGCTATTACTAGAGTACACAACCTGAAAATATCCTGGATATGTCATCCATTGCCAACTCCTAGCAAATCCAAAAATTTGCTAAAGTAAATTTGGTCCAAAATATTCTAATCCGCAGAAAGACTTAAAAGTTAGACTATCTCCTCTTAGTCAGTAGAGGACTGCTACAATTATATATAAAGATTGTTGCAATCTGATTATATAAATTAGTCTGTTTCCCAATCATACAACCCTTTGAAAGTTACCTTTGCTATTTCCTTTGTGGTATATATCAAATCCATAAAAAGACTAAAAAGTATAAAGCTGTAAGTTATTCCTATGAGTTGAACAAAAAGTTCAAATTGTTCAGTACAGAAATTACTTAAGATAAAATACAGGTGTTTCACTAACTGTCCTGGTTTCAGAGGGCTGCCATAACAAAGTACTACAAACTTTATGACTTAAACAGCAGAAATTTCTCCCACGGTTCTGAAGGCTGGAAGTCCAAAAATCATGGAGTTGGCAGGACCATGCTCACTCTGTAGGCTCCAGGGAGATGTGTTCTTTGCCTACACTTACTTCTGGTGACTGCTGGCACGTCGTGGCCTTCCTTGGCTTGTAGCCACATCACTCCAATCCCTGCCTCCTTGCCCACACTGCTTCCCCTTCTCTGTGTGGTCTATTCCCCCTTCGCCCCTCTCTCACACAGATCCGTGTGGTTGCCTTTAAGACCCACTCACTATAAGCTCCTTCCCTTGAGACTCTTAACTTCATAACATCTTTTCACATATATGATAATATTCATGGGTTCTAGGGATTTGGGGGCTCACCAATCAACCTACCACACCAATTTTATCAATAATGTTTAGTTTTGTAAGTAATATCTAAATGAAGAAAATATCCTTGAGCTAGTAGAACATAAAATATTCTTGGGGTGTAATAGTGAATGTCTATCATGATAATTCTCATATAAAATACACTTAAAACTTCACTAAAGTTGACTGTATCTTTTGTTTAATTCCTGTGTTCTTTTAATATGTGAGAATCAGGTTTTTTGGTGTTAACCAGGACAAGGTTAAATGTTCTGTGGGGCTGTTACACCTCTCAAACTGTAGGACTCCCGAAATCCTCAGTAGACAATATCTGCTTATAAAGAATCTGAAGGAATAGCATATTTCCTAGGAAACAGCCTTCTAAGGATATTGACCCCACCACCAGGAATTGAATCATTTGGGGTGATTATCAAAAATTTGGCTTTCACTTTGTCTCTTATGAAAAATTATATAACCCCAGGAGTACAACATGTAACAGTTTAAATTTCTTAACCTGAGCAGTTATGGAAAATAGAAACACCCTGGATTTACTTTTGACCACCCAGACCCACTAATACTTTGTGTTGTACCTGATGAACGATAAATTGTGGCTTTATTGGAAAGAGGTTTATTAAATACAGTAATATAAGGCCTTGCACTGGACTTGATTATGTGGAATGGATGCTACTTGCAATGCAGTAATTAACTCACCAATGCCATAATGGTACCTTTTCAGTGACACTGAGAGACAGTAAAGGAGTATAACCCTCCAACTTGTTCACTGAGCCCTGGGCACTAGAAAGTGATTCACTGAGCAAGCATACTCTGTGCTCATGAAACATCTCAAGATACTCAGTTTAGTAAGGGAGATAAAACATATCATTTCAATGACGTTGGTCACCGAAAAGTACTTTTGACTCTTCTTAGAACTGTGCTATATGTAATAAGTCATAATTTGTAAAAAAAAAAAAAACACAACAAAACTTCAAGGGCATTATTCAATTTGACCTTAGAATATATTAAAAATGAGAAAACTGAAGCTTAAAAAAGATAAATGACATGCCCAATTATTCAACTAATAAGTAAACAGTAAGTAACCTGCGCAATTGCTCAATATTAGGTGGATAATTCCAGGAATAAAATCAAGCCCCTCCACTGGGATTCTTTCCTTGGGTGTTATCATTTCCCACTACATATAGCGTGCTAGAATAAGGATATCCGAAGTGCTGGTTAGTAATGAGATAGGGAGTTTGTACCAGAATGTCTTTCATTATTTTTTTCACCCTGCCCCTCCCTCTCCAGAATGTATTTTAGCAAACTACTTTCTTCACCAAGAAATCTCGCTATGAAAAGAAAAAAGTAAACCAAACTAAACTGTGTTTAGTAATATAGCTGATGTCAAGTATCCAGTTGTGCTAAAATGTGAAACAAATTAATTAAGGACATATGAGTGGGTATAATAAGTTACACATTTTAAAGAAAGTGAATGGCATTTGCTTTAGCATACAATACAGGCAAATAATGTGTAGTAAGAAAATTAAATTTGTTAAAATTTTCACAAAATTGGTTCAATTTAACTTAAGGGTTTTTAAAGGCTTGTGGATCTTTTACTGACAAATATTATATTACTGCAGGACTATAATTCAGTTTTTATTTGTTAAAATGACAAACTGATCTTTGAATAGTCTTCTTAAAATATGCCATAATCTTTATTTACATCGTGGGTCAATTTCCCACACAGCAGAGGTTCTGTATCTCCCCAAAATAACCATGGGCTTGTGCTAACTTTTGCAAACCCTTTATTATTTTCACATAACAAAAACACAAAACAAAAAGGTCTTCACTTCTGAAGGAGCTCAAGTTCCTTAAAATTATGGTATCTTCTGTTATTTTCAACACTGTATTATCAGACTGGTTAACAGCTAGTCAAACTACAACCATTCATTGTTCTCAGGTACCTAACAGTCCTATCTTAAGGGACCAATCCACTATGATAACATTTTTTTGTTACCTTTCAAACACAGGACTCTAAATTCAGAAAAATAAAATTGCCAAATGTTTTTACACCCCAAATCAGGTTCTATTTCTTAGACACCAAAATATCAAAGGTATTAATTCTTCATGCTGCAAACCATATTATGGTACTCATGCATATGAAGGATGCCAGAAACAATTAGATATGTTTGGTATGCTCCCTGTTACCTTTACTCTTGGTAATATTGTCTTGCAATCTATGGTAAGTTATGCTTAACTTGATAAGAAACAGCCAAATGGTTTTCTAGAGTGTTTATAACACTTTGCATTTACACCAGCAAATGAGTCCAACTGATCCACATTCCACCAGTCATTGGTATTCGCAAGTCGTCTTTTGTTTTAAGTCGTTCTATAAGTTGTATAGTAATGTCTCATTGTGTTTTAAATTTGCATTTCTTTAGTGACTAATTAAATTGAGCATCTTTCCATGTGCTTATTTGCCATTCATGTATCTTCTTTGGTGAAGTGTTCCTTCAAGTATTTACCATTTTAAAAATGGGTTTTCTTATTTTTGAGTTTTAATTATTTTTTTATACATTCTACGTACAACCCTCTCAGACAAGTGATTAGCAAATATTTTTTCCCAGTATGTGACTTGTCTTTTCAACCTCTTAACAATGGCTTTCACAGAGCAAAAGTTTTTCATTTTGATGAGAGCCAATTTATCAGTTTCTTAAGGATCATTCTTTGGATGTTCTAAGAACTCTCTACCTAACCCAGGGTCACCACAATTTCCTCCTACATTTCTACCAGAAGTCTTATACTAAACAAGAAAACTAAAGGATTATTTTAGCTTCATTTGTTCCTTCTCTGATGCTCTTTCTTAGTTTTTGAGATCTGAGTTTCTGACCTGTGTATCATTTCCTTCTAAAGAATTTCTTTGGACCTTTTTTTTAAGGTATCATTGATATACAATCTGATGAAGGTTTCACATGAGCAACACTGTGGTTACTACATTCATTCACCCATATTGCCAAGTCCCCCCACACCCTATTGCAGTCACTGTCTTTTGACATTTCTTTCAAGATATTTCTCTTGGTAAAAAAAATTCCCACAGTTTCTGAGTCTTTATTTCCTCTTCAATTCTGAATATTAATTTCATTGAATATAGAATGTTAGATTGATGGATTTTTTCTTTCAATAATATACATAGTTCACTCTTTTCTTGTTTGCATGGCTTCTGGTAAGAGATTTGATGTAATTCTTGTCTTTGATCCTCTTACAGGTAAGGACATCTGCACCCTCTCCACTGGCTTCCTTCAAGATTTTTCTTTGCTTTTCTGCAGTTTGAATATAATATGCCTATGTATAGATTTTTTGGTATTTATCCTGCTTGACATTCTCTGAGCTTCCTGGATCTGTGGTTTTGTGTCTGTCATTGGTTTTTGGAAAATTTTCAGCCATTACTTTAAATATTTCTTTTGTTCTTTTCCCTCTTTCTTCTCCATTTGGTATTCCTAGTACACATGTTAAACCTTTTTTAGTGGGTCTAAGTTTCTGGGCTGTGACTTTCTGAAGCATTTCTTAATCTTTTTTTTTTCTCTCTACCCTAGCATGAGATAGGAGGGTTAGAACTGGGCTGGAGTTAACTGCCCTTCCCACATTAGATATGGTTCTGATAAAGTAGTTCCCCCTGGAGACCAGGCCTTTATAATGGAGAACATATTGGATGTATTTCCAAAGGATTACTTTTTTTCTCCCCCTGCCCTCAAAAGTCCCCCACTGCCAAACTACATAAGAACCTGATAGAGTTCCTGGAGGTAAAACCCACAAAACTGTGGGGACCTGTATAAAACTGGGTCCCCAGAAGTTTTTAATTTTCAAGCTAGTCCACACTCAGCCTCCAGCAATTAGTGACAATTACCACTTTCTTAAACTGTTTCTAGCACTTACTGGCTCTAATGGCTTCTGCATATGGGACTGACTGTGGTACTGATCTTGGCTGTGATTCTCCACACTCACTTGTCTCCCCAGATTTCAGAGTGGTGGCCTGTCCTGTGACTTCAGTTCTTTGATGGATCTAAGAAAAGTCACTGGTTTTCAATCTGGCTTTTCACGTTGTAAGGATAGTAGTGACATCTTCCAAGCTCTTTACATGTCACAGCTTAAACTAATTAGATCTAAGTTTGGTTTTTTTCTTTAAATGTTGACTCTGTATCCTGTGTCCATACTAAACTCACTTTTTAGCTCTTGGATATTTTTTATAGATTCCTTGGGATTTTACACATACACCATCAGGTCTTCTACAAATAGAAATGGTTCTATTTCTTCCTTTCCAATATGTATGCCTTTTTCATCCCTTACTGCACTGGCTAGGCTTACAGAGCTCAAGAGGAGTGGTGAAACATCCTTTTTCCAGTTCTTATAATGGAGAATGAGTTGTTCTTCATCATTAAGTATGATGTTAGCTCTAGGTATTCTGTAGATAACCTTTATCAAGTTAAGGAAATTCCTTTCTATTTTTAGTTTTCTGAGAACTTTTAGTAAGAATGGAAGTTGAATTTTGACAAATGACTTTTCTGCATATATTGAGATTATTATATGACTTTCTTGGTGTATGTTAACATGGTTAAATTTATGAATTTTCAACTATGAACCAGCCTTACATTCTCAGGAGGAAATGTCTTTGATATATTTTTACTTTTATATATTATTGGATTCAGTTTAATATTTTCTTGATGATTTTTGTGTCTATATTCATGAGGGATATTGGTCTTGAGATTCCTTAAAATGATTTTTTATGGATTTGTTAACAGAGAAATGATAGCCTTATAAAAATGCATTGAAAATTATTCCCTCCTTTTCTTTTTTTTTATCAAAGTATCATTGATATACAATTTTATGATGGTTTCACATACACAAAATAGTGTTTCAACATTCACCCATATTATCAAGACCTCACCCCTCCATTGTGGTCACTGTCTATCAATGTAGTAAGATATTATAGAGTCATTAATTGAATTCTCCACACTGAAATGTTGTCACAGTGACCTACTTATGTTGTAATTGAGAATTATACTGCCCCTTAATCCCCTTTTCCCTGCCCACACACCCTTCCCACCCTTACCCTTTGGTAACCACTAGACCCTCCTTGTTGCCTATGTTTTTGTTCCTTCTGTTTTGCTTTTTTTTGTATTCCACAAATGAGTAAAATCATTTAGTATGTCTTTCTCCACCTGACTTATTTCACTGACTGTAACACCCTCTAGATCCAACCATGTTGTTGCAAAAGGCAAGATTTCTTTTCTTTTTATGCCTGAATAATATTCCATTGTATATATGTACCACATCTTCTTTATCCATTCATCTATTGATGGACACTTAGGTTGCTTCCATATCTTGGCAATTGTGAATAGTGCAGCAATAAACGTAGGAGTGCATATGTCTTTTCAAATCAGGGACCTTGTTTTCTTCAGGGTAAATTCCTAGGAATGGAATTACTGGGTCAAATGACATTTCAATTTTTAGTTTTTCAAGGAACCTCCATATTGCTTTCCACAGCAGTTGAGCCAATTTACATTCCCACCAACAATGTAGGAGGGTTCCCTTTTCTCCACACTCTCTCCAGCATTTGTTGTTTCTTAAGTGAGCATCCTACCTGGTGTGAGGTGATATCTCACTGTGGTTTTGATTTGCATTTCCCTGATGATTAGCAATGTGGAGCATCTTTTCATGTGCCTGTTAGCCATCCATATTTCTTTTTTGGAGAAGTGTCTGTCCAGGTCCTCCATCCATTTTTTAATCAGGTTATCTGTTTTCTGAGTGTTGAGTCATATGAGTTCTTTATATACTTTGGATGTTAACACCTTATCAGATGAGTCATTTACAAATATATTCTCCCATACTGAAGGATGCCTTTTTGTTCTGCTGATAGCGTCCTTTTCTGTACAAGAGCTTTTTAGTTTGATGTAGTCCCATTTGTTCATTTTTTATTTTGTTTACCTTGCCCAAGGAGATGTGTCCATGAAAAAATTGCTTATGTTTATATTCAAGAGATTTTTGCCTATGTTTTCTTCTAAGAGTTTTATGGTATCATGACTTACATTCAGGTCTTTGATCCATTTCGAGTTTACTTTTTGTATGGAGTTAGATAGTCATCCAGTTTCATTCTCTTACATGTAGCTGTCCAGTTTTCCCAACACCAGTTGTTGAAGAGGCTTTTTCCCATTGTATATCCATGGCTCCTTTATTGTATATTAATTGGCCATATATATGTGGGTTTATATCTGGGCTGTCTATTCTGTTTCATTGACCTATGGGTCTGTTCTTGTGTCAGTATCAAGTTGTCTTGATTACTGTGGCTTTGTAGAAGGGCTTGAAGTTAGGAAGCGAGATCCCCCCTGCTTTATTCTTCCTTCTCAGGATTGCTTTGGCTATTTGGGGCCTTTTGTAGTTCCACATGAATTTTAGAACTATTTGTTCTAGTTCATTGAAGAATGCTGGTAGTATGTTGATAGGGATTGCACTGAATCTGTAGATTGCTTTAGGCAGGATGGCCATTCTGACAATATTAATTCTTCCAATTGACGAGCATGGGATATATTTCCATTTATTGGTATGCTCTTTAATTTCTCTCATGAGTGTCTTATAGTTTTCAGAGTATATGTATTTCACCTCCTTGGTTAGGTTTACCCCTAGGTATTTTATTCTTTTTGATGCAGTTGTAAATGAAATTGTTTTCTTCATTTCTCTTTCTGCTAATTCATTGTTAGTATAGGAATGCCACAGATTTCTGTGTATTAGTTTTGTATCCTGCAACTTTTCTAAATTTATTTATTAGTTCTAGTAGTTTTTTGGTGGAAGTGTTTAGGGTTTTCTATGTATAATATAACGTCATTTGCAAACAGGGACAGTTTCACTTCTTCCTTACCAATTTGGATGCCTTTTACCTCTTCATGTTGTCTGACTGCCATAGCCAGGACCTCCAGTACTATGTTGAATAAAAGTGGGGAGAGTGAGCATCCTTGTCTTGTTCCTGATCTTAGAGGAAAACCTTTCAGATTTTTGCTGTTAAGTATGATGTTGGCTGTGGGTTTGTCATATATGGCCTTTATTATGTTGAGATATGTACCCTCTATACCCATTTTTCAAAGAGTTTTTATCATGAATGGATGTTGAATTTTATCAAATGCTTTTTCAGCATCTATTGAGATAATCATGTGACCTTGTGCTTCCTTTTGTTCATGTGAATTGATGATATTGATTGACTTATGAATATTATACCATCCTTGCATCTCTCGAATAAATCTCACTTGGTCATGATGGACCTCCTTTTCTATTTTATAGATTTATATAATTTGTATCATTTCTTCCCTGTGCATTTGGAAGAATTCACCAGTGAACACATCTGTACTTCCAATTTAAAAATTTTCAAAAGAAAACTCCAAGATCAATTACTTTAATAGATGTGGGACTCTTTAGGTTATGTATATCTTCTTGTTTTAGTAGTGTCTTTCAAAGAATTGTTCTATGTCATTTAGTTGTCAGACTTATGAGCATATAGTTGTTCACAGACAATGGTATGCTGCTATTTGTTTAACAAAGGACTCTCCAGGAATATAAAGGCCTGGTCTGTACTGATTGCCAATTTTTGTTGCTTGAATATTATAGCCACACCTAATTTCATAATTGGTTTAAAAACTGGTTCCGAAAGTCGGAAATTTAATAATTGGCTCTCATAAGCCAATATAAGCCAGCTTAACTGATCACAGTATTTCATTATTATTCTTTTTAATGTCTAGAGGTTGTGTATTGATAATTTCAACCTTAAATTGGAAATTTGTGTCTTTTTTCTCCAATTTTCCTAAGTAGACTATTCACTTTTTCTTTATTTTGGTATCATTAATCTACAATTACATGTGAAAAATTATGGTTACTAAACTCCCCACTTCATCAAGTCCTCCTGACATACCCAATTACAGTCACTGTCCATCAGCGTAGTGAGATGCTATAGAATCACTACTTGTCTTCTCTGAGTTGTACAGCCTTCCCCGTGCCCCCCCCATGTCTGCTAATCATAATGCCCCTTTCCCCCTTATCCCTCCTTTCCCATCCATCTTCCCTAGTCCCTTTCCCTTTGGTAACTGTACGTCCATTCTTGGGTTCTGTGAGTCTGCTGCTGTTTTGTTTCTTCAGTTTTTTTCTTTGTTCTTATACTCCACATATGAGTGAAATCATCTGATACTTGTCTTTTTCTGCCTGGCTGATTTCACTGAGCGTAACACCCTCTAGCTCCATCCATGTTGTTGCAAATGGTAGGATTTGTTTTTTTCCTGTGGCTGAATAATATTCTATTGTGTATATGTACCACATCTTCTTTATCCATTCATCTACTGATGGACACTTAGCTTGCTTCCATTTCTTGGCTACTGTAAATAGTGCTGCGATAAACATAGGGGTGCATATGTCTTTTTCAAACTGGGCTGCAGCATTCTTAGGGTAAATTCCTAGGAGTGGGATTCCTGGGTCAAATGGTATTTCTATTTTGAGTTTTTTGAGAAAGCTACATACTGCTTTCCACAATGGTTGAACTAATTTGCATTCCCACCAGCGGTGTAGGAGGGTTGCATTTTCTCCACATCCTCGCCAACATTTGTTGTTGTTTGTGTTTTGGATGTTGGCCATCCTTACTGGTGTGAGGTGGTATCTCACTGTGGTTTTAATTTGCATTTCTCTGATAATTAGCGATGTGGAGCATCTTTTCATGTGCCTGTTGGCCATCTGAATTTCTTCTTTGGAGAAGTGTCTATTCATATCCCCTTCCCATTTTTTAATTGGATTATGTGCTTTTTGTTTGTTGAGGTGCATGGGTTCTTTATATATTTTGGATGTCAACCTCTTATCAGATACGTCATTTATGAATATATTCTCCCATACTGTAGGATCGCTTTTTGTTCTACTGATGGTGTCCTTTCCTGTACAGATACTTTTCAGCTTCATATAGTCCCACTTGTTCATTTTTGCTTTTGTTTCCCTTGCCTGGGGAGATATGTTCATGAGGAAGTTGCTCATGTTTATGTCCAAGAGATTTTTGCCTATGTTTTTTTCTAAGAGTTTTATGGTTTCATGACTTACATTCAGGTCTTTGATCCATTTTGAGTTTTTTGTGTATGGGGTTACACACTAATTTAGTTTTATTCTCTTGCATGTAGCTGTCCAGTTTTGTCAACACCAGCTGTTGAAGAGGCTGTCATTTCACCATTGTGTGTCCATGGCTCCTTTTTCATATATTTATTGACTGTATATGTTTGGGTTAATGTCTGGACTTTCTATTCTGTTCCATTGCTCTGTGGGTCTGTTCTTGTGCCAATACCAAAGCGTCTTGATGACTGTAGCTTTGTAGTAGAGCTTGAAGTCTGGGAGTGTAATTCCCCCTGTTTTACTCTTCCTTCTCAGGATTTCTTTGGCTATTCGGGGTCTTTTGTGGTTCCATATGAATTTTAGAACTATTTGCTTTAGTTCATTGAAGAATGCCATTGGTATTTTGATAGTGATTGCATTGAATCTGTAGATTGCTCTAGGTAGTACAGTCATTTTGACAATATTTATTCTTCCTAGCCAAGAGCATGGGATGAATTTCTATTTGTTAGTGTTCTCTTTGATTTCTCTTAGGAGTGTCTTGTAGTTTTCAGGGTATAGGTCTTTCACTTCCTTCATTAGGTTTATTCCTAGGTATTTTATTCTTTTTGATGCAATTGTGAATGGAATTGTTTTCCTGATTTCTTTCTGTTAGCTCATCGTTAGTGTATAGGAAAGCAACAGATTTCTGTGTGTTAATTTTGTATCCTGCAACTAAGCTGAATTCAGATATTAGTTCTAGTAGTTTTGGAGTGGAGTCTTTAGGATTTTTAATGTACACTATCATATCATCTGCAAATAGTGACAATTTGACTTCTTTACCAATCTGGATGCCTTGTATTTCTTTGTTTTGTCTGATTGCCGTGGCTGGGACCTCCAGTACTATGTTGAATAACAGTGGGGAGAATGGGCATCCCTGTCTTGTTCCCAATCTTAGATGAAAAGCTTTCAGCTTCTCACTGTTAAGTATGATGTTGGCTGTGGGTTTGTCATATATGGCCTTTATTATGTTGATGTACTTGCCCTCTATACCCATTTTGTTGAGAGTTTTTATCATGAATGGATGTTGAATTTTGTCAAATGCTTTTTCCGCATCTATGGAGATGATCATGTGGCTTTTGTTCTTCTTTTTATTGATGTGGTGGATGATGTTGATGGATTTTCAAATGTTGTACCATCCTTGCATCCCTGGGATGAATCCCACTTGATCATGGTGTATGATCCTCTTAATGTATTTTTGAATTCAGTTTGCTAATATTTTGTTGAGTATTTTTGCATCTATGTTCATCAGGGATATTGGTCTGTAATTTTCGTTTTTGGTGAGGTCTTTGCCCGGTTTTGGTATAGAGTGATGCTGGCTTCATAGAATGAGTTTGGAAGTATTCCCTCCTCTTCTATTTTTTGGAAAACTTTAAAGAGAATCGGTGTTATTTCTTCTGTATATGTCTGGTAGAATTCAGAGGTGAATCCATCTGGTCCGGGGGTTTTGTTCTTGGGTATTTTTTTGATTATCCATTCAATTTCTTTGCTGGTGATTGGTCTGCTTAGTTTTTCTGTTTCTTGCTTGGTCAGTCTTGGAAGGTTGTATTTTTCTAAGAAGTCGTCCATTTCTTCTATGTTTTCCAGCTTGTTAGCATTTATATTCTCATAATATTCTCTTATAATTCTTTGATTTTTCTGTGGGTTCCCTCATTATTTTTCTTTTCTCATTTCTGATTCTGTTTATGTGTGTGGCTTCTCTATTTCTCTTAATAAGTCTGGCTAGGGGTTTATCTATTTTGTTTATTTTTTCAAAGAACCAGCTCTTGGTTTCATTGATTTTTTCTATTGTTTTATTCTTCTCAATTTTATTTATTTCTTCTCTGATCTTTATTATGTCCCCCCTTCTGGTGACTTTGGGCCTCATTTGTTCTTCTTTTTCCAATTTCAATAATTGTGACTTTAGACTATTCATTTGGGAATGTTCTTCCTTCTTTAAATAGGCCTAGATTGCAATATACTTTCCTCTTAGAACTGCCTTTGTGGCATCCCATAGAAGTTGCGGCTTTGTGTTGTTGTTGTCATTTCTCCATATATTGTTTGATCTCTGTCTTAATTTGGTCGTTGATCCATTGATTATTTAGGAGCATGTTGTTGTGTCTCCATGTATTTGTGAGCCTTTTTGTTTTCTTTGTACAATTACTTTCTAGTTTTATACCTTTGTGATCTGAGAAGTTGGTTGGTAGAATTTCAATATTTTTGAATTTACTGAGGTTCTTTTTGTGGCGTAGTGTGTGGTCTATTCTGGAGAATGTTCCATGTGCACTTGAGAAGAATGTGTATCCTGCTGATTTTGGGTGTAGAGTTCTGTAGATGTCTGCTAGGTCCATCTGTTCTAGTGTGTTGTTCAGTGCCTCTGTGTCTTTACTTATTTTCTGTCTGGTTGATCTGTCCTTTGGAGTGAGTGGTGTGTTGAAGTCTCCTAAAATGAATGCACTGCCTTCTATTTCCTCCTTTAATTCTATTAGTAGTTGTTTCACATATGTCAGCTCTCCTGTGTTGGGTGCATATATATTTATAATGGTTATATCCTCTTGTTGGACTGACCCCTTTATCATTATGTAATGTCCTTGTTTATCTCTTGCTACTTTCTTCGTTTTGAAGTCTATTTTGTCTGATACAAGTACTGCAACACCTGCTTTTTTCTCCTTGTTGTTTGTGTGAAATACCTTTTTCTATCCCTTCAGTTTTAGTCTGTGTATATCTTTGGGTTTGAGGTGAGTCTCTTGTAAGGAGCATAAAGATGGGTCTTGCTTTTTTATCTATTCTATTACTCTTTGTCTTTTGATTGATGCATTCAGTCCATTTACATTTAGGGTGATTATTGATAGATATGTACTTATTGCCATTGCTGGCTTTAGATTCGTGGTTACCAAAGGTTCAAGGGTAGCTTCTTTACTATCTAACAGTCTAACTTAACTCTCTTGTTAAGCTATTATAAACACAGTCTGATGATTCTTTATTTCTCTCCCTTCTTATTCTTCCTCCTCCTGTCTTTATATGTTAGGTGTTTTAGTCTGTACTCTTTGACGTTTCCTTTGACAGTTTTTGTGGATAGTTGATTTTAGTTTTTGCCTTTAGTTAATATTTGGATGTTCTGCTTTCTTTGCTATGATTTTACTTTCTCTCATGTCATCTTTTTAGCATTAGGAGTGCTTCCATCTAGAGCAGTCCCTTTAAGATATCCTGCAGAGGTGGTTTGTGGGAGGCAAATTCCCTCAGCTTTCGCTTGTCTGGGAATTGTTTAATCCCTCCCTCAAATTTAAATGATAATCATGCTGGATACCGTATTCTTGGTTCAAGACCCTTCTGTTTCATTATGTTAAATATATCATGCCATTCTCTTCTGGCCTGTAAGGTTTCTGTTGAGAAGTCTGATGATAGTGTGATGGGTTTTCCTTTGTGGGTTATATTTTTTTCTCTCTGGCTCCCTTTAATACTCTGTCCTTGTCTTTGATCTTTGCCATTTTAATTATTATATGTCTTGGCATTGTCTTCCTTGGGTCCCTTGTTTTGGGAGATCTGTGGGTTTCCATGGTCTGAGAGAGTATTTCCTTCCCCAGCTTGGTGAAGTTTTCAGCAATTATTTCTTCAAAGACACTTTCTATCCCTTTCTCTCTCTCTTCTTCTCCTACTCCTATAATGCAAATATTGTTCCGTTTGGATTGGTCACACAGTTGTCTTAATAGTCTTTCATTCCTAGAGATCCTTTTATCTCTCTCTGCCTCAGCTTCTCTGTACTCCTGTTCTGTGATTTCTATTCTATTAACAGTCTCTTGCACCTTGTCCAGTCTGCTCTTCAGCCCGTCAGTTGCTTGTCTCATTTCTATATTGTCTCTCCTGACTTTCTCCCTTAACTCTTGCATATTTCTCTGTAGGTCCATCAGCATGGTTATGACTTTTATTCTGAATTATTTTTCAGGAAGATTGTTTAAATCTATCCCATCAGGCCCTCTCTCTGGGGTTGTCAGGTTGTCTGAGTGATCCTTGTCTGGAACATATTCCTCGGTCTTTTCATGGAGATAGAAATGGTCGCTGGCAGGTGCCACGTACGTCAGCTGGGACAACAAAGTCCCTTCCTGCTTTCTGTTCTCCTTCCCTTCTCCAGAGCCTGGGCTTGTTACCCGCACACCGGGAGGCAGTCTCTGTGATAATTCCCTGAGCTGCCTGTGTGGGGGGCCTCCCTCAGCCTAGTCAATAGCACTGCGGGGGTTTGCAGTCATGCCGGGTGCGTTCTGCTCCCCTTGGTCCCTTGCAGACCTTGCTCTGGGTTCTGGTGCCCTTCCAGGTTAGCTGTGCACCAGCTGGGAGGAGATTCTGTGTGGTTGCTCTGGGCAGGGGTGCTCTCCCACTGTTCTGCAGCTGTGGGGGATCCGCTGGACCCTTTTCAGCACCAGCCAGGGGCGGGGGGGATGAATGGCAGGCTGCTTATCACCTGAGGGGGCTTGGCAAGGCTGCTTTACCTGGCAGCCAGTTAGGGGGTCCAAAATTCCTCAAGATTCCCGGCCTTTGGAGCTGAGTGCGCTGGGACAATTTTGTTCCACTGTTGGGCCCTTGTGTCTTTAAGACTTAAAAAAAAGCACCTACTTTTCTTTTGTCCCAGGGGAGCCAGCTAAGGGGACCCGCTTGCAGTCTCCATCTTGGATCCTGCCCTTCCGTTTCTCTAATCTCCAGTACACCATGCAATGTGTGTCTGTGCTCCCGGTGCAGATCACCAGGGCTGGTTATTTAGCAGTCCTGTGCTTCCACTCCCTCCCCTCTCTGATTCTTTTCCTCCTGCCGGTGCGTTGGGGTGGGGGAGTGCTCAGGTCCCACCGGGTCGTGGCTTTGTATCTTACCTGCTTAGTGAGGTGCTGAGTTCTCTTAGATGTAGCTGTAGCCTGGCTGTTGTACTGTATCTTCTGGTCTGTCTTTTAGGAATAGTTGTATTTGCTGTATTTTCCAAATATATATGGTTTTGGGAGGAGATTTCCACTGTCCTGCTCATGCCATCATCTTCCCACCATTTCAACTATTCACTTTTTACTCAAAATTATACTGTACCCATCATGTTTTATATTTTACACCTTAATTAGCCAATATATTTCTTTCTCCCAGAATCCCCCATCCCAGTCCCTCAGACTGAATTAGAAGTTGTTTTTGTCTGCTCCCAAGCGACCTGAAATTAACTGTGGTTCAGAAGTTCTCAGAATATATTATAATTGCCTGTTTCTTTTACTAGACTGTGAACTCCACTAAGTGTGTGTTTGTTAAACACTGTATTGCATGTGTGTAGTATCCAAAAGGTACCCAAAAGATATTTATGTACTGGTAACAAGAAAGAATCAAGAATAACTGTTTCTTAGCCTGCCTCATCTATGACTGTGAGTTATTTGAAAGCCCCAGGAACATGCTACGTACATGGTAGGTACACTTGTAAAAGCTTATTAAATGCTTGGGCTAAAATGAGTTAAATGACAAGAGTAAGTTTATAAGCCTGTCTTAAGAATTTCCAGTGAATGTAGAAAGCAGCAATTTGACTGACTGCATTATGGGAAAAGCCCTCCTGTAAATGCTATAGTCCTGCCACCAAGCTAGGATGAAACTGTGTGTACACTTGCTCATCTTCATCTAAAGCCTTTCTCTCCAGGAGCAGCACATGACCTTGTGTAGAAGACGGATTCAATATAAATCTGTTCAATGACTGCAGTGGGGTGGGATGGGGTGGAAGAGTTGATAATATGGGTGAATGTTGAAACCACAATGCTGCTCATGTGAAACCTTCATAAAATTGTCTATCAATCATACCTTAACTAAAAAAAAATACGTATATATATATGTACACACACACACACACACACACACAGGTCTGTTGAGCTGGGAAAATGTGTCTTACCTGTGGTTGTACAAACCATTTGCCTGCATTCAGAGTCGACAGGAAATCCCACCTGAAGAAGGCACTGTTTTTGAAGGAGGCATTTGGCTGGACCTCCATGATGTTGGTTGTTCTTCTCAGGTCATTGTCATGCACGAGAAAAGGCACCTGATCATAACTGCAGGCAGACTGGGAAAAGAAGGGAAGGGGTGGATAGGCTGAACTAAGCCACCTTGGCAGACAGCGTTCTCAGAAAGCCTATTGATGTCATGAGCCTTACTATGGTTCCTTTCTCCTTCCCACATCTCAGCAAAGGACTAAATACCCTTACACTTTTATATCAATATTTTTCTGCCCTCAGGATCAATCTTTTGTGGTATATAATAATCATAATAGTGATGATGAAAGAGTAGCTTCCCTTTTCAGGGGCTTTCTGGCATCAAGAAAATAGTGAGTACAGTAGTAATCTGAAAGTAAGGTGAGTAGGGTGGAGATGGGGATGGGGCAAGGCCCCAAAGTCCCCAGTAGCATACTAAGAAGGCATCCATACAAGCTTTTTTTTTTGACCCATTTCCTGATAGGCACCTGCCCTGAGTATTTCTGGTCCTAGACCCTTCACATAAGATGATATCATCAGAAAATTTCCTGGTTCTGTTATCTGCTACTTGCCTTGCAGAATTTCCACTTTTATGAAAATCTCTCTTCCTTTTTCATTAAAATACTTGTAAAAACACCTCTGTAATGGCCATAAGGATGTAACAGAATTGATACTTAGCCTCCTGCCTATAACCAACTAGAAAACTGAACAAAATAAGGGAAATAATTTTTTCAGCCAAGGAACAGGGAGCATATTATGATAATCTCTGAAAAAAGGACAACAAATGAAATAAGCTCTATCATTACCCAGGCTTCCTTCTTACAGGTGAATACTGGACTGTGGCACAGGGAGGGGGAACCTAAAAAGAACCCAGCTATTACACTGAAGTAAGGAGAAAAGGATCAGATTAAGGAGAGGTGAAAACAGCTAAAGTTTGTGAGCTATAGCCCCATAATGAATGCAGCTATGTATATATATATAAGAGTTTCGGGGAAATGCACAGAGAGGTTCCCTAAGTATATGGCTAAATATCAATTTGTACATGTGCAGAGTAAACCTTTATGAAGTTTGCAAAAAACAACTTCCAAAAAAAAGAAAAATTACCAGAAAGTTCTAAGACAAATAATTGACAGAGCTCACACAGGGATATGAATCATTCAAGCTCCATCCAGTACAAGTGGAGAGGCCTCAATAATTACACAGGATTCTTTAGAGACTCCAGGGGCCCACCTTAAAATGGGATATTTTAGAACTAGAATAACTTCAGAGCCTCCATAAAAGAAAAACAACTTACAAAGGATCAAATTAATCTGCAAGTAACTTAAAATCCTGCTACAAAAAGTAAAAAATTCTTTAAAGGAAGACAACAAAATATAGCACCCAGGATGCTAAAAATCATAATTTCCAGCATGTAGCCAAAATCTACATGTCATATAATGTAAACATAACCAGGAGAAATTAATCAATAAACACAAACTCAGAATGAAAGAGATGGCAGAATTAGTCAACAAGGGTATTCAATCATGTAAAAGAAAAATTGAGATGTATACAATAGATGTAAAGGAAAACATGAACATAATGAAGATATAACTGTAATATATAAAAAATAAACAAATAGAAACTCGAGAGCTGAAAAAATATAATTGAATTGAAAATGTCACAGTGAAATTAACAGTTTGGAAATTACATATCATGTAAAAATCAGTGAATTTGATGATATAGCTATAGAATCTATCCAAATGAGCTGTGTAATAACATCAAGCAGTTATATGTGTGTAACTGGGGTCCTAAAAAGAGGGAAGGAATAGAAAAAATTCTGAGGAAATAAAGCAAATCTGTAAAATCTGATGAAAATTATGCATCAACAGAAACAAGAATCTTAATAAATACAAATGGGAATAAACATAAGAACACACATACATGCACACATACTCCACATTAAGGATTATAACCAAATTGGTGAACAACTGATGAGGAAAAGAATATTGTAAAAGAAGCCAGAGAAGAGAAAAAGACATATTTAGAGAGAAATAAAGATAAGCATCAACAAAATACATGAAGGATAGGAAACAATAAACCAACATACTTTTATATGGTGAGGCAAGACAACTGTCAACTTAAAATTCTTCAGAAATGAAGGGCAATTTTGAAAAAGACATATGCACCCTATGTTTATCACAGCACTACTTACAATAGCCAAGAAATGGAAACAACCGAACTGTCCATCAGTAGATGAATGGATAAAGAACATGTGGTACATATACACAATGGAATATTATTCAGCCATAAGAAGAAAACAAATCCTACCATTTGCAACAACAAGGATGGAGCTAGAGGGTATTATGCTCAGTGAAATGAGCGAGGCAGAGACAAGTATCAAATGATTTCAGTCATCTGTGGAGTATAAGAATAAAGAAAAAACTGAAGGAACAAAACAGCAGTAGACTCACAGAACCTAAGAATGGACTACCAGTTACCAAAGGGAAAGGGACTGGGAAGGATAGGTGGGAAGGGAGGGATGAGGGGAAAAAGGGGCATTACGATTAGCACACATAATGTGCAGGGGGGGCACGGGGAAGGCAGTATAGCACAGAGAAGACAAGTACTGATTCCATAACATCTTACTATGCTGATGGACAGTGACTGTAATGGGGTTGGTGGGGACTTGATAATAGGGGGA
The DNA here is from genome assembly GCA_032199065.1 of Smutsia gigantea. Classification (NCBI taxonomy): domain Eukaryota; kingdom Metazoa; phylum Chordata; class Mammalia; order Pholidota; family Manidae; genus Smutsia; species Smutsia gigantea. The sequence continues at coordinate 241,864 of JAVSCE010020561.1, forward strand.
ATCTAGTAACCACAATATTGCTCATATAAGTGTATATTAATGATACCAAAATAAAAATAAATAAATAAAAATTAAGGGAATTTAAGAGGTTTCTGGGAAGACAGCAGAGTAAGAATCACCAGGAATGTGTCTCTCTACTTAGAGAATAGCTGCACTAGCAGACTCTGTCTAGTATAACTATTTTGAAACTCTGGAGTATATTAAGACATGCAAATTCAAGGGGAAGTCTTGGACATAAACTGGGGTTAATTTTGGTCAATTTTAGTCCTGAGCAGAGTAGCAGCTACCCACCCTTCACCCCCAGCCACAAGGCAAGCAACTGTGTAAAGGCTCCTAGAGTAGCTTTTACAACAGCTGATGAGAGCCAGGATGGCAAAAGCAACCCTGCACTCCAGATATGCGGAATCCATGCTCTGGCTGTTGATTGCTGATTCTTGTTACAGAAAGACAGAGAGAGAAGTGGGCAAGCATTGTTGCTGCACCTCCCCTCTATTATTGCAAAACCCTCCTCCTCTGGCTGAATAGACTTCCAAGGGATTTAAAGAGCCAGCACACTTTTAACCACCATTCATTTTTCTGTTTTCCCCTTTGGAAGCCAGACATTAAATATTAGCACATTAAAAATAGCTGCATATATAGTGAAAATCAGAAAGTGATGTGCATGTCCAAGGAAAGAATCAGAAAACCTGAAACGACCTTGTTTATACCTCAGGCTGATCCTTGATACAGAAACACCCTACAATAGTTTAAAAAGGAAAAAAAATAACAAAAAGCAGTAAACCCTGAGGAAAGGGGAGAATCTGATTTCCAGTGTTTCCACATTATCAGACTCACATGTACAGTTCTCAAAAAAAAAAAATCAAAAGGCATACAAAGGAACAGGAAAGTATGGCCCAAAGAAAAAAAAATCAAGATAAACTATCTCTGAAAAAGAGCTGATGGCAGATATACCAGATAAAGACTTTAAAACAGTCATTAAAAAAATATTCAACTAAAGGAACCTGTTGATAAAGTCAGGAAAACAATGCAGGAACAAAATAGAATATTAATAAAGAGATTGTTTTAAATGAAAGAAAACCAAAAGGAAATTCTGGAGTTGAAACCTACAATAACTGAAATGAAAACTGCCTAGAGGTATTCAAAGGTATATTTAAGCAAATAGAAGGATTCACTGAACTTGAAAATAATAGAAATTATTAAGTCTAATGAACAAAAAGAAAAATGACTGTAGAAAAGTTAACAGAGTCTAACAGGTACTCTGACACCAAAGCCAGGCAAACACACAAAAAAACGAAACTACAGACCAATATCCCTTATGGACATTAATGCAAAAATCCTCAACAAATACTAATAAATAAAATCAGAAGCATATTAAAAGTATTATGCCCCATGACCAAATGGGATTTCTTCCTGGAATGCAATATGATTCAATACACCAAAATCCACCAGTGTTAACACACCACAATAAAAGAATGAAGGGGAAATAAAAGCCACATGAGCATCTCAATAGATGCAGAAAGCATTTGACAAAACTAACATTCTAATAAAAGACATATATGAAAAAACCATAATGAACATCATATAAAATGGTGACAGACTGACAGCACTTTCTCTAAGATCAGGAACAAGGTAAGGATGTTTGCTTTTGCCACTTCTATACATAGTAGAGCTGGAAGTTCTAGCCAGAGCAATCAGACAACATAGAGAAAAGGCATCCAAATTGGAAAGGAAGACATAAAATTACCTCTGTTTTCAGATGATCAGATCTTACATGTAGAAAATCCTAACAATTACAAACAAACACACACACACACACACACCAGAATAACCAATTTAGCAAGGTAGCAGGATATAGGCAACACACAGAAATCAACTGTATTTCTATAGACTAACAATTAACAACTGAAAAGGAAATTACAAAAACAAACCCATTTACATTAACATCAAAAATAAAATATTTAAGAATTAACTTAACCAAGGAGGTGAAAGATTGACACAGTAAAAAATAGAAAACATTGCTGAAAGAAATTAAAGATGAAAGAAATAAATGGGAACATACCCCATGTTCATGGACTGGTAGATAACATTGTTAAGATGTCAACACTACTCACAATCTACATATTCAATGCAATCCTACCAAAATCCCAATGACATTTTTTGAATAGAAAAATCCATTCTAAAATTCACATAGAATCTCGAGTAATCATGAATAAACAAAACAATCTTGAAAAAAAAACTGAAGGACTCACATTTACTGATTTCAAAACTTACTACAAAGCTACAGTATTCAAAAGAGTATATAGTACTGGCATAATGACAAATAGACCAATAGAATAGAAAACCTAGAAATAAACCTTTGCACCATGGGCATGGAACCAGCATCTGCAGATGCAGGGCATTTCTGGTGGCTGAGCCAGGGCCTGGGGCTGTAACATGGATATGGAGCCAGTCACTGCCCACCCCTAGAGAGGGTGCCTTGAGAGGCAATAGCCACGGAGATTGCGTTCCTGGGGGGTGTGCCTGTGCCTGGAGCTGCACTCTGGTGAATAAGCAGTTGTTGCCCACCCTAGAGAGTGTGAATAGACTACAGGTATGTATACCAGGGTGGACAGCAACTTCTTCTTCACCAGTGATGCAACCCCAGGCCCAGACACAGTTCCCAGGAAAAGCAGTCCTAAGAGGGAAGGTTTATAGCAATCTAGGACTACCACAAGAATCAAGAAATATCTCAAATAAACAATCTAGGCTGACACCTAAAGGAACTAGAAAAACAAGAAAAAACAAAGCTCAAAGTTAGCCCAAGAAGGAAATAATAAAGGTTAGAGCAGAAATAAATGACATATAGAGACTAAAAAAATAGAACAAAAGAATCCACCCCAAAACTACTAGGACTAATAACTGAATTCAGCAAAGTTGCACGATACAAAATTAATACAAAGAAATCTGTTGCATTCCTATATACTAACAATGAATTCACAGAAACAGAAATCAGGAAAACAATTCCATTTACAATTGCATCAAAAAGAATAAAATACCTAGGAATAAACCAAACCAAAGAGGTGAAAGATCTATACTCTGAAAACTATAAGACACTCATGAGAGAAATTAAAGAAGACACCAATAAATGGAAATACATCCCATACTAATGGATAGAAAGAATTAATATTGTCAAAATGGCCATCCTGCCTAAAATAATCTACAGACTCAATGCAATTCCTATCAAAATATTAACAGCATTCTTCAATGACCTAGAACAAATAGTTATAAAATTCATTTGGAACCACAAAAGATGCCAAATAGCCAAAATAAACCCGAGAAGGAAGAATAAAACTAGGGGGATTATGCTCCCCAACTTCAAGCTCTACTACAAAGCAACAATAATCAAGACAATTTGGTACTGGCACAATAACACACCATAGATCAATGGAACAGAATAGAGAGTCCAGATATAAACCCACACATATATGGCCAATTATATGATGAAGGAGCCATGGATATACAATGGGGAAATGACAGCCTCTTCAACAGCTGGTGTTGGCAAAACGACAGCTACATGTAAGAGAATGAAACTGGATTACTGTCTAACTCCATACCAAAAGTTAACTCAAAATGGATCAAAGACCTGAATGTAAGTCATGATACCATAAAACTCTTAGAAGAAAACATAGGCAAAACTTTCTTGAACATAAACTTGAGCAACTTTTCAAGAACATATCTCCCTGGGCAAGGGAAACAAAAGCAAAAATGAGCAAGTGGGTCTATATCAAACTAAAAAGCTTCTGAACAGCATAAGGACACCATCAGTAGAACAAAAAAGTATCCTATGGTATGGGAGAATATATTCATAAATGACATATCCGATAAGGGGTTGACATCCAAAATATATAAAGAGCTCACGCACTTCAACAAACAAAAAGCAAATAATCCAATTCAGAAATGGGCAGAGTACATGAATAGACGCTTCTCCAAAGAAGAAATTCAGATGGCCAACAGGCACGTGAAAGATGCTCCACATCGCTACTCATCAGAGAAATGCAAATTAAAACCACAATGAGATATCACCTCATACCAGTTAGGATGGCCAACATCCAAAAGACTGGGAACAACAAATGCTGGCCTGGATGTGGAGAAAGGGGAACCCTCCTACACTTTTGGTGGGAATGTAAATTAGTTCAACCACAGTGGAAAGCAATATGGAGGTTCCTCAAAAAACTAAAAATAGAAATGCCATTTGACCCAGGAATTCCACTCCTAGGAATTTACCTTAAGAAAACAGGATCACAAATTCAAAAAGACATATGCACCCCTATGTTTATCGCAGCACTATTTACAATAGCCAAGAAATGGAAGCAACCTAAGTGTCTGTCAGTAGATGAATGGTTAAAGATGATATGGAACTTACACACAATGGAGTATTATTCAGCCATAAGAAGAAAATAAATCCTACCATTTGCAACAACATGGATGGAGCTAGAGGGTATTATGCTCAGTGAAATAAGCCAAGCCGAAAAAGACAAGTATCAAATGATTTCACTCATCTGTGGAGTATAAGGACAAAGCAAAAACTGAAGGAACAAAACAGCAGCAGACTCACAGAACCCAAGAATAGACTAATAGTTACCAAAGGGAAAGGGGCTGGGGGGGAGGGTGGTGGTAAGGGAGGGATAAGAGGATTAAGAGGTATTATGATTAGCACACATAATATACGGAGTGCATAGGGAAGGAAGTATAGCACAGAGAAGACAACTAGTGACTCTACAGCATCTTACTATGCTGATGGACAGTGACTGTAATGGGGTATGTGGTGGGGACTTGATAATAGGGGGAATGTAATAACCACAATGTTGCTCATGTGTAACCTGATCATAAGATTGTATATCAATGATAACTTAATTTAAAAAATGGGCTTAGGACCTCAACAGACATTTTTCAAAAGATGGCATATGAACAGCAAACAAACATGAAAACATGTCCCATATCACTAAACATCAGGGAAATGCAAGTCAAAACCACAATGAGATGCCACCTTACACTGTCAGAATGGTCACTCTCCAAAAGACAAGAAATAATGGTTCTTCATGGAAGTGGAGAAAAGGGAATCCTGTAGAGTGTTGGGAGGTATATAAATTGGTGCTGCTACTGTGAAAAATAGTATAGAGATTTCTCACAAAAAATAAAAGAGAAATACCTTATGACCCAGCTATTCCACTTCTGGGAATTTACCCAAAGAAAACAAAATCACTTATTCAAAAAGATAGATGCATGCCTATGTTTATCACAGCATTATTTAGAATAGCTAAAAAAAGAAAAGCAACTTAAATGTCCATTGATAAATGAATGGATAAAGATGTAGTACATCTATATTATGGAATATTACTCAGCCATAAAAAGGAATGAAATCTTGCCATTTGCAATAACATGCACAGACCTAGAGGATATTATACTAAATAAAATAAGCCAGAGAAAGACAAATACTATATTTCACTTACATGTGGAGTTTAAGTAAACAAATGAACAAAGAAAACATAAACAGACTTATAGATGGAGAAAACAGACTGATGGGTGCCAGAGGGGAAGGGGTAGGGGGAATGGGTGAAATAAGTGAAAAAACATGGGTGAAATAAGGGGAAAAAAATTAGAATGTTTGATATCTTGATGCATGTGATGGTTAAATGAGTGTATACTCATCAAAATTCATCAACCTACACACTAAAGTTTGGGCATTTTAATGTATTACCTCAATTTAAAAAGTTCAACATTTCCAGTGGGAAAAATCTAAAAATTAAAAAATTTTTCAAAATCCACTTTCTCTAGATAACTTCTCTCAATGATTCTTCCCTCACTCTCTAACTGGGAAGAAGAGGGGTAGATAATACCTCTTATTTCATGATAAGACTGGAAGACAGGGATCTTCCATAGTTTCCTGGGCTAAAGCCCCATGTGGTAAGAAGGAAAGGACTGGCTTTCGGTGGTGTTCACGTGAGTAGGGATGGTATGGTCAAATGTTTATATCCTTCTGGGATATATGAGGAAAAAAAGAAAAATAAAACAACTAAAATGAGAGGGAACTCAATCCCTACTAATGGTTCCATGGCTCTCTATGAACCCTAGCCATTGTGCCTTCTTTTATCCACCTTTCTGAATCTTGTCAGTTGCTTTGTGAATTGTGTCTAGTTTTTTGTTGTTGCTGTTTTGTAATTCTTGGTTAAGAATAGCTTCAAATGTGCTGACTCTATTAGTCTGGAACAGAAGTTCCAGGAACTGCACTTGATACTTTTATGCTCCTCACAGTCCTCTTTTACCTCTTTCAGTAATTAACCACATTTTACTACTTTGTAATTTCTTATTGTTACATTTTCTTGTTCAAGTTACTGATGCATTGGTCATGTCCTGACCAGACTCTGACTGACATACAATCTTTGGTAGTGACAAAGCTTAGGGCATGAACACCAATGTGGACAGTGGAGGTATGAGGAGATGATCACTGGAAATGAAGATGTCAGCAGAGAAACTGAGGGTCACTGAAGTCACAGAACAGAGAAAGACAATGTGCCGGGAGCTTACTGGCTCAGCGCCTTTACCACATTATGCTATGACCCCCAGGCACTTCCACAAATGAACCCAGCAGTTCTGATTGAACATCCAGTTTCAATACTGAGTAAATATTCTACATAGAACAGTTGTCATTGTTGCATAATGTCAAGAACCCCAGTTTAAAGTAATGAGATCTAGTTCTAATTTATCACATACGTTCTAGGCTTCTAACCTTAGCAACGCATTTCCCTTCTTTGAATGCAGGTTAAAACCACATTTCCTCCTTTGTGAAATAGAATGCTCATTTCTTTTCTGTTTGCCTCAGAGAATAGCTGTGAAGGGATTTTGTACACATTACATTCACTAATACACCTATGCTAAAGATGAAGCCTTTCTGCTTACAGCTGTTCAGGTACATAGATTCTACAGCAAGGCATGCATTTTTGTCCTCAGCCCTGCTCGATCCATGTCTTCATTTTTGCTTGGACATTGGTACACTGTTAATACTCATCTCCCCGACAATTCTCCCTCAAAGACTGCCAGATGAATCTTCCTAAATAGTATGGTAATCTGTCCTCTAAAACCTACCGTGGCTGCCCATGGTTAGGAATCTCCATGATCCTGCCACAGTGAGCTTTGTAGCCATACCTCTTCCTCACATAGTCCTTGCCTTTCCCTAAAACATCACTTTTGTCAGCCATACAGATTAGCTCGCTGATTTACAAACTTGTTTATTTCTCGTTTAGATGCTCATTTGAACAAGCTTTTGCCTCTGCCCACAATACCCTCTTTCCCTATCTCTGCCTGGTAAAATATTTTTTTCCTTCAAGTCTCAACCTGAGGACACAGATCTTTTTCATGCAGCAGGAGGTGGCCATTTCCTCTTGTGAAGTCTGACTTGCTCTCCTCTGAGAGGTGCTCACCACAAATGGTCTTACACTCTGGTTGTTTCTAAAATGCCATGTCTCCTTCACTGGCAAGGAACATCATTTAGGCAGGACTGTATTGTATGCATTTGCCTCTCTCCAGCACTCAGAAAAAAACCTGGGATATGGTAGGTGCCAGGGAATGTTAGTTAAATAGATAGCTAAGGTAGTACAAGGAGTTAAGCTGTAAGCATGGTTTGCAACAGGGACAAGTTTGAATTGTGTGGAGACTACATAGTGTGTGTGATTTATGAGCCTGTAGGGGTACAGATATATGGTTTGTAAGGGAGCAGTGGTTCTTGGGTTCTTGTGTGAGCGATGTGCATACGTGCCTTGTGAACACAGGAGAAACTCCCCAGGTCTTGCCCCTCTTCAACTTGGGCCAGACTGGTCACCTTCCATGGCATTGGCTTTATCTCCACCCACCCCAGCCCCTGCTTTCCTACCTTAAGTATACGTCAGTCTCCGGACAAAGGACCCCATGTTCAGCAGCTTTTTCAAAGGACATCATGGTATTTTTTCAGGCCTCAGCTGTCAAAGAAAAGGATATCAGGCTCTATACCTCAGAGTCTGCCTTCCCCAAATCCCTTTTGAGAGGGAGCCCAGTAATGAAAGGGCTTTAGGAAACAAGAGTTTAGCTCCCTCACTCTTCTTATATTCTGCCTATACTCTCTCATCTATCTCATTCTGGGACTCTGTTTACTGAGGCCATGTCACTATGCACACAGAGAGAATTGGACAGAGTTACATGAACTGGGTTCAAGTCCAACCGAAACAATTAACTCCATGTTTTTTTTTCCGACTTCTTTTTTTTAATTAAAAAAATTTATTTTGATATCATTAATCTACAATTACATGTGCAATATTATGGTTATTAAACTACCCCCTTCATCAGGTCCTCCCCACCAACCCCATTACAGTCACTGTCCATCAGCACAGTGAGATGCTATAGAATCACTACTTGTCTTCTCTGAGTAGCACAGCCCTCCCCTTGCCCCCCAACATTACATCTGCTAATCGTAATGCCCCTTTTCCCCCTTATCCCTCCCTTCCCACCCATCTTTCCCAGTCCCTTTCCCTTTGGTAACTATTAGTCCATTCTTGGGGTCTGTGAGTCTGCTGCTGTTTTGTTCCTTCAGTTTTTTTCTTTGTTCTTATACCCCACAGATGAGTGAAATCATCTGATACTTGTCTTTTTCGGCTTGGCTTATTTCACTGAGCATAATACCCTCTAGCTCCATCCATGTTGTTGCAAATGGTAGGATTTGTTTTCTTCTTATGGCTGAATAATATTCCATTGTGTATATGTACCACATCTTCTTTATCCATTCATCTACTGATGGACACTTAGCTTGCTTCCATTTCTTGGCTATTGTAAATAGTGCTGCAATAAACATAGGGGGGCATCTGTCTTTTTCAAACTGGGCTGCTGCATTCTTAGGGTAAATTCCTAGGAGTGGGATTCCTGGGTCAAATGGTATTTCTACTTTGAGTTTTTAGAGGAACCTCCATACTGCTTTCCACAATGGTTGAACTAATTTGCATTCCCACCAGCAGTATAGGAGGGTTCCCTTTTCTCCACATCCTCGCCAACATTTGTTGTTGTTTGTGTTTTGGATGTTGGCCATTCTCACTGGTGTGAGGTGATATCTCATTGTGGTTTTAATCTGCATTTCTCTGATGATTAGCGATGTGGAGCATCTTTTCATGTGCCTGTTGGCCATCTGAATTTCTTCTTTGGAGAAGTGTCTATTCATTTCCTCTGCCCATTTCTTAATTGGATTATTTGCTTTTTGTTTGTTGAGTAACTCCATGTTTTTGCCATCTCACACTAACCCCTTTTCCTCTCCAAGGGTTCCTAGTAGTTCTTTTTAACTTGTTTTTTTTTTTTTGGTATCATTAATGTACAATCACTTGAACAACATTATGGTTACTAACTGTATGGTTATTTCTTCTTTGGAGAAGTGTCTGTTCAGATCCTCTGCCCATTTTTTAATTGGCTTGTTTGCTTTTTGTTTGTTGAGGTGCATGAGCTCTTTATATATTTTGGATGTCAATCCTTTATTGGATGTGTCATTTATGAATATATTCTCCCATACTGTGGGATGCCTTTTTGTTCTATTGATGGTGTCCTTTGCGGTACGGAAGCTTTTCAGCTTGACGTAGTCTCACTTGTTCGTTTCTGCTTTTGTTTCCCTTGCCCAGGGAGATATGTTCATGAAGAAGTTGCTCATGTTTATGTCCAAGAGATTTTTGCCTATGTTTTTTTCTAAGAGTTTTATGGTTTCATGACTTACATTCAGGTCTTTGATCCATTTTGAGTTTACTTTTATGTATGGGGTTAGACAGTAGTCCAGTTTCATTCTCTTGCATGTAGCTGTCCAGTTTTTCCAACACCAGCTGTTGAAGAGGCTGTCATTTCCCCACTGTATATCCATGGCTCCTTTATCATTTATTACTTGACCATATATGTTTGGGTTAATATCTGGACTCTCCATTCTGTTCCAGTGGTCTGTGGGTCTGTTCTTGTGCCAGTACCAAATTGTCTTGATTACTGTGGCTTTTTAGTAGAGATTGAAGTTGGGAAGCGAGATACCCCCTGCTTTATTCTTCCTTCTCAGGATTGCTTTGGCTATTCGGGGTCTTTTGTGATTCCATATTAATTTTAGAACTATTTGTTTCACTTTGTTGAAGAATGCTGTTGGTATTTTTGATAGGGATTGCATTGAATCTGTAGATTGCTTTAGGCGGGATGGCCATTTTGACAATATTAATTTTTCCGAGCCAAGAGCATGGGATGAATTTCCATTTACTAGTGTCCTCTTTAATATCTCTTAAGAGTGTCTTGTAGTTTTCAGGGTATAGGTCTTTCACTTCCTTAGTTAGGTTTATTCTTAGTTATTTTATTCTTTTTGATGCAATTGTGAATGGAATTGTTTTCCTGATTTCTCTTTCTGCTAGTTCACTGTTAGTGTATAGGAATGCAACAGATTTCTGTGTGTTAATTTTGTATCGTGCAACTTTGCTGAATTCAGATATTAGATCTAGTAGTTTTGGAGTGGAGTCTTTAGGTTTTTTTATGTACAGTATCACGTCATCTGCAAAGAGGGACAGTTTGACTTCTTCCCTGCCAATCTGGATGCCTTTTATTTCTTTGTGTTATCTGATTGCCGAGGCTAGGACCTCCAGAACTATGCTGAATAAAAGTGGAGAAAGTGGGCATCCCTGTCTTGTTCCCAATCTTAAAAGGAAAAGCTTTCAGCATCTCGCTGTTAAGAATAATGTTGGCTGTTGGTTTGTCATATATGGCCTTGCTCTCTATACCCATTTTGTTGAGAGTTTTTATCATGAATGGATGTTGAATTTTATCGAATGCTATTTCAGCATCTGTGGAGATGATCATGTGGTTTTTGTCCTTCTTTTTGTTGATGTAGTGGATGATGTTGATGGATATTTGAATGTTGTACCATCCTTGCATCCCTGGGATGAATCCCACTTGATCATGATGGGTGATCTTTTTGATGTATTTTTGAATTTGGTTGCTAATATTTTGTTCAGTATTTTTTCAACTATGTTCATCAGGGATATTGGTCTGTAATTTTCTTTTTTTGTGGTATCTTTGCCTGGTTTTGATATTAGAGTGATGCTGGTCTCGTAGAATGAGTTTGGGAGTATTCCCTCCTCTTCTACTTTTTGGAAAACTTTAAGGAGGATGAGTATTAGGTCTTCACTAAATGTTTGATAAAATTCAGCAGTGAAACCATCTGTACCAGGTCTTTTGTTCTTAGGTAGGTTTTTGATTACCAATTCAATATCTTTGCTGGTAATTGGTCTATTCAGATTTGTTTGTTACCATATAATTTTTCATAGTATTCTCTCATAATTCTTTGTATTTCTGTGGTATCCATAGTGATTTTTCCTTTCTCATTTCTGATTCTGTTTATGTGTGTAGACTCTCTTTTTTTCTTGATAAGCCTGGCCAAGGGTTTATATATTTTGTTTATTTTCTTGAAGAACCGGCTTCTGCTTTCATTGATTCTTTATTGTTTTAATTTTCTCAATTTTATTAGTTTCTGCTTTAATCTTTATTATGTCCCTCCTTCTACTGACTTTGGGCCTCCTTTGTTCTTCCTTTTCTAGTATCGTTAATTGTGAATTTAGACTGTTCATTTGGGATTGTTATTGTTTCCTGAGGTAGGCCTGTATTGCAATATATTTCCCTCTTAGCATGGCCTTGGCTGCATCCCACAGAGTTTGTGGTGTTGAATTATTGTTGTCATTTGTCTCCAAATATTGCTTGATCTCTGTTTTTATTTGGTCATTGATCCATTGATTATTTAGGAGCATGTTATTAAGCCTCCATGTGTTTGTGGGCTTTTTCATTTTCTTTGTGTCATTTATTTCTAGTTTCATACCTTTGTGATCTGAGAAGCTGGTTAGTACAATTTCAATCTTTTTGAATTTACTGAGGTTTTCTTTTTGTGGCCTAGTATATGATCTATTCTTGAAAATGTTCTGTGTGTACTTGGAAGAATGTGTATCCTGTTGCTTTTGGATGGAGTGTTCTGTAGATGTCTGTTAGGTCTATCTGTTCTAATATGTTGTTTAGTGCCTGTGTCTTTATTTTCTGTCTGGTTGATGTGTCCTTTGGAGTGAGTGGTGTGTTGAAGTCTCCTAAAATGAATGCCTTGCATTCTATTTCCCCTTTTAATTCTGTTAGTATTTGTTTCACATATGTAGGTTATCCTGTGTTGGGTGCATAGATATTTCTAATAGTTATAACCTCTTGTTGGACTGACCCTTTTATCATTATATAATGTCCTTCTTTGTCTCTTGTGACTTTTTTTGTTTTGAAGTCTATTTTGGGAGAATATATTTATAAATGACTTATCTGATAAGTGTTAACATCCAAAATATATAAAGAACTCATATGCCTCAACACCCAAAATACAAATATCCTGATTAAAAATGGGCAGACGACATGAACAGACACTTCTCCAAAGAAGAAATTCAGATGACCAACAGGCACATGAAAAGATGCTCCACATCACTAATCATCAGGGAAATGCAAATTAAAACCACAATGATATAACAACTCACACCGGTTAGAATGACCACAATCCAAAAGACAAGAAATGAGAAATGCTGGCAAGGATGAGGAGAAATGGAAACCCTCCTATGCTATTGGTGGGAATGCAAATTGGTGTAACTGCTGTGGAAAACAGTATGGAGGTTCCTTAGAAAATTAAAATAGAAATACCATTTGACCCAGGAATTGTACTCCTAGGAATTTACCCAAAGAAAACAAAATCTCTGATTCAAAAAGACATAAGCACCCCTATATTTATTGCAGCACTCTTTACAATAGCCAAGATATGGAAGCACCTAAGTGTCCATCAGTAGATGAATGCATAAAGAAGATGTGGTACATATACAATACACAATGGAATACTATTCAGCCATAAAAAAAGAAATCCTGCCATTTGCAATAACATGGATTGATCTAGAGGGTATTATGCTCAGTGAAATAAACCAGGTGGAGAAAGACAAATACCATATGTTTTCACTTATTTGTGGAGTATAAATACAAAGCATAACAGCAGCAGACTCAAAGATACTGAGAAGGGACTGGCAGGTACCAAGGGGGAGGGTTTGTAGTGAGTGAGTCAGGAGGTTGAGGGGCATAAAGTGGCCCAAAGCAGTTAGTGGCTATGGTGGCAAATCCCAGAAAACAAGAAACAGCTGAATGGTCACCTCAGGATTATAGGTCATGGTCACCAGAGGCAAATAGGTGAAGGCCATTTGACCATACAGAACATCAGCCTAGTTGGGTTATATTATCCAGTCCAGAGGGTGTGCATGTGTGTGTACTGTGTGGAGTTAAGGCCAACATTCACAAATACAGGGCTGGAATAAGGCTAACCAAGGCCTGTAGGATTGCTCCCCTGCCTTTTCCAATGACTGGGAATCCTGTTACCCCAGGGGTAGAGGAGGAGCTAGACATAGAACCTAAGAGTACACTGTTGACAGTCGGTTTCACAGGCAGGTAGTGGGTAGTGTAATTCAGTGGAGTAGGATAGGAAACTAGGTATAAATATTGGGAAACAGTGGCATGCTTCTAGCTCTCCCTTGCTGCACTCAGTAATTGATGACTGACCAGTATTGTGACAGCAAAGGAGCTACTGTCAATAAGAGATGCATGGAAGAATAAGATGACCTGGGTAATAATCCCCCTATAGGTATCCAAATACAAGGCAGTATGTACTTCCTCCAAATGCCTCCATGGTTTTAGGTATTCTGTATTTCTTGTAAGAGGCTTCTTCTGAAAATACCTCTAACATCTGGCCCAGTACAGTCACCTTAACAGGAATCCAGTATAGCCCCACCACCACCAGTCTCCTTCCTCCATGGTCCCATAGTAGTTGGGTTTTATTTACTTACACCCAAGGGTGAGGACATCTAGCACAGTGCCCATGTGGCAACATACACACTAACATCAAATGCAGGGTAAAGGCCTCATGACCTCAGTTGGATAGGCCACCACTAACCAGCCTCATGGCATTAGCAGTGCCTTCAGGTGGCTGTTCGCCTGCTTTCAGTAAGGGGATTGTGCAGACGCCAGGTAGAATCAGGGTAGGTCAATGTGCAGAGGTGTGGAAAGGGAAATCTAGTTTCAGGTCCCTGCATTACAGTTGTACTGCTTCAGTTATCCCCTCATCCCTTAACTCCTGGATCCTTAGCAGATGGCTGAGAGCAAAGCCCCTTGCAGGGTGTGCCGGGCAGGAGTTTAAGATGGCCCTTGCAATGGTATGAATGTGTCTTCTTCAGTGACATGTTGAAATCCTAAAGCCCAGGGTGATGGTATGAGGAGGGGGCACCTTTGGAGGTGCTTAGGTCCTGAGGATGGAGCCCACATGAATGGGATTAGTGCTTTTATAAGAGACCCCAGAGAGCAACTCAGTCCCTTACAGTATGTGAGGACACAGCAAGAAGCCAGCAGTCTGCACCCTGGAAGAGGGCCCTCACAGGACCTGGCCACCATGACACTGGCACTGTGATCTGGGACCTCCCAGCCTCCAGAACTGTGAGGAATAAGTTTTTGTTGTTTACAGGCTACCCACTCTGTGATATTTTGTTACAGCAGCCCGAGCAAACTCAGATAGCCTCTCCAAGATTCCCAGCCTTTGGTGTACACTACCTTCTCTGTTTTCCATCAAACAGTAATCTAGGTACTGTGGTGAAGAAGAGATTTTCACAGATGTAATTAGGTTCCCAAATCAGTTGACTTTAAATAGGATGATTACCTAAATGAGCCTGACCTGATCACACAAGCCTTTGAAAACCAGAGTTTTCTCTGGCTGGTTATCAAAGTGGGAGTCGGAGAGATGTGCTCTGGCTGATAAGAAAGAAAACAAACATCCATTTTGTGAATTGCCTGTGGGGGCCATGTGGCCTGAAACTGCAGGCAGCCTCTAGCAGCTGAGAGTGGTCCTTGGCAATCAGAAAATGAAGACCTCAGTTCTACAACTACAAGGAAATGAATTCTGTCAACAACCAGGAGCCTGGAAGAGGACTTCAAGTTCCAGATGAACCACAGCCCTGGCCAACGCCTTGATTTCAGCCGGATGAGACCCTGAACAGAAAATCCATCCATGCTGTGCCCAGGCTTCTGACCTATAGAAACTGTAAGATGAGTTGTGTTGTTTTAACTCACATTTGTGGCAGTTGTTGTGCAGCAACAGAAAACTAACACACAGGAGATAGGTGTGTCCAGTACCCATAGAGAATTAAACAAGCAACTATGAGTAGAACGTTTCAGAGTTCTCTTGCCTCCACATTCTGCAGGCAGTTGAAGACATGGAAATATGCAGTGTTAAGCTGCCTGAGCATGGAGAATGTTCCATTATGTGAGTGGGTGCCTAGATACAATCTTTGGGTCCTCATCACTTCTGTCTTCTGATGGGCCATACCATCATCTAACCTTCTTTCTATGTTATACATAAGCAGTCCAATTGTATTTGCCTTTCTGCAACTGCAGGGAAGATCTCCTGTGCCTTTGTTTTTTTTCCATTAAGCAATATTGGGGGTCACCAATATTATCACTTTTGACCCCTTGATGTAAAAACCATAATCACATAGCATTGTAAGAGCTGCGGCTCACTTAATCTCCCCTGGAGTTCTCTCTTTCAAGAGGTGGGTGAGAGGGTATGGAGAGTGTGATGATTAACTCTATGTGTCAAGCTGACTGGGCCATGGGATGACCAGTATCTGCTTTAACATTGTTTCTGGGGGTGTCTGTGAGGGTGTTTCCAGAAGAGATCAGCATTTGAATTGGTGGACTGAGTAAAGCAGCCGGACTTCCCCAATGGGGGTGGGTGCCATCCAGTTAGTTGAGGGCCTGAAGAGAACACAAAGTGGAGGGAGATTGCTCTCTTGCCTGCTGAGCTGGGACACTGATCTTCTGCTGTGGGCGCTCCTGGCTCTCAGGCATTAGACATCAACCACAGTCTACACGTTGGCACTCTGGCTCCTGGGCCTCCGGACTACACCACTGGCTTTCATGGGTGTCCAGTGTGTAGATGCAGATCACGGCGCTTCTCAGCCTCCATAATTGTCTGAGTCGATACCTTATAATATGCAAGTATTTCTGGCCCATTTCTCTTAATTTACATTTAAAAGTTAAGAATACACATTGAAGCACAGAATGGTAAAGGGGAATCTTAACCTGCAACGTAATCTCAAATGGTTTAGGAAGAAATATATATGTGTATTTCTTTCTTACGTTTTCTTAAGTTCGAAATTATTTCAAAATAAAAAATTAGAAAAGAAAGGAAGGAAAAAGGAAAGGAAGAAAGAAAGGCATACTCCAAGTAGGCTATTTTCATCTCCTTTTATTGAAGGAAATAAAACTTGTGCTGCAGAGGCAGGGGTACCTTGGAGCATGACAAGGTAGCCAATAGGGCTGGCATGACAAGCCACAGTGCTGGCCAGGGGTCCCGTCACAGTGGGGAGATCAAAACCACAAAGATAGCAGGAGGTAGCAAACATCCCCAACACCCAGTGCAAGCATTTCCATTTGCAGACAGCTTGGCCATGCATTGTAAAACAGGGTCCCCTCACGGCTGGCAGAGTATCACCTCAGGCCACCAAATCAGTCCAACATGAACATGGAATCTCAGATTCGGAGATCCTCTTCTTTGACCCAAAGATTTAGATCATCAGAAGATCTGAGTTAATCTTCCAGCAGTTTATCCTAAAGGTAAAAACAGGTTGAGTTCTTGAAACATCACACAGGTATAGCTGGACAGGAGCTGATGCCCAGCCTTGTTCTAAAAGCAGCTACATTTCCCCCCACCCCAACTTCTCATATTGTTCTCACACAGCATGTGCCCTAGGAAACCTCTCAGTGCTCTAAACAAAGACAGAATGGGGACAGCAGCCTAGGGAATTTAGGGAGTCAAAAGCGGCTATGTAGCCAAGACCATTTCACAAGAAATAGCATGGGAAACACTGCTGGGTCACGATCCTCCCAAACAGCGGCTGGAAGCACACACAAAGAAAAACGTGGTAGCTCTCTCTCGCCCATATCACGATCAGCTTCGCCAAAGTCCTGGTCCAGAAGATGAGCCACTTTATGTCCCCGGCAGATTATCAACCCCCATGGCATTCCTCAAGGTACTCCAATTTTCAAGTCTAATAAGGTGTTTGGACAGAAAATCGAGCACTAAAGAAATCCCAACTGATTACACACGATGTTACAAAGCTAAATATTTATATATGCAAGAACTGATGGGTGGGGGTGGGCATGAAGTGGGTGGAGAAGATTTTGCTACATAGAAATAGGAGATCCAATAGTTTATTCACATAAGTCCTTGCTCATAAACCACCGTCACATCTATAAATCGGGAGGAAATTCCTTATTTAGAAACGCCATCATCTGATGAGTCAGTTGCAGTTCTCTTCAATGCTGGACACATGGCTTTCAAGGATCAAAGTCTTGAGCGAGCTAGACCGGGAAATGGGAGGAGCAAGGCAAGGAACGGAGAGCGTCAGGGGTCAAGTTCTGAAATACGCATTTATTTTCACAGAAGGCTTGGCACAACGAGGCTGGGGTGAGCGTGGTTTCAGTGATTGTTTTTGGCTGCCTCCTTGGCTGCGGCGATCAGTGGAGTGAGGCTGGACAGGGGTTTGGCTATCTTCAGGAACTGATGCTAGAAGGGAGAAAAGCAGCAAAAGACACATGACTATTTACCATTCTTTCTTAGCAACCATTACAAGATAGAAGGGCAACCACGTTTGCACAACGTGCTGCCCAGAGAGCTTCACATCACCCCTAAAATGAAGAACATCTTTAAGAGATAACAAACTACTATGGAAGACTGTTTGACAATATACCTACGGATAAACACACAACTATCTTATATCCCAGCAATTCTACTTCTAGGTATATTTCTAAGATAAATCAGTCTGTGTATTGACCAAAAGACACCTGCAAGAAAGTTCATAGCAGCTTTACTTATATTAGTCACAAATGAAAAAAACCCCAAATGTCCAAGAAAGTGGAAGAATGAATGTTATGTTCATATACACTACATAGAAAATTACACAGCAATAAAAAAGAATAATTGATACCCTCACAACAAGGTGAATCCCACAGACATACTGTTGAATTAAAGAGGCCGGACACAAGAGAGTTCATATTGTGTGATTCTATTTTATATTAGGTCAGACTCAACTGTGGTGATAATCATAAAAATAATTACCTCTGGGGGAAGGTCTGGACTGATCGTGACCCAGTGATATATTGCCATACTGAACTGCAGGAGCACTGATTTGGGAATTCGTTGTTCTGTCCTCGAATCTAGTGAGGCTAACTAATCCAGTAAGGACTTCAGTAGCTCAGTTCTTTCCCAAATCACTTCCACTGGGCCGTACTTTGGCCACACCCACAACTATTATAGAGGACTGTCTTTGAGAACACACCATATGAAAAGCTGCATCTACATTTTCAGTAAAACAGTTATGGGAAAACAATTCTTTATGTAACTCAAGGCCTTGTAACTAAAAATTATTTTCCTTACATTTAGTAGTGAAAAAGTTTTGTGTCTTGAGAATGTCTGATAAGGAATACAGGAACTATCATGTGTTGTTTTTCTGTCCCGGGTATCAGGAAACTGGGAACTACATTTGATGTTTAAACAAAACTATTTAACTCAAATAATTAGCACATTTGATTCTTCTGCCATCCTTGTAAGTCTCTTTTATTAATCATGTTGCACATGTGTATAGACTCATAGATATAGACGTATGTACACACATATTACTTGCTTCTACTTCTTTTTGGACAGAGATAGGATATAAAGAGGTACTGAGAACAGGAAGTTACTATTACTATGAAATGATTTAAAAATCTTGGCTAAATCATGAAGATATGAATTCCAGCATAACATCCTATGTATTTCTGTCCACATATGTGTTCTCATAGGAGAAACAGATGTGAAACTTTGGTGATTCACAATTCCAAAAGTCATGGTTTTGATTATTTACAATGAACAGTTGTAACAAGTTAAAGAGCCAAGGTTCTCAGGTCACATGCTTCTACAACTCTCCTCTGAGTTGAGAAAGTAGCATGATCCAACATCCAACCAAGAGGCCTCTTTACTTCTCTGTATAATGAACAAAAAGTAGACTAGATAAACCCAAAGGCCCTTCTAGTTGTGGCCAAGAGCATACATACTTGAGAGCTAAAGAGACATAGGCTGAAATCCTGGATCCACTGCTTATCAGCTATGTCATCATGGAAAAGTTACTAAACACTTGAGACCTGTTTCCTCACCTATAAACATGGGAATAACAGAACTTATAACTCACACTTCTTATAAAGAATAGGTAAAAAAATACATAAAGTGCTGAGTGCCTAGAATGTGGTAAAGATTCAATATAATGCATTTATTATTAGTTATATTATTATAGCAGCGAGAAAACTCTTGAGGGCACTCATATTTCAATGACTGTAATTTGGTACGTAATTAACAATGACATCTTCACCACTCCCAGGCTTTGCATAGTATTTGTGCATTCCCCAATGCCTAGGATTTCCGGAGCAAGCCTCATATGAAAGGCAAAGGGATCCCATGTTGTACTGCCTGTTATAAGAGTTTTTAAATCACCAGTGACGAAATCGAATTGGTAATCAAAAAACTACCCAAGAACAAAACCCCTGGGCCTGATGGATTCACCTCTGAATTCTACCAGACATATAGAGAAGAAATAACACCGATTCTCCTTAAAGTTTTCCAAAAAATAGAAGAGGAGGGAATACTTCCAAACTCATTCTATGAAGCCAGCATCACTCTAATACCAAAACCGGGCAAAGACCTCACCAAAAAAGAAAATTACAGACCAATATCCCTGATGAACGTAGATGCAAAAATACTCAACAAAATATTAGCAAACCGAATTCAAAAATACATCAAGAGGATCATACACCATGATCAAGTGGGATTCATCCCAGGGATGCAAGGATGGTACAACATTCGAAAATCCATCAACATCATCCACCACATCAACAAAAAGAAGAACAAAAACCACATGATCATCTCCATAGATGCTGAAAAAGCATTTGACAAAATTCAGCATCCATTCCTGATTAAAACTCTCAACAAAATGGGTATAGACGGCAAGTACCTCAACATCATAAAGGCTATATATGACAAACCCACAGCTAACATCATACTTAACGGCGAGACGCTGAAAGCTTTTCATCTAAGATCGGGAACAAGACAGGGATGCCCACTCTCTCCACTGTTATTCAACATAGTACTGGAGGTCCTAGCCACAGCAATCAGACAAAACAAAGACATACAAGGCATCCAGATTGGTAAAGAAGAAGTCAAATTGTCACTATTTGCAGATGACATGATACTGTACATAAAAAACCCTAAAGATTCCATTCCAAAACTACTAGAACTAATATCTGAATTCAGCAAAGTTGCAGGATACAAAATTAACACACAGAAATCTGTTGCTTTCCTATACACTAATGATGAACTAACAGAAAGAGAAATCAGAAAAACAATTCCATTCACAATTGCATCAAAAAGAATAAAATACCTACGAATAAACCTAACGAGGAAGTGAAAGACCTGTACTCTGAAAACTACAAGACACTCCTAAGAGAAATTAAAGAGGACACTAACAAATGGAAATGCATCCCATGCTCTTGGCTAGGAAGAATCAATATTGTCAAAATGGCTATACTACCTAAAGCAATCTACAGATTCAATGCAATCCCTATCAAACTACCAACAGCTTTCTTCAATGAACTGGAACAAATAATCCTAAAATTCATATGGAACCACAAAAGACCCCGAATAGCCAAATCAATCCTGAGAAGGAGGAATAAAACAGGGGGAATTACACTCCCTGACTTCAAGCTCTACTACAAAGCCACAGTAATCAAGACAATTTGGTATTGGCACAAAAACAGACCCACAGACCAGTGGAACAGAATAGAAAATCCAAACATTAACCCAAACATATACAGTCAATTAATATTTGATAAAAGTGCCTTGGATATACAATGGGAGATGACAGCCTCTTCAGCAGCTGGTGTTGGAAAAACTGGACAGCTACATGTAAGAGAATGAAACTGGACTACTGTCTAGCCCCATACACAAAGGTAAACTCAAGGTGGATCAAAGACCTGAATGTAAGTCATGAAACCATAAAACTCTTAGAAAAAAACATAGGCAAAAATCTCTTGGACATAAACATGAGCAACTTCTTCATGAACATATCTCCCCGGGCAAGGGAAACAAAAGCAAAAATGAACAAGTGGGACTATATCAAGCTGAAAAGCTTCTGTACAGCAAAGGACACCATCAGTAGAACAAAAAGACATCCTACAGTATGGGAGAATATATTCATAAAAAACGTATCTGATAAAGGGTTGACATCCAAAATATATAAAGAACTCATGCACCTTAACAAACAGAAAGCAAATAATCCAATTAAGAAATGGGCAGAGGACATGAATAAACACTTCTCCAAAGAAGAAATTCAGATGGCCAACAGGCACATGAAAAGATGCTCCACATCGCTAATCATCAGAGAAATGCAGATTAAAACCACAATGAGATATCACCTCACACCAGTGAGGATGGCCAACATCCAAAACACAAACAACAACAAATGTTGGCGAGGATGTGGAGAAAAGGGAACCCTCCTACACTGCTGGTGGGACTTCAAATTAGTTCAACCATTGTGGAAAGCAGTATGGAGGTTCCTCAAAAAACTCAAAATAGAAATACCATTTGACCCAGGAATTCCACTCCTAGGAATTTACCCTAAGAATGCAGCAGCCCAATTTGAAAAGGACAGATGCACCCCTATGTTTATTGCAGCACTATTTGAAATAGCCAAGAAGTGGAAGCAACCTAAGTGTCCATCAGTAGATGAATGGATAAAGAAGATGTGGTACATATACAAAATGGAATATTATTCAGCCATAAGAAGAAAACAAATCCTACCATTTGCAACAACATGGATGGAGCTGGAGGGTATTATGCTCAGGTAAATAAGCCAAGCCGAAAAAGACAGGTATCAAATGATTTCACTCATATGTGGAGTATAAGAACAAAGAAAAAATACTGAAGGAACAAAACAGCAGCAGACTCACAGAACCCAAGAACGGACTAATAGTTACCAAAGGGAAAGGGACTGGGGAAAATGGTTGGGAAGGGAGGGATAATAGGGAAAAAAGGGCATTATGATTAGCAGATGTAATGTTGGGGGGGCACGGGGATGACAGTACAACTCAGAGAACACAAGTAGTGATTCTATAGCATCTCACTACGCTGATGGACAATGACTGTAAAGGGGTTGGTGGGGGGGCCCTGATGAAGGGGTAGTTTAATAATCGTAAAATTGCCCATGTAATTGCAAATTAATGATAATAAAAAAAAAAGAAAAGAAATAAGCCAGGCAGAGAAAGACAAATACCATACAATTTCACTTATTTGTGGGCTATAAATACAAAGCCAAACAGCGTGAACAAAAGAGCAGTAGACTCACATACACTGGAAAGGGAATGATGGCTACCATGGGGTAGGGGCTGGGGAGAGTGGACAGGGAGGGTGAGGGGGATAAAGGGGCACAAAAATTCTCAATCATAATATGTCAGTCACAGGCATAATAGTACAGCATGGAGAATATACACAATGATTCTGTAACATCTGCCTATGCTGACAGATATTAGTAACTGCACTAGTGGGGGTGAGGATTTAATAATATGGGTAACTATGGAACCACTGTGTTGTATACGTAAAACTAAAATAAGACCATATCAATTAAAAAAAAATTACTGCAAGTCTACTAAGTAAGTTCCCTGAATAAACAATCCTTAAATCACTTTAATAAGTCACTTCTTTAAATGCTACAGATAGTAAGCTGCCTTAGGCACAAGCCACGGTTTATCTTTCCAAGAACCATAGCTGCAAACGGTAAGTGATCAATCACTTGTTTTAACCCAAATGAGCAGCTGGCCACCAGCAGCTGGATTCTAACGGCCAGCAGCACTTACAGTCTCAGGCAGAGTTCCAAGGGGGAAGTGTGAACAAGGCCAGCCATGCCAACAGCCACACGCAGTGGGAGGGCACAGGCCGATCACAGGATTGCCCATTTCAACATAGTACTGCAGGTCCTAGCCACGTCCATCAGACAACATAAAGAAATAAAAGGCATCCAGATTGGCAAGGAAGAAGTTAAACTGTACCTGTTTGCAAATGACATGATATTGTACATAAAAAACCCAAAAGAATCCACTCCAAAACTACTAGATCTAATATCTGAATTCAGCAAAGTTGTGGGATACAAAATTAATACACAGAAATCTGTGGCATTCTAATACACAAACAATGAAATAGCAGAAAGAGAAATCAGGAAAACAATTCCATTCACAATTCCATCAAAAATAATAAAATACCTAGGAATAAACAACCAAGGAAATTAAAGACCTATACTCTGAAAACTACAGAACACTCATGAGAGAAATTAAAGAAGATACCAATAAATAGAAAGACATCCTGTTCACATGGATAGGAAGAATTAACATTGTCAAAATGGCCATCGTGCCTAAAGGAATCTACAGATTCAATGCAATTCCTATCAAAACACCAACAGCATTCTTCAACGAACTAGAGAAAATCGTTCTAAAATTCATATGGAACCAAAAAAGACCCTGAATAGCCAAAGCAATCCTGAGAAATAAGAATAAAGCTGGGGGGATTATGCTCCTCAACTTCATGCTCTACCATAAAGCCATACTACTCAGGACAATTTAGTACCTGCACAAATACGGACCCATAGACCAATGGAACAGACGAGAGAGCCCTGATATAAACCCTACCATATGTGGTCAATAAATATATGAGAAAGGAGCCATGGATATACAATGCGGAAACGACAGCCTCTTCAACAGCTGGTGTTGGCAAAACTGGACAGCTACATGCAAGAGAATGAAAGTGGATTATTGTTTAACCCCATACACAAAAGTAAACTTGAAATGGATCAAGGACCTGAATGTAAGTCATGAAACCATAAAACTCTTAGAAGACAACATGGGCAAAAATCTCCTGAATTTGAGCATGAGTGACTTCTTCCTGAATGCATCTCTTTGAGCAAGGGAAACAAAAGCAAATATGAACTCATGGGACTTCATCAAACTAAAAAGTTTCTGTACGGCAAAGGACACCATCAACAGAACAAAAACGCATCCTACAGTATGGGAGAATATGTTTGTAAATGACATATCAGTCAAGGGGTTAACATCCAAAGTATATAAAGAACATACACGCCTCAACACCCAAAAAGCAAATAACCCAATTAAAAAATGGGCAGAGGATATGAAGAGAGAGTTCTCCAAAGAAATTCCAATGGCCAACAGTCACATGAAAAGATGCTCCACATCACTAATCATAAGGGATATGCAAATTAACACCACAATGAAATATCACCTCACACCAGTGAGGAAAGTCAACATGCAACTAAACAACAAATGCTGGTGGGAATGTGGAGAAAGGGGAACCCTCCCACACTGCTGGTGGGAAAGTAAGCTAGTTCCACCATTGTGGAAAGCAGTATGGAGGTTCCTCAGAAAACTAAAAATACAAATACCATTTGACCTGGGAATCCCACTCCTTGGAATTTACCCAAAGAATACAACTTCTCAGATGCAAAAAGACATATGCACCCCTATGTTTATTGAAGCACTTTTTACAATAGCCAAGATATGGAAGCAATCTAAGTGTCCATCAGTAGATGAATGTATAAAGAAGATGTGGTACATATACACAATGGAATCCTATTCAGCCATAAGAAGGAAACAAATGTTACCATTTGCAACAACATGGACGGAGCTGGAGGATATTATGCTCAGTTAAATAAGCCAGGCAGAAAGACAAGTGCCAAATGATTTCCCTCATTTGTGGAGTATAACAATGAAGCAAAACTGAAGGAACAAAATAGCAGCAGACTCAGAGACTCCAAGAAGGAACTAGTGGTTACCAAAGGGGAGGGGTGTGGGAGGGTGGGTGGGGAGGGTGGGAGAAGGCGATCGTGGGGTATTATGTTTAGTACACATGTTGTGGGGGGTCACGAGGAATACAGTGCAGCACAGAGAAGGCAAACAGTGAATCTAGCGCATCTTACTACACTGATGGACAGTGAGTGCATTGGGGTATGGGTGGGGACTTGATAATATGGTAAATGTAGTAACCACATTGGTTTTTCATGTGAAACCTTCCTAAGAGTTTATATTAATAATACCATAATTTAAAAAAAGGAAAAAAATGCCACCAGCATGTGTCCCTGGGTGGCAGGGTTATAATGACTGGTTTTACTTTGCTCACTTCTCCGTTTTTTTTTTTTTTTGTATCATCTACCAGGTATACGAATTCTCTTTAAAAAGGGGGGGGGGGCAGTACAAGTTATTTTTTATAAAAACTAAGTTCCGTTGATAAGTAGTCTTTAGAATTAAACAAGAGGGCTTTCTGGTAACCCTGGCCCTGTCCTCACACTGTGTATGAGGGACACACACAGGAGGGATGGGAAAGAAGATGCAGACAATGGAAGATGAGAAAACACAGAGGGGTGGCAGCAGGTCCAGCCAGTGAACCCCACTTGAAAACCACCTTTAACAAATGGTAGGGGATGTTACAGAGCAGTTTAAAATGATAGCTCTTGATATACAGAAAAACAACACATGGTCTGTCCACACAGTGGAATATTATTCAACCATAAAAAGGAATTAAGTCCTGACATGTGCTATAATGTGGATTTATGTTGAGAACACTGTGCTGAGTGAAAGAAGCCAAATACAAAAGTCTGCATGTCACAGTATATGAAAGATCTAGAATATGTAAATATATAGAGGCAGATAATATCTTGGTGGTTGCCAAGGGGCTGGAAGACGGGGAAATGGGGAGTGACTGCTAATGGGAATAGGGTTTTTTGGGGCGGTGATAAAATGTTCTGGATTTAGATATTGGCCACGGCTACACAGTGCTGTGAATGTACTAAAAATTATAAAGTTGCACAGTTTAAAAGATACATTTTATGGCATGTAAAATCTAAAACTATGTTGGTTCTAAAGACTAGTAATGCAGGGGAAAAGCTTTTCTTTAAAAAGCCGAAAGGAAATCAGCACACGCAATTGTTCACAACGTCCTAAAACAAAGCAAAGATGTGGGAGGAGACTACATATCAAAGTGGTAGTCTTAAGCTAACTTGAGTGTTTCTTATTTCTTCATTGTGAAATCATAAAATCTGCCTTTCTACACTTTTACAGTCATGAAAACAATCTTATTTCCAAAGCTACTATACTATACACCCACCTACGTGTACATCCCTTTCAGGGGCCTGATCCCAGCACTCAGGTCCAGCAGCCTCCAGGAGACCCTCCTGGAAGAGATCCTACAGGCTTTTCCTATGTTGGTGCAATTCTTCCCATAACCCCATGGTGAGAGCCCATGATCCCATCCACTGATGGATCGCCCAATATCCACATCCACGTTCATGAGCGCCTTTTAGGTGCCGAGTCCTGGGTTCCACCAGGAATAAGGTCTAAGTCCAGTTCAAGGAGAAGCCGCAGACTCTTAGGAGAGCAGGAACTGGGACATAGCTTTGTGGAAGAGTTCCACACACCACGCTCCAGGCCCCAGAGGAAAGGGCCTGCCTCTCTGATTGTTAACATCCAGCCTGAAATTCTTCCAACTTGTCATCCTGATCACAACCCTTGCTCAAAACTCTTTGGTAAAAAACAAACAAATAAACAAACAAAAACTCTTGGGTGCCCTGAGTGTTTCTCAGGACAGGAAGAAACCATGCTACACCAATCTCCCACCTGGCTCCAGAGAAGCCCCTTTGAGGAAGGCTCTTCAGGAAGGCTCTGCCCTCCAAACCTTCCCGGAGATGGATCTCGTCATCTCAAATGTCTTCTGCTCAAAAAGGCCTTCTTGACCACCCAGGAGCAGCAGCATGCAACCCGATTCGCTCACATCATTATACCTGTGAGAACTGATTTCTCTGGGTGCACCGTGTGACGACTCAGTGGGGTGGAACTATCAGAAAGGCAGGGTGCTGTGTTGGTTACCATTGCATCCCCAGCACCTTAGGCTGACCGACACACAGGGACTCCCTCCTCTTCCTGCCCTCTGCTAGACGGCCTTGCACTGCTTCCTCAACAGGCTGGATCTGCCTGGGCCTTCAGAATGCAGAGGCTATGCTGGGCCCCTATGGTGGCTGCTACTGCCTCTGGGAACACACTGCCTGATGGTACCCACTGGCAGGTCTGCGGGTAAGATTGGCACCCCTCTCTGCCAGTAGACTGTTAGCCCCGTATGGGCAGGGACGGAGTATGGGTTTTTGCTCCATGGTCCACCCCAGGCTCCTGGCCCACAGCTGGCTGACAGTGACTAACTGCTAAGTGTCAGGCCACCCCCTGCACTCCCTTGCTTCTCTCTGCCACACTGAACCTCCTAAAGTAGAGGAACTGGGTCGCCCCTTGCATTAGCAGGCTATGGCACAGCCTCCCTGTCTTCTCTCACAAGCAAAGATTTCTGCCAGGGATCCTCTAGTATCCTAATCCAGCCCTGTTGGGTCACTTATTCACCAGGATGTGAGGGCTGAAAGCCGGCCACCTGATTCTGCTTGGCTTTCTGCTCCATTTTGGCTTCAATTTCATTTTCTTCTGAGCAATGAGCTCTTCCTGGTGAGGTGTGTTCATGTTCATTTTTCCCGACTTGGGAGGAGCAAACCCAAAACACCGGGTAGCCTTTCCTGGGGAAGGAAAAGAAAATTCAAGAAACCATCCTTGCTCCGCAAACCCAGTGGTGCTACAGAAGCCCAGTTGCTGTTATGACTGAAACTCACATTGTGATTGACATTCATTCAACTCTTTGTTCATTTCCACAAACATGTAACAGGGCCATGTCCCAGGCACTGTATTAGGTGCTAACCAAGAGAAAAGTGGCCCCTGCCCCCTTGAGACTCTCCTTGGGCGGAGGAGACAGTAGCCTTAGAACAAAAATGGCTGCAAAATTGGGGTAAGAGCTCTCTGCTAGAACCCAAAAAGGTGAGAGAATAATAGAGGGGCATCTATCCAGATAGGGTAGCGAAAAAATAACTGTCAGAAGAGGGAACATTTCAGCTGAAACCAAGAAAAATAAAAGGACAGTCTCCTGAAAAGCCACATGGGGAGAAATATGGGCTGGATGAAAAACATAAACAGGTGCAAAAACCTAAGGCAAGAAGAAGCCTGGTGCATCCAAGGACCAGCAGTGGTCAGTATGGCCAAAGTGGACCTTTCTGGATATGGGCTGGGTAAGGTGTCAAGATAGTGAATCTGGGTTTTACTTTAAGGGTTTGGGAAGCTGACAAGCAGTATTTTTAAAATAATAATGGCTACTGATTGGAGAGGGAGCACAGGCAGCAAGGAGACCACCCAGATGGCTTGCTGGCTCCATGCGAAAACTGATCATGCTTTTCAATGGCGGTAGGCATGGAGATGGTGATGATACCTCACGTTTCCCCACGGAAGTCAGAATAAAATCCAAATTCTCAAAGTTGGTTTTCAAGGTTCAGACAGAGATGACACCCCTCCTGACTTACACTCCATCCTTAACATTTTCAAATGACAAGAAGGTTCCACCCCAAAGACTTTGCGCTTGCTGTCCCTCCTCTTCAAGGCGGCTCTACCCTCCACATCTTCCCAGAGCTGGCATCTTCAAATTTCAGATGTCTTCTGCTCAAAGAGGTATTTCTTCACCACCCAGTAGCCTACAGCAGCTACAAACACAAAGCATATAGGCTTACACCTGTGTGTTTGGCCACTGGTTCTGGCAGTGGAGACAGGCATAGCAGCCAGGAGACAGGAAGCAGCTCTTTCCTCCCCCCAGGCACCAGCACCTCTTTCTGCCACCGCTGACATCACTCCAGAGTCTCAGCAGCTTCAGAGAGTAGAGCTTCTGGGCACTAGAGGGTGCCACATAAATATATGAAACGTCAAAGGAAACTGGTTCAAAGCCAAATCTCAACAGCAGAGAAAAGGGTCAAGTAGGACTGAATTAATAAATCTTCCTGAAACAGATTTCAAAATACAAATCATATACATGCTCATGGAGGTACAGAAAGATAGTCAAGAACTCAGGAATGAATTTAGGATAGAGATCTAATCATTGAAAAGGACAACAGAGGATAGTAAAAGTAGATTAGATACAGTGGAGGAGATGATAAATGAAATAGAAATTAGGGAAGATGAATACAAAGAAGCAGAGGGACAGAGAGAAAAAAAGATCTCTTGTAATGACAGAACCCTGAGAGAACTGTGTGACCAATCCAAACGGAACAATATTCGTATTATAGGGGTACTAAAAGAAGAAGAGAGAGAAAAAGGGATAGAAAGTGTCTCTGTGGAAGTAATTACTGAAAAGTTCCCCAATCTGGGGAAGGAGATAGTTTCTCAGGCCATGCTAGTGCACAGATCTCCAAACACAAGGGACTCAAAGAGAACAACAACAAGACATATAATAATTAAAATGGCAAAGATCAAGGATAATGACAGACTATTAAAAGCAGCCCGAGAGAGAAATAAGATCACATACAAAGGAGAAAACCCATCAGGCTATCATCAGACTTCTCAGAAGAAACCTTACAGGCCAGAAGGGAGTGGCATGATGCATTTAATGCAATGAAGCAGAAGGGTCCTGAACCAAGAATACTTTATCGAGCAAGATTATCATTTAAATTTGAAGGAGGGATTAAACAATTTCCAGATAAGCAAAAGCTGAGAGAATTTAGCTGTCACAAACCTACAGTGTATTTGGAAGGACTGCTCTAGATGGAAGTGTTCCCAAGGTTAAATAGATGTCATCAGAGGTAATAAAAAGGGACAGATAAAGAGTACAGAATATGATACCTAATATATAAAGTATGGAGGAGGAAAAATACACTCTTTAGATTAAGTTGGTAATAGCATACTAAGTGAGTTAATTTAGATAGTTAGATAGCAAAGAAGCTACCCCTGAACCTTTGGTAATGACGAATCTAAAGCCTGCAATAGCAATAACTACATATATACCAATAATCACCCTAAATGCAAATGGACTAAAAGCAGAAATCAAAACACATAGAGTCACTGAAAGGATAAAAAAACAAGACCCAACTATATGCTGCCTAAAAGAGACTCACTTCAAACCCAAAGTCATACACAGACTAAAAGTGAAGGGATGGAAAAAGATATTTCATGCAACTAATAGGGAGAAAAAGGCAGGTGTTGCAGTACTTGTATCAGACAAAGTAGACTTCAAAACAAAGAAAGTCACAAGAGACAAAGATGGACATTGCATAATGATAAAGGGGTCGAACCAAAAAGAGGACATAACCACTATAAATATATATGCACAGAACACAGGAGCACCTACATA
This sequence comes from Smutsia gigantea, assembly GCA_032199065.1. Classification (NCBI taxonomy): domain Eukaryota; kingdom Metazoa; phylum Chordata; class Mammalia; order Pholidota; family Manidae; genus Smutsia; species Smutsia gigantea. The sequence goes on from JAVSCE010020561.1 coordinate 272,306, forward strand.
TGTGAAACAAATACTAACAGGATTGAAAGGGGAAATAGAATGCAATGCATTCATTCTAGCAGACGTCAACACTCCACTCACTCCAAAGGACAGAACAACCAGACAGAAAATAAGTAAGGAGACAGAGACACTGAACAACACATTAGAACAAATGGATTTAACAGATATCTACAGAGCTCTGCACCCAAAAGCAGCAGGATACATATTCTTCTCAAGTGCACATGGAAGGTTTTCAAGAATAGATCATATACTAGGCCGCAAAAAGAGCCTCAGTAAATTCAAAGTGATGGAAATTGCACCAACCAGCTTCTTAGACAACAAGGGTATGAAAGTAGAAATAAAATATGCAAAGAAAACAAAAAAGCCTACAAACACATGGAGACTTAACAACATGCTCCTAAATAACCAGTGGATCAATGTCCAAATAAAAACAGAACTCAAGAAATATATGGAGACAAATGACAACAATAATTCAACACTGCAATATCTGTGGGACACAGCAAATGCATTGCTAACAGCTAAGTATATTGCAATATAGGCCTACTTCAGGAAAGAAGAACAAACCCATACCAACAGTCTAAACTCACAATTAGTGGAAATAGAAAAAGAAGAACAAATGAGGCCCAAATTCAGTAGAAGGAGGGACATAATAAAGATTGGAGCAGAAATAAATAAAATCAAGAAGAATAAAATAATAGAATCAATGAAAGCACAAGCTGGTTCTTCGAGAAAATAAACAAAATAGATAAACCTGTAGTCAGACTTATCAAGAATAAAAGGGAGTCTACATGCATAAACAGAATCAAAAATGAGAAGGGAAAAATCACTATGGACAGTACAGAGATACAAATAATTATTATAGAATACTATGAAAAATTATATGCTAACAAACTGGATAAACTAGAAGAAATGGACAACTTTCTAGAAAAATACAACCTTCCAAGGCTGACCCAAAAGAAACAGAAGATCTGAACAGACCAGTTACTAGCAACAAAATTGAATTGGTAATCAAAAAAGTACCTAAGAACAAAACACTTGGACCAAATGGCTTCACTGCTGAATTTTATCAAACATTTAGTGAAGAATTAATACCTATACTTCTTAAAGTTTTCCAAAAAGTAGAAATGGAAGGAATACTTCCAAACTCTTCTATGAGGAGAGCATCACCCTAATAACAAAAACCAGGCAAAGACACCACAAAAAAAAGAAAATTACAGACCAACATCCCTGATGAACATTGTTGCAAAGATACTCAACAAAATATTAGCAAACCGAATTCAAAAATACATCAAACAGATCATCCATCACGACCAAATATGATTTATTCCAGGGATGCAAGGATGGTATAACATTCAAAATCCATCAACATCATCCACAACATCAACAAAAAGGACGAAAACCACATAATCATCTCCATAGATGCTGAAAAAGCATTCATGAAAATTCGACATCCATTCATGATAAAAACTCTAAACAAGATGGATATAGAAGGCAAGTATCTCAACATAATACAGGCCATATATGACAAACCCACAGCCAACATCATACTTAACAGTGAGAAGGTGACAGCTTTTCCTTTAAGAACGGGAACAAGACAAGGATGCCCACTCTCCCCACTGTTATTCAACATCGTTGTGGAGGCCCGAGCCATGGCAACCAGGAAACACACAGAAATAAAAGGCATCCACATTGGTCAAGAACAAGTTAAACTGTCACTGTTTGCCGATGACATGATATTGTACATAAAAATTACTAAGGAATCAACTCCAAAACTAGTATATCTAGAAATCTGTTGCCATCCTATACATTAATGATGAACAAACAGGTAGAGAAATCAGAAAAACAATTCCATTCACAATTGCATCAAAAAGAATAAAATATCTAGGAATAAATCTAAAGAAGGAAGTGTAAGACCTATACACTGAAAACTACAAGACACCCATGAGATAAATTAAAGAAGATACCAATAAAAGGAAACATCCCATGCTCCTGGATAAGAAGAATTAATATTGTCAAAATGGCCATCCTGTCTAAGGCAATCTACAGATTCAATGCAATCCCTATCAAAATACCAACAGCATTCCTCAACCAACTAGAGAAAATAATTCTAAAATTCATACGGAACCACAAAAGACTCCAAATAGCCAAAGCAATCCTGAGAAGGAAGAATAAATCCAGGGGAATTATGGTCCCTGACCTCAAGCTCTACCACAAGGCCACAGTAATCAAGACAATTTGGTACCAGCACAAGAACAGACCCATAGACCACTGGAACACACTAGAGAGTCCAGATATAAACCCAAGCATATATGGTCAATTAATATACGATAAAGGAGCCATGGTCATACAATGGGGAAATAGCCTCTTCAACAACTGGTGTTGGCAAAACTGGACAGCTACATGCAAGAGAATGAAACTGGATTATTGTCTATCACCATACACAAAAGTAAACTCGAAATGGATCAAAGACCTGAATGTAAGTCATGAAAACCATAAAACTCTTGGAAGATAACATAGGCAAAAATCTCCTGAGTATAAAATGAGCAACTTTTTCCTGAATGCATCTCCTTGAGCAAGGGAAATAAAAGCAAAAATGAACACATGGGACTAAATCAAACTTAACAGCTTTGTACAGCAAAGGACACCATCAACAGAACAAAAAGGCATCCTACCATATGGGAGAATATATATAAGGGGCAGAGGCCGAGGCGGTTTAAGCAACAGAGTTTTGCTGCTGTTGACAACTACTGGGTACCTGATGACCTACTATGGTCAGCCAAGCTGCAGTCACAGGCGCCAGAGATCGGAGAACCGGGGATATTGAGCCGCAGCGACCCCTGGTGCTCACCGCGCTCACCTACTCAAGCGGGGCCCGCGGGCAGACCGGGTCTTGCCAGGGAGGCGCGTTTCACTGCTCAAGTGGAAGAACACCTCCCTCCCATCTCCTCGGTCTCCCGCCAGTGAAAAGGCTTCCCTGCCGTGGCTGGAAGGGAGCCGCTCCTCCCGGGCGGGCAGTCTCAGGGCTCAGCGCCGACCCACTCTCGCCGCTGCACTCACCCGTCAGCCCGACGACCTTGCACAACCACCTTTCTGCCCTGGCGGGAGGTTCGCATACAGCCTAGAAGGAGAACTGCTGAATCATCGTTCTGTGAAGCCCCACCTCCAAAATTGTATGTGACGCTTTTCTGGGAGGTGGGTAGATTTACTTGAATTCTCAAATAGGTGACCTCCACATCAGGGCTAAGTACTCAGGGGGCACCGAAGGAAGGGTCCTGGGGGTCCTGTCTCCATCGACCCCTCCCGGTTTCGGCCTTGGAATGGAAATAAATAGCGCTCCACTGGGGCGCTGTAGCCAGCTTACTCACCCTGGGCCTCCTACATTGGCACCCAAACCATCAGAGTATTTTCGCCAGCATTAACCTTGGGGCCCACCCGCCCCTGGTAGGGACGCCTTCTGTAGTTTCCCATCTCCCCAGCACAGGCCAAGAACGCCGTCTTTGAGGCCCTACGTGGCTCTCAGAACTTGTTACCCTATTCTCTCCACACCACCGCACTCCTTTACCTTTGCCCTTTCCTCCCTTTCTGACTTCTCATCCTTTTCATTCTCAATTCAAACCTCACCTCCTCCAAGACGAATTCCCTGATAGCCCAGAGCCTGGGTGGATTAGGCGGTCCTCGTGGTTCAGGTAGCCACTCCCTCTGCTGCAGCTCCTCTGCCTGCCTGGGCATCTGTGCCCCAGGAGGAAGGGTCCTTATTTGTCTTATTCAGGCTGTGAGGTGCCCACCTCTTCTTAGCTGCGTGCTGCAGCCTAGATTGTGTACAGCCCCCCAACTCCGCATTCATATATTGAAACCCTAACACCCAGGAACACAGAAGAGAGTGGAGGTAGAGTCTTTCACAAGATAATTAAGTTCAAATGAGGCCATTTGGGTGGGCACTAACCCAGTATGACTGGTACCGTTATAGGATTAGGACACACACACACACACACACACACGCACACACAGAGGGAATCCTTATGAGGGAAGATGGCCATTAACACGCCCAGGAGGGAGGCCTCAGAAGACACCCTGATCTTGGGCTTCCAGCCTCCAGGACTGGGGGACAATACATTTCTGTTGTGTACGCCGCCAGGAATGCAGTACTTTGTTATGGTAGCCTAGGCACACTAATACACCCAGTAAAGGCTCTGTTAAGTTCTGCAGTGAGGAGGCCCTGCGACTGCCCTGGGAATGGAGAAGAGGATGAGCAGAGAGAGTTATAACACTCCAAGTTGGACACAGGAATGGTGTGCTGGGTGACTGTCCTCACACAAATGCAACTCTGATCCCAGGAGATGGGGAATACCCTGGCCTGTATGGCCCTAGGCCTGCTGAGAGTTCCTAGAGGGCTTGGGGTGGGTGGGCATGCAGGGCCCATTCTGCTTGTTCGTAATTCTAGTAATAACCCATGGGAGCAGCAAATTTACCTGGCAACAAGGGCATCAGCTTTCCTGCACCATCTTATCTCCTCTGCAAAGCAGCTGCCATTAGCAGCCCCATCTTCTGGATGGGGAACCCAGCAGGTTGGCCACGGCCTTTCAGCTGATCAGCGCTGGAGGCAATATTCAAGCGTGAGCCCAAGTGCTTAACCTCCCTCTGGCAGCACAACAGGGTGTGGTGGGGCCTGAGGCGCAGGCTGGGTCTGGGGAATGGGACTCACGGGAGATCTGCCCCATCCTGCTCCCTCAGAAGGGTAGTGAGGTGGGCGGAGCCTGGCAGAGAGGAGGAAGCCGTTTATTTCTCTGGAAAGGGAGGGAACAGGCCAGGGTGGAGCTGGGGGTCAGGGGAGAGAAATGTCCTCCAGCTTCTGGTCCAGCACCTTGAGGTCATCCAGGAAGTGTGTTGGGGTGAGGATGTGTGACGACCCTGGGCAGGAGCAGAGGGGTGGAGAGGTGGGGTCACTGCCTGGGGACCCCACAACCAGGGTCCCTGGGGACTCCGGGATTGACCCTGAGTACTCAGGAGTCTAGACCCCTTAGAAACACAGAGGTACGACTACATCCCCTCACCCAGGGCTCCCAGACACAAGCCCTGCAGAGGTTCTAGACTTCGGGGTTACTGCAGGAGTCTGGCGGTCAGCCCACCCCCTAAACCTGGAAATCCAAACCCCCAGGCCCAGGACCCAGGCATGGAGGAGTCCCGCTGTGGTCTCTGCCCTGGCCCGGGGTCCCCGGTTGGCACTCACCAATGAGCACCTCCCACTTGCCATCTGTGTCCCTGGACACCTCATAGGGAACCCTCATCTCTGACACGGCCACACTGCCCACGATGTAGATGAGGAGCTGGGATCCTGCATGTGTCTCCTCACCCACTTTATGCTTGTGCCAATGGCCGAAGCGGGTGCAGTGCTGAGGGAGGTGGGCAGAGGTCAGATTGGAGAACACACCCCCACCCCCAGTAGCCCCCTCAACCAATGGGTGCCTCTGAAGTGGGGTCCCCATGGCACTCACATGACAGCAGCGTGGGAGCTGGGTGTGTCGTTGGGGACGGACACGAAGGGCCACAGCTCTCTGTCCAGCAGCCTCTGCACAGCATCCTGGGGGCCTGAGACGGAGGCCTGGGAGAGGGCCTCAGAGGGCGGGGCTCAACGCCGGGAGCCCCTCCACTGGGTGTTCAGGAGCCAATGTCTTGTCAGACAGGTGCCACCATCTCCATCTCTAGCCCAATTTGGTCACAGAGGCTCCAGGCCTCCAAGTTCTATGGGGTTGGGGACCAAGGTCACAGGGATCCAGGCAGGTGGAGGGGACAGGACTGCCTCCACAGCGACAGCAGGCAGGAAGCATGGACCCGATCGTTTGTGCTCTGGATGTTCTGGTCTCCCAGGAAGGGAGGGGCTGGCACAGGGCAAGGAAAGGGCAGACCAGTGGGCTTTCTAGGTGGCAGGGGAAGACAATAGAGGGGACAAAGGAGGGGTCCCTTTGCCACACCAATTCCTCAGGTGCCTGTTTGGGGCCCCTTTGGTGGTGCAGACTGGATGGCAGGGGGCATGCCCGTAATGAGGGATCTCTATAAGCCCCGAGGCTTGGTGCTGTGACCACGAAGTGGTTGAGCCGCTGCTTGGATGGGGGTAGGGGGAGGAAAGGTCCCATAGTTCCCACCCTCCCTGGCTCGTCCCCACCAGCAGTACCTCCATCATGTCCTTGATGATCGGTGTCCAGCGCAACAGCTGGCAGGTGGGCTATGAGCGCTCCCCGTGCTGCAGCCGGATGAGGTCCCACAGAAATACAGTGCCGCGCAGCGAGGCCCGTGGGCGAGGTGGGGAGGAGGGGGGTCACAGATGGGGCTGGTGGCTCGTCTGTCTTGGGGGTGTTGAAGACAAAATTGAGAGAACAGTAAGACAGTGTGAGAGAATAAGGAAGGAGGGTGAAGAACGCAGAGCAACAGGGGAGCTGAGAGGAGGGTGAGCAGAGATGGGAGCTGGGAGAGAGGACAGCCAGCTGCCACATCACAGAGTGGGCACATCAGGGGCAGTGGGGCACGGAGGCCCGGGAGAGGCAGGAGACGCTAGGCTGGAGTTGAGGGAAGGAAGCAGCTGTATGTGCCTGCTTTCCGGGTGCAGAGGTCCTCTGAGAGGTCAGCTGTGTGCCCTCATGCCCATGCAGGGGACCCTATTATCTGCCTCCAGGTCTCAGGCCCCACGCCCCACACTGCCCTGCCACCAGGAACAGGGATCTGACCACATCTCTCCCCTTGGTTATGTGTACCACTGCTGGGGACAGCCCTGGTGTCCCCTGGTCCCCAGACCTGACCCTGCACAGTGCTCGGTGTCCCCCAAGGACCACCCCATGCCATGTGTACGCCAGCCCTGGTGATATGCCCTCTGCCCCCCAGGGGCAGACTCTGATTCAATGCCCTCTCCCAGGCGTCCCTATGCCATTTGCCCTGTGCCCAGCCTCTGACCCTACAGCCTGCTCTCAGCGTACACCAGGGTTGGTGACAGTGCCCCCCAGCTGCTCCAGGTCCCGGATGAGGCTGCTGTGTGCCTGCACGCTGGTGTGCTGGGTCAGCCTGAGCCGTTTCTCCTTGCTTGCACCTAGAGGAGGTGGACAGGACCCTCAAGGGGACCGGGGGGTGACAGGAGGCGGCCATGTGGTCTCCTGGGCTAAGCTTGGGAGCGGCAGGAGGGGCTTGCAGGGCTGTGGTGGGGCTGTCCTGCAGTTGGGAGGTCTTCCTAAACAAGAGAGCCACTGAGGGAAACAGGAAGGGGAGTCTTAAAGTCAGATCTCTGGGTGGGGAACCGCGAGGGTGCAGGGTGTGGGATTCCCGGGAATTAGCTGAGAGCATTCCTAGACATAGCAGTCTCTATATCAGTGGCACTCTCATGCCAATGACGAGACCCCTAGATCGATGGAGGGGTATCTGTACGGTTTTCATGACTGGTGAGGGGGGCGTCCCACGCACTGGGGAACTGTGGGAATCGGAGCTTCCCAGGATCACTGGAGCACATCGCGAGGCATTCCTGTGCCCCCACGCACCATTCCGCAGGAAGATGCAGTGCAGCAGGACCCTGATCTTCTCTTAGGCCGGCACTGCTGCATCCAGTAGCACCGGCACCACCAGCTTCATGGTGTCCTTTATCTTCTCGCCCTCTGCATCGGAGCCCATGGCCAAATCCTGCAGTTCATAGGGACCAGCTGTCCTGTCCGCCACTATGGCCCAGCAGGGCTGGGACATTCCAGGATCCTTGGCAAGAACTTTGGGGCCCGCTTCTTCCTCTAACGGCTCGGAATTTCCCACCTCGTCAGCCATCCGGCCCCGCCCCTAACCATATACCACCACACTGCAGGCCCCACCCCCCACCAGGCCCTGCACCTCCAGGGGCCCCATCACCCACCATGGTCCTGCTTCTCCATGGGCTCCACCCCAAAGCCCGGTCATGCCTCTCCACGGGCCCCACCCTTCACCCCGTCCTTCTTCTCCACGGACTCCACCCCTCATACAGGTCCCGCCCACGCACACACGGCCCACACCCGTCCCAGGCGGCCTGCACCTGCTCCACACTGCACAGTTTCCCCACAGAGCCCTTAAACGCTTCATGCAGGCCTCGGTTACATTCAGGTGCGTGGAGTACTGCGGGGTGGGGGGACAGAGATTGCATCCAGGCCGACAGTCGGGGTGCAGGGAGATCTGGGGCCGTGGAGGTTGTGGGGAAAGGCTGGCAGTGGGGTTTCCCCGGTCACACTCACCTTGTTCAGCTCCTTCTGATACTGCGGCACCTTTTCCAGTATGTGGGACAGGTCTTTGATGTGGGCCTGGGACAGGTGTGTTGTGAGGCCAGTCCCCGCCTCCCGAGGTCCCAATGCCTGATGGAGGCCCCGCCCCTGCTCTGCGGGGAGCTGGCTTTCCTCCCAGCCGTGCATCCGGCCCCACGCCTACCTTGTCAGTGGTCAGTCTCTTGCCCTCACAGAATGTCTTCAGAAGCTCTGTGACACTCTGGCAGTTAAGGGCCAGCAGGGGTGTGGTTGGTGAGGTAGTCTGACGGCAGGACGGGGAGAGGTCAGATGTCCCTATAAGAGGCCACGTGCAAGCTCGCTCTGGAGGACACCCCGGAGTTGGGCTGAGGGGTGTGGCTTGCATAGGGGGTCTCACCAAGGCCCAAATGGCAGGATTAGGCCGCAATGGGGAGGAGAGGATGGGGTGTGGACCCTGGTGCGGAAGGGGCGTCCGCCCCCGTCCCATGTGCGCACTTGGACACATCCGCAATGTGCGTGTGCCGCAACTCCAGCCACAGGTCGTCATCGTTGTCCAGCAGCAAAGCCTTCTCACGGGCCTCGCTCAGTCCCATGGTTTCATACCTGCAGGAGGAGGTGACACGAGGCTCAGGGGAACTAGCTGAGGACAAGGCATCCGGGTCCGCGGTGAGGGCGGGGTGCGTCCAGGGCCCACCCACCTGTACATGTCCTGTGCGATGCCCAGCAGATCATAGGCCATGGGCGGGAACGATCGCTCTTGCAGCAGTGGGGACACAAGGTCGGCTGTCCAGTCCATGATGAGTAGTTGTGAGCGGGTTTATTCAGGGCCCTGTTGAAGTGGGGCAGGGATGAGGACACTGACCCTGTCCCTGACTGGGACCTCGACCCAAACTCCCCGGACACCTCACCTCACCCAGACTGGGAGTGTCTGCCTTGAAGGCATTCAGCTTGACTGGGGATGTCAAGGATGGGGTCATGGATGGGAGTTAGGGGTTAGGGATGGGAATCAGACCAGGGTGAGGACAAGGGCTGGTACCAAAAATGAGTTTAATGGTTGGATGCAGGATGGGGTCAAGGTCAGGGGGCAGCATCGGGTGGGGTCCGCACTTTCGGTAGTGGATGGCCGGGTACTCCTGCAGTGTGGTAAACTGTGGCGATCTGCCGGGCCAGCTCCTCCAGCTGCCATGTCCACTCCCCAGCCCGGCAGGGACAGTAGAGGTTGTAGGTGCTGTGGGGAGCATCCAGGGTGAACACCTGGGAGACAAGGGCCAGAACCGCTGCCGTCGGGGGACACCTGCCCCACTTCATGCCCGGCATGCCATGGTCCCCGGACCAGCTCGGCCCTCGAAGGGGCGGGGCGAAATCCAGCCAACGCCCCAACATCCACCCCCTTGGGCGGCATCACCCGGAAGCGTGCTCTCCACTGCCCCCTGCAGGTGCGCAGAGGGACAGACGTCCATGTGCCCACCGTGGTCTGAGTGGGCCCTGGCACCCTTGCTCTCTGACTCGGTGTTGTCAGGGCTCCCGCAGTCTGCCCAGGTCGAGCTGGGGCTGTACCTGGGCTTCGCAGGGGAGGAAGGCAAGGATGTTCTCTTTCCAGCGTCTTCAATACCTTTGCCACATGGGAGCGACACAGTTCATTGAAGGGGGGCACAGGCTGGGGGTGGGGAGGTGGGGCAAGATGGGGCATCAGGTGAGAGGGACCCCATCGCTCCCTTGCCCCTACTCCCCACGTGCCTCCTCCTCACTCACTGTGGGTGAAGAAGATATGTGCAGCTTTGTAGCTGAAGGTTGGGGTCCCCCAGAATTCTGCGATTAGGGTCTGCAGCAACTGGGAAAGGCGGATCACGCTCTAGGCCTGGGCCAGTGCCCCGAGACACTTCTGGCCTCAGACCCTGCCTCCCAGCCACGGCCTCATACTGCACACAAATGTAGACATTCAGACACCCACCCAAACACACCCACACCCCCCCCCACACACACACACACTCTCACTCCTGTAGGCACCTTCTCCGTGAGGTTCAGCAAATAAATGGCCTCCATGCTGGGGATGGGCTCTCGACATTTGTTGATGTCTTCAACAACAAGTAGAAACAGAGAAAGGAGGGATTCCTGGGTGCCGACGCGCATGGGGAGTCTCAGACTCTGGAAGGTGGACACTTGCAGAGGAGGGTCAGATGTTGGGGGATGTTAAGCATCTTAAGCAAGGGTTGCACACCCGTGGGTCACAGCGAAGAGCTACCTGGGCAGGGCTCTTTACATTCACAGCCCCTGGGGCCTCCCTGAGAAAGTTATGCATTATGGAGGTCCCACAGTGAGTTCACCTTGGAGGTCCTACACAGTGGGGGAGGCTGGCCCCTTAGGGGGGGCAGCCAGGGAGTCCTTGGGGGGGTTTGCTCAGCCCAGGCTCCCACCCTCAGGAGGGGAGGGTCACCCCCTCAGGGGGGTCTGTGCCCAGAGCTGCACACTTGGAAGTTTTGGGCAATCGGAAGGCATCCTACGCATGGGACACGTCTCTGCATCATGGGCTGGGGGTGGGGTGGTTCTCACTCACTGGTGATGCCCTCATCTAGGATGTCTGACATCTTGCAGCAGGATGATAAGATGCACATGCTCAGATGGTCCACGATGAGCACCTATCTGGATGGATGAACAGATGGACCCACGGACAGACAAATGAGTAGCAGAGGCCACACTTGCCCACAAGGTGGGGCTGGGGCAGTGTGCAGGACTGACATTTCAAGGTCTGGCAGAATGGGAAGACCCAGGACCTCCACCCCCGCTCCACTCCTGTGGACCAGGGGCCTCCTCACGGAGTTGGGGTTCTCACATTCAGGGTTCCCTGTGGCTCATGGTCTTGCCGGCAGCCCCCCACCTTGGCCCTTGCCAGCCCCCACCCTGCCTGGCACTCACACCAGGGGCCTGTGGATGCCATCCTGGATGCTCATCACCAGCCCTGGAGGGGCCACTTCTTGGCACGGCAGTGGCTTGGGTCAGCTGTCTGGTGGAAATAGAAATCCACCAGTGACACCAAGGACAGGGCTGCAGCCCGGGAAGGCAGGGTCAGCTCCTGCAGGGCCAGGCATGTCAGGCAGGCACCACAGGCCAGAGGCGCCCCGCCCCACACAATGCTCTGGCGCCCAGCCCGAACATGCACTTGTCCTGACAGTGCACGCTCACGTGGCATTCTTTCAGCACCACGTGGGTGATGTCCCGGAAGTCACAGAAGTCAGTCTACAGTGCCTCCTGAGGCCTGTCTGCTGGCTGGTTCCCCACCTCTTGGGCCTAAGCTTTCTTCCCAAATGGACCAGCACGGCGATTATGGCTGCTGCCCCCGCCATCACCACGGGCACCCTGGAAACCAGTAAGTGGGCTGGGTGAAAGGAGCAGTGCCATGCCCACATTTTCCCCACATATACCCCCCAGGGAAAGGAGGAGCTGGAGGCACCAGGGATGCTTCTTAGGCATCTCCACTGGAGTCCTGGTATCACAGGTGGGACAGAGGATCCACCCCCAAGAGGCAGAAGCCAGAAGTCAGAGCCTCGAGGAGGAAAGTCCCCACCCCCCTCTCCGCAAGAGATGAAGACCCCAGAAATCAAGTACCTGGGGACAAGGGAACACCTCGTAAGAAACAGAACTCAGGGGACAGATGGACACCTTCCAGGGGCACGTGCAGAAAGCGCTCACTGTATCCACACTCAGAGACCGAGGCCAAGGATGAATGGGAGCTCCCACCCGGCCCTATGCGGACCCCCAGACAGAAGCATCTTGCTCACCTCTGCCTGTATCCGCTGCCACTGGTTGCCACCGGTGCCTGTCTCCAGAACCTCATGATTGGGGGATCTGGCGGGGGACACGGGCCGTGGCTCCAGAGGGGCCCAGCTGCTGTCCTGGATGTAGCAGGTCTCCCCTCGGCCTTTTGACTCTCCTTCCCCATTCACCCATTTCTCCCCTCCCCACCCCAGGGCCACAGCAACCACCAATCTCTTCTCTTTGTCTATGAGCTCGTTTTTTCTGTTTTTGGATTCCACATATAAATGAGGTCATATAGTATTTGTATTTCTCTCTTCTTTCACTTAGCACGATGCACTCAAGGGCCATCCATGTTGTTGCAAACCACAAGATTTCATTTCTCCTTCAACATGCCTACTGTATTCTAAATAATTATAGTCTTTTGGACAGAGGTATCATTCTATATACAATTATGGCATTTAGAACATGCATTTTCTTGACAGCTAAAATATACGCACACAAATCTGTATCTTTGCTTACCCTGATTTACTTAAATCTCTAGAACAAAAAATATTAAAGCACATCAATAAATGGAAAATTTTTAATTCTATTAAGTAGAATAAAGACATCTTAGACATTTTAGTGTATGGAATAAGTATTTTTTAAGTATTATGCAAATACTTATCATTTGTATAAACTACAACATATACATTATGTTTACAATTTTTCAAATATCCATGTTTTTATGTTCTAATTAAGACTCCTAATGAATTATGTTTTTTTTTAGAAAAGTATAATTGCTCCAAGGCATTAGCAGCCATAGCAAAATTCTTCATGAATTACAGACATGTTTCTTTCATCACTCATTTAAAAGTACCCACCCTCTTCAGAACAATGAAGATATAGTTTTAGCTGCCCAGGTGGGAGGACAGCAGGGTAAAGATGTTGTACATTTCTATGAAGATTTAATCCAGCAGTTACTGAAAGCTAAGACAACTGAAAACACCCAAGTGTTCATCAACTGGAAAACAGAAAAACAGATTGTTTTGTATCCACACAGTGGAATAATAATCAGCAATAAAAAGAAACAAACTACTGATACAGACTGTATCACTACTGATACATGAATGAAGCTCAGAGAACACTGTGTGAGTACGTATGATACGAACCATTTGCATAAAGTTCTAGATCAGGTAAAACTATTTGATGGTGACTGCTTCCCTCTAGAGAATTAATAGAAATGTCATGAGGAAACTTCCCAGGATGGTGAAACAGTCTCTTTTATAAAAGCACATACAATTGTCAAAACTTATCACTGGAACTCTTAAGACCTGTATGTATTACTGTATATAAGTTATTCATACTTTTAAGTAATAAAAAGTTACTTTTTTAGTAACCTAAAAAAGAATGACAGAAGGCAAAGTGGCCTACTTATAAAAATTTCTCTTTAGAATGTGTAAATAATCTTCTAAAACTTTCTTGTTGAATTTATTATCCTTTTAGAATTAAAAAGAACGAGAATTACTGAAGACCCAATAGATGTCACATCAAGTTAGTCTTCCTTTTGATGGGGGTGTTTCATGTCTTTTTCAGAAAGATCAACTGATGCTTTGATATTTCTTTTAGGGATGCAAAATTCCCTCACTTGAGAATAAATCCTGCATCAACAATTTGGAAATAATGAAATACCCTGTTTCTCATTTGACTTTTTCATTTCTTTTCATGGAACACTTAACTCAATTAAAATTGTTGACATGCCACAGTCCAATTTTTAATGTCATGATGCAGCAATTGACCTCTTTTACTCCCAAGTATTTTTGTATTAATCATGTTTATATGGAGCATGTTGGCCCAAGACTGAACGAGAGGGCCCTTGTGACTGACTGTTAACTAATTGATTTCACCAGAAACATCCCCTCAGTACAGCAGGACATGGAATGTTTAAACAAACACTAGGATTTAATGTTTTGAAATTTAGAGTGCTGTGCTCATTAAAAATTAAGTAATAGTGGCCAGCTTTTATTAAATTATCACCCATTGTATACAGGATTAATAAATAAAAGAGTTGAAGGGAGCTGGACACCTATGTCTCACAAGGGTCCTGTCTAAATGATGAGTTCCAGGACAACATTCTTGCCCATAAAAGTACTTTTCAAACTGGAGGCAGAAGCCCATCAATTACTAGCACCATAATAAAATTGCCAGTTCAACTTTATTTAAATATCTTCAAAGAATTTGCACAAGTGTTTTATTTTTTTTAAAAAAGATATGCATCCAGTGTGGTATATCCAGGAGGGTTACTGTAATTTTTTTCATCTACAAAGACATTAGCACACCATGAATTCAGGTTGACCTTTTGCCCCAAACCAATTTGCTCATCTTCTCACCAGAACAGCAAGTCAATTGCACAAATTCCCAGATGGGGGAAGAGCAGACTTCTGTGCGCCTGATATATGCTGTTCGAGTTATAGGTTGTAGAGCTCTAAGAACAAGCTGGAAAATAGAGTTAGAGCTATATAAGAGATAAAAAGAAGGATCACTGTCATAGCCCAATTGACTGTGTAAATAATGCTGGACACCCCGGAGGGATCTATTGTTACCACTGAATTTACATCTTAAAAATTTCTAGAATGTGCTTGCTTGTGAAGCTTTAACCTGAAACATAAATCCTACCACATTATAACATGTGGAAAGAGTAGTTGTTAACTAAACAGTAGATCTCATTACACAGAAGGTGGTACTTTATATTACCATCACTGTTTTCCCCAGTTTTTTCAATTTAAAAATTGCTTTACTATTTTTTAGGCAATGACCTATTCTCCATGACAAGGGCAATCATTATTTCTACATAATACTGCCAATGTATGTGAAAATAAAAAGAAATCCATGGTAGGCAACAAAAGGAAAGTAAACCTGTAAACTAACATCCTTCTTACAAATATTATGTTTCTATCACCTTCCCGAACTGGATTAAAAAACCAAAATAAATTAACCTAGCCTTTATTTCAAGTCTGGTTTATTAGATTGTTCTTATGATACAATGTATTATGTTATGAACTATTACTGGTGCATGGAACAGCAGTCTCACTAAATAAATGTAGAGCAAAAATTGCATTTTTATGGACTGAATCAAAATCAATGTCATGATGTAAAACAATTATTTTTCTGAGTATTTGAAGGACTCTCCAAAAATACTACAAGAAAAGGAACTTAAGGATACAGCAACTATCTTCCAGGAATTAATTTAAATATGAGGAGAAAATACATTTATTTCACAGAAGGAGAAGAAAATTTTGGTAGATGCCACCCACAGAGGAATCTATTCTGTTCCAAGGACTGTGTATGAAAATATACTGTGAGAGAGAGAAATTTTAGTCTTTACCTTTGAGAAGCTTTGATGGGAAAGATAAAATATTCAGCTTTAAAAATTAGAAAAACTTGGGGGAGGTATTTAGAGTGGGAAAACTAGTATGGTAAAAAGCTTAACTATGTGTCTTTATTAGAAAAATATAAACTGAGGAAAAGACCGCCATCTTTCCTTGTAGTAGATACCACAGAAGTGATCATCCTGATTAGAACCTTCCAGAAAACAGAACTTCAATTAGGATACAAAGAAGGCAACATACTCAGGCAGGAAGAGGAGCAAAAAGTAGTAGATGAGGGAATGAGAATGTATTGTGAAACTTCTTTGTAGCCGCTAAAAGCTTCCATAAAATGGACAATTTCTGATTATTTAACTCTGAGTGATGATGGCACTGGAGAGCACTGTGATTAGAGAAGAGATCTGAGCTAAGGAGCAGCAGTTGATGTATTTGTATAGATAAGGGAGGACCATTCACACAAGAAAAGATGCTTACATTTGATCATAAATCTCCATAGAGCACTGGCAAGCTTCTGCAGATCCTAAGCAGAAAGGAAAATCATAACAGCAGTGCTTTTTTTATATTCAGCTATCAGCTGTGTGAAAGACAGACTATGGTGAGAATGCCTTGGAGGTGCGGAGATCAGTTAGGAAGCCATTGCAGTATTTGGTTGAGAGTGTAAGAACCTGGAATATTTAGGCACAGCTCAACATTTATTGAGCCCCAAGAGTGGTCCAGGCGCTGCCGTGGGCTCTGGGAGTGGAAGCGTGGTGGGAAGATTGCCACTGAGGACTTCCTAGAATGACGATCACAGTCCTCCTACGACTCTGCCAGTGCGATGAGAATGCCGTGAAAGTGTCACTATGGAAGTAAGGGAAGAGGCACTTAGCCCAGCTTAAGTGGGAATGGGAAGGTCTCTGGAGTAGGTTTTGCTTGAACTTCAGTCTTGAAGGTTGAGTGAGAGCTGCTAATGTCTGGAGGGAGGGGTCAGTCTGGAGGAGGAAGACTGTGGGAGTCCACAGAGATCAAGGGCATTCTTTTAGGTCATATTATGGAGATTAGTATTGGTTTTATAGGTGAAAAAATAATATTTTAATTTTAAAAGCATTATGATCAGATTTACATTTTAAAAGCGTCTGTCTAAGCCATAAATTAGAACAGGGTGAAACTGGAAAGAATCTAGTCAGGCTACTGTTAGAATAGTCCTGATGAGAAAAGAGTGTTAACCTGTGCAGCAATAGTGGTGATGAAAAAATAAGGAAAGACTCTAGAAATATTTGAGAGATTGACTGGAAACAATTATGGAGTTGACTGTATAGGAGAAGTGAAGAAGGAGTTATCTAGGACGGTCACTGACTTTCTATCTGTGTCCATTGGCTCAGTGGCTGGTTGTCAATAATTGTCATTCAGAGTTCAAGAGGATGATCCAAGTAGGAGAAGGACAACAGGTCCAGTTTTGAACACGGTTCATCTGAGGTGCCTGTGAAACTCAGATAGATAGAACAGGCTGTACAAATCTGAACATCAGTGGAGTAGTCAAGACAAGATATGTACATAAGTTTGGGGATCATTAGCATTTAGGTAATTATAAAATGATGAGTGAGGATATTTCTCAGACAAAGAAAATAGCCTGACAAGACCAGTGGGAAGAAGGCAACAATAGCAGGTAAGGGATAAAGAAAGAAGAAGAAATGAGGAAGGAGGCAGAGGAGAAAGTGGCAAAGTTGTAGGAAAAACTGGTAGGAGGTGATAAGATAGAAGCCAAAGAAGTAGAGAATTTCCAGGAAACTAGCAGAGAAAAGCCTGGCTGCACATGAGAGAAAGCAGTGAATGATGTGATTCAGAGATGATCTTGAATAACTGCATTATAATTCCAGGTAAGGACTTGGGTCCAGGGAGCTGGGACAAATATGCTAACATTGATAGAAAGAGCATTTGGGGAAGATGAGCCTAAGAGACATTTTATGGGTTGTAGGTGTTTTGCCCATCCTTATTTGCTAGCCTGCCAGTTGGTGTGAGTCTACAAAATACTGTACTGCAACTCAGTTGCATTAAAACTCAGCTCCATGCCTATGTTCAAGGACTGTTAGGCTCAATCAAGGAACTCTTAACACTTGATAGACTTCACAAATCAGAAGGAACAAGACAATTTCCTGCAAGGACTGTGATTCTTATAGTTGTTTCTTTTCCTCACTTCATAATGGTACCATTAGTTAGACTTCCAGACACTGCATAAAGTGAAACCATTCAGTCAGGCTGACATTTATACAGGCTAACCAAATGGCTGTGAGGTATAACTAACTGTACTACCTGAAACAGGTTGAAAAAAATCATAAAATACACTCATAGTGCATCCTAAAATGCCAACAATGAGCCATATTTGGAGAAAGGTAATTATGCAGGCAATTCAATGCCTACTGAAGAGTGTGTGCTGAAAACCCTCCTCCCTCACACCATTATGTACAACATTCTAAGCGAAAGCAAGCTTAAATCAATGAAAGTTTCAACACATGTCCCCTTCATTCCTTGCTGTTATGTGAAAGTGACTCGGCCACACTTTCCACATTTTGCAAAGTTGAGAGGATGAGGATATCTTTGAAAAAGTCATATTGAAGGCAAACATGGGAGGCAGAAGCGTGCAGTATCACTGAAGATGCTGCCCTTGGCACCACCTTTCTCTTCAGCACATTTTAAACGTAAGAGAAAGACATGACACATGTGCGTGATTGACATTGGGAATCCTGGTGGCCTTACATAGCTTATAAATTATTCTGAAGATATCTCTAGGGCACTGACCTTTTTTTTTTTTAAATAGCAGCTAGATCTAGAGATCCATAAAACTAAGCAGATTCATGGGAAGTGAAGAAACACTGAATAATACAAGAAGGAATACCCCCATATTCGGTGTGAAATTTGCTATGTGGCATGACATTCTTAAAACAAGAGAAAAAGCAACTTTATTTGGATCTTCTGTCTTTCGTGTCTAGCAATCAGTCAGACCAAACACAAGAAGTGTTAAGTAAACTATGAAAACCACTTTATTCTTCAGAGTTCATGGGTGCAAAATGTTGAGTCACTTGAAAATAATACTTTGAACCTTCATTGAATCTTTAGGCCAAGGGTCTTAAGAGTATTTACAAATATAAATTACCTCTACAAAACTCTGAATCTGCCCACATTGTTGACCAGCAATCTTCAGAGAGATTTAGCAGGTGCATGCCCCACTGCATTGCAAGTCACTTGTGAAGGCAGAAATAAATCCCAAGACCTTCTACTGCTTGTGCTCAGCTCAAAACATGTTGACATTTCTGCCCTCATTTTGAATCTGGTTCTTCAAATAGTAGAAGACAATGTAACCTCAAAGATAAGAAATTTGTAAAAGTAAAATATTGAAGCTAAAGACAAAAAAATACTATAACTATTTAAGGATGTCTAAACGCTTCCCATTCAAAATATTACTTCAGGGTTAATGTGTTCTCAAATCCAAAGTGTGAGCATTTTTTTTCCTAATTTATGCAGTTTTGATTTCTGTCTCTATCTCTCTCTCCGAGTATTTTTAGTAAAAGAAAAAAACTCAAATTAATAATCCCTTTGGATATTTCTTTTCCAAAACACATAAAGAAATTTCCAGAAAACAAAATGGCATCTAGGTGCTAAAATAAAAGTCAAGAAGTCCATGTACCAAATCACATGACCTCTCTCTTCAACAAAAAGTTCTTTAGATCCTGACAATTCACATCTTATATAATTTTAATGGTAAGAAACTTAGCTATGAATACCCTGTTTTACAACAGATTGGAAGCACAAATTAGAAGGAAAACAGGTAGGTGACCAGGGGTAGCTAAACATGAATTTGAGCAAACCTTTTTTTTACAAAATATAAGAGAATACATACAAAGAAACATTTCCAGCCGTTTTCATTTTGCTAGCAAATGTTTTTAAAACTGTATTGGTTATCTATTATTGCTTAAGAATTTATCCCAAAATTTAGCAGCTTAAAACCATTCAGATGTTTAATTTCTTCCAGTTCCTGTGGATGGGAAATCCAAGTACAGTTCAGGAGGCCCTTTGTTTACAGGTCTGCAATCAAGATTCAACTGAGCAATACTCTCTTCCAAGCTCTTTCAGTGGTTGTTGCAAGGATTATTACTTCTCAGTCTATTACACTGAGGGATTCATTTGTTGGACTGAGGCTGTCCTCAGTTCTTTGCCATGTGGGCCTCTCTATATTAATCAGTGTTCTCCAGGGAAAAGAATACAAAGAATTAATATAAATATATAGGGAGAGATTGACTCATGCCACTGTAGTGACTGGCAAGTTCAAAATCAGCATGGCAGGCTGGCAGGCTGGAGACCCAAAGCAAAGTTGATTTTACAGCTCTGTCCAAATCTGCTGGTAGAATTCCCTTTTCCTTGGAGAATCTCAATCTTTTCTCTTAAGGCCTTCAACTGATGGACAGGGCCCACTCACATTACGGAAGGTAATCTGCTTTACTCAGCGTCTACAGATTTAAATGTTAATCACATCCAAAACATACTTCAGAGCAACATCTAGACTGGTGTTGGACCAAACAATTCTGCACAATAGCCTAGTGAAGTTGACACATAAAATAAACCATCACACTTTCCAAAATGACAGATCACTTCATCAAAGCCTAGAAACCAAGAAATCAATAGAGAATCTGCTGGAAATTAGAAGTCCCAGTCTTAATAATCTAATTATGGAAAATTTGCCATTTTCTGTTGGTTAGAAGCAAATCACTAGGTGCCAACCATACTTGAGGGAAGGGATTATACAAAGGCATGAATACCAGGAGACAGATAGGAGGCCACCATAAAAGTCTGTCTACCACACTAACACAATTTTAAAATTCTTATTTATAAATTTTGTGTAATAGCTTTACCTTGTTTAAAATTTAGAAAATACAGAAAGGTACCAAAATTCTACAATTTATAGAAAACAGTTTTAGTATCCTATATTATTTTTTCAGGGAGTTGGGCTTATACTATGAGTATTAATCACAGAATTTATCATCATTGAGCAGTAGTTCTTCTTGATCTTTAAACATAATATGGTATCGGCAAAAATCCTTGGCATATGACTAAGTAGAGGCAGGTTAACAATTAAATATCTGAATGACATAAAAATTGAGAATCATGTTTTGGTTATTTTCATTGTCTCTGGTTACTTGGTTGAAATGAGGGTGGGGGGCATGTATCCAACTGAGTTTGCAAGTCCAGTAGTTTTCAGCCTTATTCTGTTGTGGTAAAATATACATAAGATTATCTTTATCATTTTAACAATTTGTAAGTGTACGATTCAGTGGCACCAAATACATTCACTATTTTGTTCACTACTATTTTTTTCTATTACAATTTATTTTTCTACCTCTATTACCATTTATACTAATGAAAGCTCTTTGCTCATTAAATAATAATTTCCCCTTTCTTTCTTCCCTCCAGCCCCAGGTAACCTCTATTCCGCTTTCTGTTTCTATGAATTTGACTTTTTAAGCACTTCATATAAATGGGATCATATAGTATTTACCCCCTGGGTCTGATTAATTTCACTAACAATACCATTTTCAAGCCTATCGATATTGTAGAATATATCAAAATTTCATTCCTTTTTATGGCTGAATAATGTTCCATTGTATATATACATTACATTTTGCTACCCATTCACTTATTGATGTATAGCTGGATTGGTTCCATCTTTTTGACATTATGAATAATGCTACTATAAAATGGGTATGTAAGTATCTGAGTTGCTGCTTTCAATTCTTTTGTTTGTCTATTTATATATAGATAGATAGATATACATATCTATAGAGAGAGAGAGAGAGAGAGAGAGAGAGAGAGATCTAGGAATGGAATTGCCGAGTCATATGGTAATTCTGTGTTTAGCCTTCTGAGAAACTGCCAAACTATTTTTCACAGCACTCCCAGGCTTCTGAATTTCAGTAAATCAGGAAATAAACACACACACACACACACACACACACACACACACACACACACACACATTAGAATCATCTTAGAGTTGTCCCTAATTTTGCCATGTAAAGAAGTAAAGACCTTAAATATATATCAAGAAAACTCTTCTATTACCATATAAAACAACAAAAAATGCCTTACCACCAAAAAGGCAGGATAAATGTAACCTCAGAATAAAGGAGCATAGTTTAAACTTTGTCTTTATTGTGCTTTCGTGTGTTTTTTATTTTATTATTTTTCTGGTTTTTGTTTTAATTTTAGGCCACTGAAAATTTTGTTAGAGAAAAAAATTTAGGCTACCAGGTGACATTTCTAAACCACTGATCTACTTGAACACAACTCATATTTTAGATTAGGAAGCAAAGACCAGGAGACATTAACAGATTTATCAAAGATCACAAGGTTAGTTAGAGAATGGAACTAGAATTATAACTTGTTGCAAACTCAGTTGGATAAATCCCCCCACCATCATTTCAACCAAACAACCAGAAACAGAGTGGAAAAAAAACAAAATAATAATAATAATAATAAATAAAGGTAGCAGTATACTTGGATACACAGGGGCTGCTCTATTTCTATACCAAGAAATGTCCTCTATTTAATCTTCTAAAATTTGGCTTTCTTCTTCAAACCTTTCCCAAAACACTAAATTTCTGTTCAGTCTTCCTCTTGTCTCTTTGGCATGGTTAGTCCCCTCCATCAACACCCTCAACACAGCCTCCAGTCACCAGGGCCAGAGACGTGCTATAAGGGCTCCCTTGTCTGCTCCTATCATAGTCCTCTCAACTCCCACAGACCCATTCTGATAAAACTGTGGGTAACTCTAGCCTTTTAAAATTACCAGCTCTTTCACACCTTTTGATTTGTTCTAACAATTCTTGGACCAGAAGCTTTTCCTCAAAGCATCAAAGGTACTCGAAGTGCAAAATATTTTATTCCCATACTTTCTCAGAAGAGGTACTGTTTCCCAGTTAAAATTACACAAATTGTGATTAGAATATTCCTTAACTCCTTGAATTTTAGATTTTAAGTATTGTTCTCTTAAGTAATAATAACTGTGCAAATCCCCCCCCCCCCCCAAGCTACCAGAATGTTTTCTAAATTAAGTATTCCAGGAGTAGACTCCAGACTTCCTGAGTAAGAATCTCTTGGGAGTAGCCAGGGAACCTGAATATTATAAAAGATCTCCAAGGGATTTTGATACACAAGAAGATTCAGGAGTCAAAAGTCTAACAAAAATGACTCAAAAAAGATAAATACAGAAATCTGCATGAAATGACAAATACAGCTTGTTATTAAATTGCTTCCTTTGGCTGGAACTACAATAAAATATCCCCCTGCAATTCCTCATGTATACATAAATGGATTAAATTGGTTAATGAATTTATCTGATATGCCACTTATGCCACCAGGGTGGCTTTGTAAACTGTAAAGGGCATTAGGAAGTTAAGAACTGGGCTGCCGTATTTCAAGCTTAAAATAGCTCCACATGGGAGCTAAATCGTCATGGCAGCTTTGCTTCACAGAGATGAAATCCACAACCATTGGATTTTAGACTCCACATCATCTCTATGAAAAGCAAAGGACCATTGAGTGATTGATGGTTCAGCAGAACTGAATTCCTGAGGGGAAAATTGTGAGACTTACACAGGCATCAGAAAATGAGACCTCTGGTTAACTGTATAGTCATTAATTGAAAAAAAGTTCGTATCATGAAGGGCACTTTACTAGAATACAGATATGTATAAAAGTATAACCAGTGAGAGGTGCTGCTCACAAGAAAGTGGGGAATATTGGGAACTAAGAACACATGAGATTTTGAGGAGGCAGTTCTCCATGGGTCTTCCACATTTCTGCATGTCTTCTGAGTAGAGGTTGATTCATAGCTTTTTGCTCTGGACTATTTTTTTTTAAGGTTGTTTATATAGTGAACAGCCTTGGAAAATAAAGGATTTCCACATAGTGCAAAGGACAGATTTGTTTCCTGACCTGAAAAGACAATACCTCTCCCTGGGGGAAGAGTTGGGCAGTTCTGCTTGCCCTATTTCATAATATTAGGGTTTTTCCTAAAGTCAGGGTTCCTGTGCTGTGACACACATCCACCATGTTCAGAGCATCCCCATGCAGTACCCCTCAAGAGATTGACAGAAGAGGGAACCAATGAGAGCTTGAAGCTGGGCCCACCTGCTGTGCTATTTGTGAGTAGAAAAGTCCTCTGTCTCTAACCTGGGAGTCTGTCTTCCGTGAACACGGGCATGTCCTATGGCAGTAGATTATGCATCAGTAACTAAGAAAAACTCTAGTTCTGTCCTTTACTTCAGAAAAGCGAGATGAAATGGTTGTTTTTTCTGGCCCTTTGAATGATATTTGTGGTTCTCTGCTGAAGATAGAGAGCCAAAGATGCTACATGTAGGTTTTATAGAAATTCCCTGTCCATAGATAGTAGTCATTTTAAATATAAAGCTCTGACCAGCACTTATGCTGGCAGCAGAACCAGGGTGGCTTTGTAAACTGTAAAGGGCATTAGGAAGTTAAGAAGGGGGCTGCTGTATTTCAAGCTTAAAATAGCTCCACATGGGAGCTAAATCGTCATGGCAGCTTTGCTTCACAGAGATGAAATCCACAACCATTGGATTTTAGACTCCACATCATCTCTATGAAAAGCAAAGGACCAAATACCATATTTTCATGCTATAGAAACTGATTGACAAAGTAGAAAAGTAATATACCTGCTGTTATATTAATTATTGGCTACACTGATATTTCCTTCAATTGACTTCTCTTTGCAATAGTTTGAAACCTACTCGTTTTAATGTAAAGAAATAAAAAGAATATATATAGTTTCCAAACCTTTAGCCTAAGGATCAGACCTGCAAAAATTGACAGGTGGAAGTTCTACATGCCATAAAAAAAAGAAATATTATTTTATCTTCACACTTCTATAGGGCAAATTGTTTCCAAAGCTTAAAGTAGAAAATCCATAAAGAATAGATTGGTAGAAATTTATTTTTTATCCCTTGGGGAATTGTTCAATTAACAA
This sequence comes from Smutsia gigantea, assembly GCA_032199065.1. Lineage (NCBI taxonomy): Eukaryota > Metazoa > Chordata > Mammalia > Pholidota > Manidae > Smutsia > Smutsia gigantea. Next base: position 296,671 of record JAVSCE010020561.1, read on the forward strand.
AACAGTTCACCATTCAACCAAAAATTATTTGCAAACTGTCTACAATGAGCTCAGCACTGTTAGATTCTAGATAAGATACTCAAGGATAAGTCTGGGCTGCCTGGTAGAGAGGTGATGAAGTTTACCACAGAAGATGTTAGCTGGGGCATGATGGATGTGCAAAACATCTTCCATAGGAGGAAACAGTAGTTGTCAAAAGTTATAAGCCTGTTGAACAAAAAAGAACTGAGGATGTGAAGCAAGCCAAAAGTTTATTTTGGCTTGAATCTGGGAGACACAGATTCAGGAGGAACCTTAAATATACTCTGATACGGGTGGGGAAAGAGTTTATAAAAGCAGAAACCACTGGCTTACAAATAAGTTGTTTTGAAAGACTTGTGATTGGCCTAGACAAAAATAACTAACATTAGATAAGATAGGTCTCTGTAGCATAGGTCACTATGCCAGTTGTTAGATTGGAGTTTGGCAAAATAAGCCTCATTCTGAGAACTGCAACAGGACATAGCCCTTGGTGAGTGGCACAACCCAAAAGTTCATGCTCTGCCTAGGTACGAACATACAGAAGACCAACTTCCCCAGGGGCCTCCAGGCTCCCTTTTAGGACCCCTGGACAAACCTGACTCCATTTCAGATGTTTCTGTTCACAGCCTGATAATCTAAACATATGATGATGTTGATTTTGAAAATGATGAAGAAATTTGACTTCACTCTTTAGCTTATCAAGCAAAAGTCTTACATATTTAAAGTCTCATATATTTAGCTTATCAAGAGTCTTGGGTGTGTATAATGTATAGCCTAAAACTGATTTTGATGCTGTCACAATACCAGTGATAGGAGTATTAACAAACATTTTTTCAGGTTATTTTATGGTAGTAATTAGAAAATGTCAGACACTAATATATCTCATACTACACACTTTTAATGAGTCTATTGTGGCTAAAACATAATTTTGATAGACTCTTACCATGTTTTATATGTAGGACTGTATAAAAATCATACCTGTGATTTGTCAATAAATCAATCAATACCACAGCTCCAGGAAGGTACCACACCAAAATGTCAAATTATTGTTATGAAGCATATGGATTAGAATTTGAATTAGATATACTTTATTTTACACAGATTGTTTTGTGAAGGGAAAAATAGCCCTAAAATGATATTTATTCCATTGTAAAATTTTGCTTGAACTAGAAAAAAAAAACCACATGGTCTGTCTGAGAGTCTTACTCTGTGGGTGAATAATCACTGTTCAGAGAAATAAAGCCTTGACTCAGAGGGGACTCTCTGACCAGCCTACCCCTGGGAATAACTGTGAGGAAGGTAATATTTAAAAGGTAACTTCCCACCTCCCTTTGCCCAATTTCTTCCTTGCACTCTTGCCATCTGGGGAACTAAAAATTCAAAGGCATGCCCTCCCACCCAGCCACCACATACTGTGCCAAGGCACCTAGGCATGCCCTCTAGTCAGTATCCTTCAATCTAAACATACTCATCCACGGCCTCAATTACACAGCATTTGTTATTCCTATAAGGTGTAGATCATACCTCATTGCTCTGCCCTGACATAGGGCAAGGGAGTTGAGACTTCAAATTGGCATAATTCGGTCATTGGCTAAAGCCTGCCTCAAAGGATATGAATCCCCAGGAACTCCCACCTCTGTGCTTGCTATGGACTGAAATGTATTCCCCCAAAATACATATACTCATTGAAGCTCTAACTTCCAGTGTGAAGATATTTGGAGGGGGAGACTTTGTGAGATAATTAGACTTGGATGAAGCCATATGGGGCCCTCATGATGGGCTTAGTAGCCTTATAAAAAAAAAGATAAGAAGGTTGCTCTCCCCTACCCCAACCCTGCAGCATGTGAGGGGATAGAGCAAGAAGGCAGGAAGAAAGTTCTCACCAGAAAACAACCATGCTAAACCTTGATCTTGGACTTCCAGCCTCCGGAACTGTCATAAAATAAATTTCTGTAGTTTGAGCCACCCAGTCCATGGTATTTTGTTATGGCGCCTGAGCTGAGAGAGTGCTGCGCACCAGCAGAGTGGCACCAGTACCCGAGGACAGTCACCCAAATGGGCCACATGAAGCAAAAGGCACAGAATCTGGGGTGCACAAGAAACAGTAAAGGGGATCCATGGGAGACTTGGCAGAACTCCAACAGTGTTTTTCTAAGAGAGTTAAGAAGCAAGAGAAACTGAATAGGAAACAAATGGTTCTGAATGATTATCCAGTTTGTCTTTCAGAGCAGGAGGGAGGCAGAGCTGCCATGACCTTTATTTTAAGGAAACAGAGTGAAGTGTGGACCCCACTAACACAGAGGTAATGGAGATATAAAATGTAATATGATTTCATAGTTAACACAAGGTTTGTAGCAGCCTCTTCATGGCATGAGCATTGATCTAAATACCAAGATTTTCAAAGCTCAGTCATATCTATAGGCTAGATTTTTAAGCCCGTAATACTTCTCTTGTTTAATAAGGGATAAATAGATGAAATGATTCTCATTTGGAGTCTACATTTTTTTTTCATCTACAAAATCAGTTTATACCCTCTGTCAACCTGTTATGACCTATGCAGGGAAGCAATCTGAGGGCAGGAGGAGTGTAAGCCAGGATATTCATCCCTCCAGTTCTCTTTCTTCCAGGTGATTATGAGTTGGGTGCTGCTCTGTAGTGAAGGGCACCTTCAGCTAAGACAGCTCTCTCCGTACAGCTTTCCCCTTGGTTTCAGAATTAGAAATGGTAAAAGCCCTCTTTCTACTCTTTTCAGGGTGTTTCAATCTCTTGTTGGTTTCTTTAAACTCTACTGACGCCTCTGTAAATAATCTCAAAATATCAAGTGTACATGTGCATGACAACTAACTGATTAGCTAACCTTCTTTAACTTTGCCAAGAATCAAAAGAGAAGTGTTTCATGGACTGGACTTAAGTGTAACATCACTGATATTTGTTACCTTTATAATAATCCTTGAGTAGCTAAAACAGAAACAAAACCATTTTCCCATTTTTATGAGATTGGCATTACACATGTCAATACCCCTAATAAGTAGAATTGCATACTATTCCAAAATCATTTCCACTAGGAAAACATTTCAAGAATCATTGGACAATGATAGCCATCACCAAAGAATGCTCATCTCCAAATTTTCCATAACTATTATTTTCATTCACAAAATATACTGGCTCATCTGTGCTTCAAATGTCATGATACTTACACACTTTTATCTCTTTGATATTCAAATACATTGTATGGTAAAGCACTTACTGGACTGGAATCAGTATTTTGACTTTGGGGTCAAAAATAATTTTGAAATATAGGATTAGGCAAACTGTGTAATATTTTATTAGTGCTGGACTTCCCAGAGCCTACAGTGCACCATGCTGTGCATTATGGAGTTCCAAGAGGAGCTACATTGGTATGCAATGCTCTCCAGATATACATAATGCTGCAGAATTTTTCATTGTTTCCAAAAAATATATATTAAGATCTCTCTTGCAAAATGAGGAGTTGAGAGAACTCTATTTGAGAAATATCACAATAGTGAGTAATAGTTCTCAGTGTACACATCTCAGCCACCACCCTGGACTGTCACAGTTTGAGGGCAGAGACTACCACTCTGCTATCAGCCTACAGTCTGAAGTTCCTTCTGTCTACAGGAAGTCCCCGGGTGATTCTCTATCACAGCCTCCACTTATGCATTCTTGGCACTCATCACTCTTCGTAATATTAGTTGTATGTGTCTATTTCTCTTGCCCGTGTCCCCCTGCTAGGCTTATGTAAACAGCAAACAGGAAGAGAGTTCATCTCCCTTGTATTCTGCTGCACAGTACCTGAAATTCAGTAGATATTCAAAAGAATGAATGACTCATGCAAAAGACATGGTCAATATTTTGTCAGTTCGGTACAGTTCAGCACATGTATCTACATAGACTGACTCACTCAAACCACCAAATATCCTACTAGTCCCAGGAAGGAAATGCTCTGATTAATGTATGGAGACTGCAGGTTGCACAATCATACAGATGAAGTTTTGCTTTTTGGCCTAGACTATATTGTAAATATAAATATTTTAACTGTGCATTACATCCATTATACTACATATGATCTTTTCAGAGGAAGCAGAGTAGCAAGTATATCTATAAACATATGCAACCACTGTTACTGTTTCCTCTATAACTTGGATCATTGTATATTGTTCATACATGCCTCATATATATTAGTGACAATCTTGATTAAAAGATGCTAGATCAAAGGATACAAAGCTTAGAAGACCAGAGAAGAAATGTATATTAATATTAGTTTTTCTTCTTAATAAGCCTCTACTGGGTAATTCTTTGTAAAGACACCGAGAGTAACAGTTGGTTATACTGGGTGATATAGTAGAAATGAGGGATGTTAGGTATATTACATATAATAGAGTGAACCACTGCAGTATTTCAAGGCAAATGGCAGTCCTGGAGGCAAGTAGGTACTGATTCAACTGAACAATATAGTGGGTCTCATTTGTTAGCCACCAACCATCTAACAAACCCATACCTGCCAGGAAATGTGGATTTAAAATAGGGCCCTGCTATTAACCAATTACTCTAATCAAGGCTTTGATTCCAGGTACTCAAAACAGAGAAGACTGGCCAGTGTATTTCCCCTTCAAAGAGGAATGTAGACCAGCACTACACTGATGCTTATCTATAAAGATAGCGTTATGCATTGCACTTACAATGGCACCACAAATATATTCTATTCTAAAGGACTTAAATACATGAATGAAGTTTCTGAAAGAGATTTTTAGTATTCTATTCAATCATCTTCTGTCTTTCTATTTTGTCTCAATTTCTCAATCCTTGAAAATGGAATAATTAATGTTTAGTTCTATGAGAACAACTGCAGGGAAGTATACTTATAAAAACCCTGAGACATTTTTTCTATGTAAGTACTTCAGTGAAAATTATCAATGTTACTATGTCAAGTATTCCACAGAGGTAATGAAATTCTAAGAGATCAAATATCTCCACTGACCAGGTTAGTATTTTTAAAAATAATCTTAGTGGTTGGATGGTAATTTTAGAAACTTCTCAAGGAAGCAGCTAGCAGCAGACAGATTCTGAAGAGTGGTGAATCGCTCTTCACAGAACGCCACAGCCAAACCAGAAAGGCAGCTGTTCTGGAGGTTGGGGTTGCCTTTCTTTTGTGATCTCATCAAGCTGACCAGGGACGGTGTCTGAGCTGTCTATTGTTATGCTGTGTGTCTATATGAAACTGAGGGAAAACACTCCTGGCCAGGATTCCTGGCAGGTTTCCCCTGAAATCAATGCTTCCACTGAAAGGTAAGACCAGGAAAGTGGTTCCTGGGGAAGGGAACACTTCAATCTGTTGGCCACAGAAGGAATCAAATAGTAAAGGATAAGGAGAATGTACAAAAAAGGAACAGAGTAGTTTCTTTCCTCGTGGCTTCTGCTTCTTTGATTTCTGCCACCCTGAAAAAACAAGCCACACTTAATGTATTTCCTCTGCCTGGAACTACCTGATCATGATTTGGACCCTCTAGACTTTTTCCCCTCTAAATTAGCTGATCAGAGATATATCCACTCCAGGCTAAAACTGTGCATGACGAGCCACATCTTTCACACACCACTGAAGTAGACCTCCTTATTAAAACTTAAAAATCAAGATCATCAATAAATTTGTACTAGTAAAAATGTATAACTTATGAAAAATAGGATATCATTTATTAATATTCAAAAACAATATCATGGTAAGCACATGCATTATGAAACGAAGTTATAGATGAGTGAGCCCTTGAAAAAACATTTGTGTTATAAAGGAACTATTTTCATTTCCTAACCAATGACTCAACAGCTCATGTGAGTTCCACCTTGGCTGATGAAGATTTTATGAATTCTGTTTGAATGAGAAATCCCCTATGTCAGATGCTATCATATGTCCCATCCATTTAAAATCCAATTTAATGAATCTGTCTTCCATATGCATAGTTAGTGTTTGAATTATCTGCATAGGGTTATATATTCCTAATAAAATATGACATTTAAAAATTAATTTATTATTTTAAGATTTCAAAATAAAATAAAATCTTTATACCCTGTTTTCTTTTCATATCACCAAAACAAATGTGAATTATTTTACAAGGAGAAGAAAAAATGGGTCAAGTGGCAATAGGCATCCTGGTGCTTAGATAAGGATTTCAGATGCCCTGGTTTTTGACAGAGTATACTTGTTGTCTAGGATTTGGTTATTCTTGACTTCAGCTATTTTCTCTACAAACACTTACAGGCAATTTGAAAGTGCATTCTCCAAAGTGGGAATTCTCTTCCAAGAGCAGTATTTCAGAGATATGTGTATAATTTTGTAAATGGTCCTATTAGCCATTTAACTTACAAGGAATACAGTAATTTACAAGCCACTGACATCATCTCACCATTTTTCTAAGATTATATATGATCCAACCTTCATTGAACCAACAGTAATCTGTTACTTCACTGCAAAAAGAAAAAAAAAGTTGTAGTACAATCTTCTGGAACCAACACATTTTGAGAAATTATGACTAATTTTAGTAAGAATCTATTCAAAAAAAAGTCTAGCCCTGTGCTCATATAAATAGTAAATACAGATATGACATTTATGATCTAGACCTACCTTCACAATCCCTGTACCAGGCTACAATTATTTGTTACTATAACTATGTCCTGAAAATTGACAGAAACCAGGAGCCAATATAAATAAGGTAAATTTCCTTTCACTCCATAGTGACAGCATGTGCTTACAAAGATTTAGGTATTAATGGAATAGATTTCACTTTTTTTTCCTCAAAACAAGAGGGTTCTACTTTTCTGCCAAGTAAATGAATCCCTTAAACTTAAATTTTTGTGGTTTCATTGTAAACTTCTAAAGAATCGCAGAGAACCAAGTTGACAACACTTTGTGTTGATACAACAGTTATTCCTGCTCAGCATTAAGAAAAGAAAGCAGAGAGGGAGAGCATGGCAGAAACAGTCTCTGTACATTTGATAACTCAATGTTGCCCTTCTCTTCACACCTTTCAACACACAGACCCTGATTCTTACCTCCCTTTGTACCATCTTCTCACATTTCTGTGACAGCACGTATGTGGTCAATTCTTTTGTCCTCACCTGTCAACTGTATCTAAGGGCCCCATGGACATTTTGGGGCTCTAAGAATAGCCTTCAAGATGAAAGAACTTACTGAACATCATCAGAAAGATCTTGATAGTCAGAAATATTGGCTATAAAGCATGAGGACACTCAACCTTGCTTTTAGCAATAATAACTAATATTACTCAGAGCTTCTTATGGGTCCAGGGCACTAAGAGTCTCTTTGAAACCTCACAACCATTTAGGAGATAGAAACTATCATGCATTTGTTTTTTCCTCCAAATGAATGAAGTATCCCTGACTTAGCAGTATCATGCTAGGTGCAGGGTATAATATGACAACCAAAAGATATATGATCAACGCCTTTATGGAACTCATAGAGCAAAACATTTTTATATATAAAGCAGCACAGTTGTGACTTAAACCTCACATCCTCTCAACAACTAAGATGTATGACCTTGACCATGTATCCCTTTAGGGAGCATACAAAGCCATCCACATCCCTTTCTACCTCAGTAATTGATCAGGTGTTGAGACTTCAAGCCAAAGATCCTTATTCAAAGCCTTCCATTGGAAAGGTATGAATTTTGCCCCTGAAGCTAACCTTAGGGAAAGCACTTATTGTCACAGAGACCCAATTTTAAAATGACCTACTATGATTAGGAGATCTTTGAGTTCCTTCCAGCTGTAGAATTTTTCATTTCTTGATGGAAATTGGGCATGACAGATGGGCCCAGCAAGATTTTCAGTTTAAGCAACCTTTGAAATATGGCTTGTCCATTTATAGCTAAAGATATGGGTAAAGCAGAATAGTTTACCAGGGAAATGGGGTCAGTGAAAAAATGAACTCATCCTATGACACAATTTCCTTTACTAGCACAATTCCGCCCTTAACACTTGGTATGTACTTTGATGGCCATCACCTGCTACTTTCTCAGGTGGTCAGAATGCTCTGCTGTTTCAAAGATGGAGAAGGAGAGGAGGGGTAAAATGTGGTAGAGGGTGGGATGAAAACTGAGGTGGGCCAAGGCACCCATTTACTAATCTAAAGATAAACAGGGGAATGTGAGATTACACAGACTGGATAAGTAGAAAATGAAAAATGTCCCTAAAACACAGAGGTTCACCAACATAAACAAGTTCTTCCTTAAACCTTTATACTCAAGTAGGATTTCTGGGCTGAAGAGTATGTGGAATATTCATTAAGTGTCAGGGAAAATGTACAGACTTTAAAGTCAGACAGATCTAGGTTTAGGACCAAGGTGTTTGAACTTGAAGTTTTGTCTTAATTTAATGAACCCTCTATTTTCTTGTCTAGAAAATGGGAATAATAATATACATTTGAAGTTTAAATATACAACATATAAAAAGATGATGATACTCTGATGCATTCACAAAGGACCCCAAGGGATACCCTGAATTTTAGAGTGACTTATATAAACCATATTTTGATTGAGGTATTATCACAAGTGAGATTAATCAGAACCTATTTATTACTAATATTAACTTCAAAAAACTATTTTTCTTTTTCCCGCTTTCATTAATTCTAAAAAAGGCAACTATAAACATCCCAATTTGTACCTTATCAAATGACTTTCATCTAGTCTTTCTGACTCATTCTCACACACTAATGAATGCTGCACATTATCACCTGGTGGATTTATTTCAAAATCTATCCACTGCCTATAGGATGAAGTTTGAATGCTTCTTATGTGTCGTTTAAGTCTTCCAAAATCTAACTTAAGTGTACTCCATCTTTCATTATAAACCTTCTCCTTCCTGCAAGAAAAATAAAACGAGGCCATCAAAATTCATTCAGCACCATGACATTTCAGAAAACCTGTTAATAAACATTGTTTTGGACCATACAAACATCTAGACTTAGTACTCCCCCTTGCATGAGGAACCTGAAACTAAGAAAATTAATTAAATTGACTAAGTTCACACAAATAATAAATATTAGGACTGGGTTTCAGAATCAAGTGTTCCTAGCCTCTTCTTTCACCGTGTGATTCTCTCCACTGCTTCCCATACATTTTCCAACCTTGATGCTTTTGCTTATGCTGGGCTGTGGCTTGCAGTATTCAGCCAATCTCTCCTTTGTCTACCCAAATATTTCTCATTCTCCAGAGCCCAGCCCAAGACAGTCAGTCTCGATGAAGTGTTCTTTGATGTCCCCAACTTATTTTTCACCTCAGCACTAGTACAGTACTATCTGTACCATTGTCTTTGATATTTTAACCTATATTATCTTGTATTAAACCACTTTATATGCATTTGCTCTTCTCCAAGTTTGTGAAAGTCAAATCTTATAGGTGTAAGGTTGCCATACTTTGCATAGCCTTAATGTTTTCTGCACACAGAAAGTGTTACTACACAAATTGAATATCCCCATTCTTGGGCCATGAAAAAGAATATCAAAAGCATGTTTTACATTAATGTTGATTTTCAGATGAAAATATGCTCCAAGTGCTTGAGTGACTAATCATCTCCTTGATTTTAACTTCTTTAGAAAGGGGAAAAAATTATCATACATTTTATCATTTATTTTTAACTTCCAGGGGCAAATAATATTCTCAAAAGCACTTTTGATAATTCCAACAGAGTTGGTAACAGAGCAGGTAACAAACCTTTGTTCTATGGGTAAGCCTGGTGATTCTGGTTTAACTGAAAGCAGCAGCCTGTGATCAAGGAGAGAAAGGTGATATACCACAGCTTATAGCAGATCACTTTTAATTTTTTTGAAAAGCAAGTGGATCATCTTATTGCCTCTGTATCATAACCTGCTGGAAGCAATGGACTTGCACAGAAGTTTGAGGTGGACTTTTTAAAATAGGTTTTAAGGCCAAACAAATAGGGAGTATTGGCTCATTAGAAATATTTTATGTTTTATGCTTATCTACAGAATAAAACCATATAGAGCAAGTCACTCAACTTCCTTAATTAGACAGCACACATCAGAAGACATCAGAAATAAGATGTACAGACATGCACTGGTGCATCACTACAACAAACTTCCTTTTAATTTAAATGACTACATTAAACAGTCCAATTACCATCTTCATTTGTGTAGAATTTCAAGCTCTATTTAACCCTTTCTGTGGGCATAAAGTATGAAAGAATGACTACGGTGGCTTTAATTGTGTGCTTTTATCCTCAGTAATCTGAGGGTCCTTTCTGTCACTGAGATAAGACTCTAAATTTAATTTTCTAACTATCAGAAAAATTAAAAATTATTTTAAATCTCTATATAAGGCTGTTGAAACTAAATATCTTAACTGCACTACAATTTACTATTTTAGCTGCATTATCACAGCACCCCTTAGAAAAAGAATCGTCAGTATTCATCCTGGCTTCCCTAGTGATTGTGGGATTGTTGCCTAGAAATGGAACCTGGGGAATTTCATCAGGTTTTCTCCTTTATTTATAACGTAGCCCAGGTCCACTTACATATTTTTCTGGTGTCTATGTCTAACTGATGTGAGTAGATTGTCTGTGAGAGAATCAAGCCACACATTCTGGAGAGGATTTGTAAATAATCTGGCCTACAACTAACGTGGTACAATAGACCATGAAGATGAAAAAGTTGAAATGGCTAAATGAATTATTCCCCAATTAGATTATGCTACCATATAGATCTAGCCCTTATTAGAAGCCTGGAGGTTTAGAAGTACTCATAAAGTAACTTAAATAAGTACTCTTAGAGTAATGATCATTCAGGTTATATTTTTAGTGCATATATTCTATCACAGGACTAAACTAATATAAATTGGTAAAGCTATAAACATATGTGCAGATGACAGGATTAGGTAAATAGGAAGTACCCTCAAAGTCTATGCTAGTCAGGACACTGACACGTTTTCCATCGTTCTTTTTTTTTAGATTCTCATTTTTATTTATCTTTTTTATCTTATTTTATCCATCAGCCTTTTTCTTCAATCTGGACTTACAAAGCCCAGAATCCAAACAAGAGCAAAAGAAGAGAAGAGATGAGAGAGATAAAGTTATAAGACATGTATAGGATGTCCGAGTCTTTCCTCCACCTTGTGCATTTTTAAGGTCTAGAGTTTCATGTAATAATTTCACATGGTAGAAGACCAGGCCTTATAGCTATTCCCTTATGCAACAAAAATCAGATGAGGGCCACTATGTGCCAGGCACTGTTCTAGACATTGAGAATTCAGTGCTGTGGCCACAAACAATTGATGAGAGGTCACGGCTCAGCACAGAAAGCATTCAGTAAGCAAATCATTTCACAAATTGCCAGTTAATAATACTTATGCTTAGTGCTTAAAAGGATAAGTAAGTTTTACATAACTATAACTGATTATATTTAAGTAATCAGAAACTATTTTATAAGCAAGTAATGATGCCTGATAAATAATCAAATTTAGCTTAGCAAGTTGTATGTATTTGGGTATTTGAGGTCACTTTATTGTTTTGTTTATTTTAAACACCAGAGGGCCTTGAGAATATATCTAAAAGCTGTTTGGAGAGACCCAGTAAATATTAAGAGATTAAACATAAGAAAAAGAGAAAGGCTAATGGGTGGAGTAAGTTCGGTGTAAAATTTAGAGGGAGGTGGAGGGACTGAATTTAGCTAGGAGAAGTCTCTTGTGCCAAATAACTTAAAATCTGAACTTCCCTATAGTATTTTGCTTCATATGTTAATTGATATAATTTTAAATGATTTTAAAACATCATCTTTCATGTTTATACATGAGAATCATATATATATGAATCTATGAATATCTACAGACATCCTAATGTCAGAGTTTAAATGTATTCTTCTTGAGATTATTGTTTCACACCAAACACATTTACAAAGGTTTATAAAAGTATTAACTCTTTATATGTAATAAGTATTCTACTCAGTTGCTTCTGCCAATATTTTCAAGCTTTGGCCCCTACTGTGGCCCTCTATCATCTGCATGAGCTTCAATTTCTCTAATTTTTACATATCCAGATTATCTCTTTTTTTTTAGCTTTACTGGGATATAAATGATACATAAAAATTGCACACATTTAATGAATATATTTTGATGAATCTGGACGCATGCTACATCCACGATTCTACTACCACAACCAAGGGTCTGAACATATCTATCACCTCCAAAAATTTTCTCCATTCTTTTGTACATTTTAGTTTTGGTTTGGTTTGAGTGGGTGTGCATGTTTTTTTTTTTAAGAACACTTAACAAGAGATCTATCCTCTTAACATATTTTAAAGTACAAACCTCTTTTAGGAGTGCCCTTGTAGTGTTTTTGGTTCTCTTTGTTGACATTTACACACCCAGCTTTCATTCTTTTACACATATAGCTAATCCAACCAAGATAAATCAAAACTCTCCTTAATGCCATTCTAAGAAAGCACCTTTTTAATGCATAACCCAAGACCTACTTTAGCCATAAAGCCCAGATACACTGGAGTCCTTTCTTGAATATTTCGTTAACACTTCATATTGTTCAGAAAACTTTAAATTTGACTATGAACTATCTGATGTGGTTCTCTATTTCTGTCATGCATGTAAATGTCACCTCTAAAATAATTTAATTTGTTCTTCCTTTTTTTATAACTTTGATTTTTCCCAAATGCCTAGCACAATCTGGGGCACAAAATACATGCTAAATAGATACATTCTGTTTCAACTTCGTGATATTACACCAATGTAATGGACTAGCAAAATCCTGGATGTTACTTCTGCTCACCAGACACTAAATTAGATTTATAAGTGAAGTTAATAAAACCTCTTAAGGGAATGAGTGCAACTTTTGTTGTGGGGGCAAATTTCTGAGTTTCACAACCAGATTGAGGTTGACCATCACTGAGGTCTTTCAGTTGATTGCACATGATTTGAAGTCACATTTAATGCCACTGTGGATGCATCCTCCTCAAGCATAGTCTGGATTTATAGATTTCTTTTCATTTTTTATGAGCGCACTGTTTTATATCATACTGCTGAAATGGCAGAATGGTAATGGTTTTCTCTTCTGTATAGTTAATAGAAAATTTTTACTGCTTTTAGATTCCTTACATAACTACATTTTCTTCAGCCCTAAGTCCATTTGACTGTCCCTGGTCTGAAAAATGATCTGTAATCTCTTATGAGTCTTTGTGTGGGAGCATTTCTAGATGACTAACTCCAGATCTTTTCAATGATACCAATAGCATACTGAGTTATATGAGGGTCACCAAGAATTTAACGTATAACAGAACAAGAGTTGCTCTTGTTGCATCCTAACCTAAGGAATATGTAATAACCAATCAGAACTTACTGCACAAGTTATTTCACTTGATTTTAATTGAAAAAAAATTATTAACTAGAACATAATCAGGTTTAACAACTGACTGCCCAAAATTCAGGAAATCCCTTAAGAAATTCAATGATATCCTTATGGCAACCAAAGCTCCCTCTCGATAATACATCCAGGTGAAGTGTTTTTGTGAAACATCATCATCATTGACAAATATATACTTAGAACCTATAACATTATACTCAAAATTTTGAAATAGTCCATGTTCTCATGGTAATCACAATCTACTTGTAGAAAAAAGTCCTTGAAATCTTATTTCTCATTAGTCTTTCTGCTAAAGAAAACATAATCCAAATGTGAAAAAGATACAATGTGTAGACTACAAAGCTAATAACATCATCTACCAGGCCCTCTGAATAACAGAGCAAAGGATATGCATACAAAGCACCACAATTTGAGCCCCTGCCTTCCTGTTCAAAAATCATAGGTATTGCTCCTTGGTATTTACCCAAAGGAGTTGAAAACTCATCTCCACACAAAAGCCTGCATGCAGATGTTTACATCAGCTTTATTCATAATTTCCAAAACAGGGAAGCAACCAAGGTGTCCTTCACTAAGTGAACATGAAAATAAACTATGGCACATCCAGAAAATAGACTATTATTCAACATTAAAAGGAAATAAACTGTTGACTTATGAAAATACATGAAGGAAACTTAATTGTGTATCACTAAATGAAAAAAAAGAATCTGGCAAGACTAGACTACATACTGTGCAATTCCAACTATATGACATTCTGGAAGAGCAAAAATAGACTGTAAAAAGATTGGTGGTTTCTGGAGGTTATGTGGGACTGGAATAAACAGGCAGAGATCTGAGGAATTTTAGCGCAGTGACAATACTCTATACTCTGCATGATACTGTAATGGTGGATATACGTCATTATACATTTCTCCAAATCCCTAGAATATACAATACCAAGAATGAACCCTGAGATAAACCATGGACTTTGGGTGATTATGATGGTCAGTGTAGGTATATCATTGTAACAAATGTGCCACTCTAGTGGGGGATGTTGATAATGGAGGATGCTATGCAAACACAGAATAGGAGGGTCTATGAGAAATCTCTATACCTTCCTCTCAATTCTGCTTTGAAACCTAAAAGTGCCCAAAAGTAAGACCAAAATAAAATAAAAGTTTTTCTGAAATATTAAGCCTTTTCTCTCCTTGCATATTTTGAAGACAGGCACTCACAGGCGTGGCACCAATTTCTACCTTGCCTTCCTAAAAATCTCAGCAAAAAAGTGGTCCTATTATTCTTCTATGAACCCCCCAAAAAAACAAAAGGGGCTTAATAAAAAAAGTAAAAACAGGAATTAAACAAGAAGGCAGCATGAGAAGTGAGGCAGAAACCTCCTCCCAAAACCACATATAACACAAAAATACAGCAAACTAATCCTGAAAGAGCAAACCAGAAGAAGACTACAACACACTATCTACATCTGGGGAAAAGAGAAGACCTCAAAGAAAAGGGTGAAGTAGCAAAGGTGCAAATGCATGGGACCCAAGCCCTTCCACCATACCAATTGACAGGTGAGAGGAAGAGAAATGGAGCATGGAGAGAGTAGAAGCCCATGACTGCTAAATACCCACCTGTGGAGATCTGCTCCAGGAGCACAAACCCATTACATGGTGCTCTGGATATTAGAGGGTTTAGAAAGCAAAGACAGGGAGAATACTTGGAGAGACTGAAATTCCAGCTGCTTATGGAGAAGAGATACACACAACCAGCCACCCTGGGATGAAAGAAAGGAGGGCACTCTTAGAGACTTATCAACAGCAAGAGGGCTGCTAAAAGAGCAAGGATTACACAGAGCTTGCAGCTCAGGAGAAAGGACAGGTGGGCAAAATTACCCCGGCACACTCAGTCCAGCAGGCTGGGAAATTTCAGGAGCTTCACACACTCCATTCCCCTGGCTGGCAACACAGCGTTGAGGCCCCCACTGGAATATGCAGCCTGCTGCTGCTTCCCTCCCACCCAGAACCATTTCACAGAAATGCTGACCCCACCACGGCACCAGACAAGCTGATGCTGTCCCCAACTACGTCAACTACAGGGGCATAGCATAGACTCCTCTTTGAATGCTCCACCAACTGGCCTGGAGAGGCAGGCACTGCATCCGGTAAGTAGGAAAGAGCTCTTTCTTCCCACGTGCCTGGCACTGCTGCCATTGCCCCAGGGGCTGGGCAGCTCAAAAGAGTAGACCTTCTGGACATTAGAGGACACCACCTACACAAAATTATTCCATAGTAGAGAATAATCATTAGAAATATGAAACGGCAAAAGAATCTTGTACAAACCAAAATGCCTCAAACACCAGAAAGAGGGCTAAATGAAACTGAAATCACAAATATTCTTGATTAGGATTTCAAAATAAAAATCATAAATATGCTCATAGAGCTACAGAAAAATACTCAAGAGCTCAGGGAGGACTTTACAGAAGAGATAGAAACTTTGAAAAATACAGTATCTGAAATGAAGCATACAATGGAGGAATTTAAAAGCAGATTAGATGAGGTAGAGGAGACAGTAAATGGAATAGAGGTTAGAGAACAGAAATACAAAGAAGGTGAGGCACAGAGAAAAAAAAGGATCTACAGGAATGAAAGAATAATATGACAACACTGTGACCAATCCAAACGGAACAATATTCACACTATAGCTGTATCATAAGAAGAGGAGAGAGAAAAAAGAATAGAAAGTCTCTTTGAGGAAATAATTACTGAAAACATCCCCATTCTGGGGAAGGAAATAGTCTCTCAGGCCATGGAAGTGCACAGATCTCCCAACACAAGGGACCCGAGGAAGACAACACCAAGACATATAATAATTAAAATGGCAAAGATCAAGGACAAGGATAGAGTATTAAAAGCAGCCAGAGAGGAAAAAAAAGATCACACACAAAGGAAAACCCATCAGGCTATCATTAGACTTCTCAGCAAAAAAGTTACATGCCAAAAGGGATTGGCATGATATATTTAATGCAATGAGACAGAAGGGCTTCAAACCAAGAATACTCGGCAAGATTATCATTTAAATTTGAAGCAGGGATTAAACAATTTCCAGATAAGCAAAAGTTGAGGAATTTACTTCCTACAAACTGTCTCTACAGTGTATTTTGGAGGGACTCCTCTAGATGGAACTTCTCCTCAGGCTAAATAGCTGTCACTAGAGAAAATAAAACTACAGTAAAGGAAACAGACCAATTAATTACTAACAAAATGCAGTATCACCTCACACCACCTAGGATGGCCAACATCCACAGGACAAGCAACAACAAATGCTGGCAAGAATGTGGAAAAAAGGGAACCCTCCTACACTGTTGGTGGGAATATAAATTAGTTGAACCATTGTGGAAAGTAATATGGAGGTTCCTCAAAAAACTAAAATAGAAACACCATTTGATCAAGGAATTCTACTCCTAGGAATTTACCTGAAGAAAACAAGATTCCAGATTTAAAATGACTTATGCACCCCTATGTTTATCGCAGCACTATTTACAATTCTCATGACATGGAAGCAACATAAGTGTCCATCAGTATATGAATGGATAAAGAAGAGGTGATACATATACACAATGGAATATTATTTACCATAAGAAGAAAACAAATCCTACCATTTGCAACAACATGGTGGAGCTAGAGGGTATTATGCACAGTGAAATAAGCCAGGCAGGGAAAGACAAGCACCAAATGATTTCACTCATTTGTGGAGTATAACAATGAAGCAAAACTGAAAGAACAAAACAGCAGCACACTCACAGACTCACAGACTCCACGAAGGGACTAGCAGTTACAAAAGGGAAGGTGTTGGGGAGGAGGGGGAGGGAGGGAGGGAGGGAGGGAGGGAGAAGAGGATTAATGGGCCTTATGATTAGCATACATAATGTAGGGGGGGTCATGGGGAAGGCAATATAGCACAGAGAAGACAAGTAGTGATTCTATAGCATCTTACTATGCCGATGGACAGTGACTGCAATGGGTGTGGGGGAGGACTTAATAATATGGGTGAATGTTATAACCACAATGTTGCTCATGTGAAACCTTCCTAAGATTGCATATCAATGACACCTTAATTTTAAAAAAGCAATAATATTCAGAAGGATGAGCTTATATCATTTCAAGGAGATTTTATTGGAGCACATGAACAACAATAGCAAAAAGAATGCTTTTTATAAGGTGAATCCTACTGTATAAAAATTTAAATTTAATTTTTTCTTGCAAAGTATGAAGACAAGACAAAATCAACTTCTAAACCAATTATGAGAGATAAAGATAACCATTGGGATAGCAACAGGAATAAAGATTTATATTCTTTGATGCCCCTGAAACTCATGTCCTGTCAACAGTAGAAAACTCAGTGAAGAAAAAGAGTACTCATACTTAAATAACAAAGAAAATATTCCAGCAAATATAACTAGAACAATTTATCCTATCTCGATCAGCAGTAAAGTGTTTACTAAGAACAACAATGCTTTTTTTATTTGCAAGTAACTATTCTCAGATAATGCTAGTACTTCAGAGAAAAATTTCTTTACCCAAAGCCACATAGGTCAGAACCATGGTACTACAAAATATTTTCTCCAACAACTATGTGATAAAGTCCTTCTTAAGTAAAGAATATGTGAAAGAATGTCTGTGTGGCATTCTGCTTTCCCCAAAGCATGACCAAAATACTTTGTAGCCAGTAGTACACCCGTATGTGTATGTTCCTATTGATGCTTAGTGTCTGGTTTGAACAGGAGCATTGAAATGGCAGTCCTTGACACTCGGTTTCATTAACCTTGGAGAGCGCTGTGCCATGCCATGCTCAGATGGACTGTTTAGAAACTGCTACTTGATGCTGTTGATGGTGATGATTATGATGATGATGATGACAATGACCACTGATAGGTTAGTGGGGACCTTCTGCTGTCCCCTAAACATGATTTCCTCCAGTTGGTCAATAATTTGCCATGCCCTTCTAATGGCAAAGGGCAGTTAGTGTACACAAATGATTTTAACATCTTTTTTAAAAATTAGGCATTGCAAAGCTGGTAGAATTTAGTTATTAAGATTAGAAACTCACTTGGGCTAGTATTACAAAAGAAAAAGGCATTTGTATTTAAGAAAATATTTTTTAAATAAACAGAGATAGCATTTTTGTAGTAACAGAACATTTTTAAAAATATATTAATGCAAAATTCCATCTCATCCCTCCTCAAGACACCTCCTCAATTCATTCTCCCCTCTCAGACACTTTTGCCGTAAACAGAGTAATTAATAGTATAAGTATCCTTTCTGTACACTTAAATTGCGAGGATGCTTGTGTAAACTCTAGTTTGTAGTCACATGCTTGGTTCCATTTGGAGGGGGTGAAACTATTCTTCAGCTCTCATGTCCTCCTTGGTTTAACATGCTGTGAGTTATCTCTAAGGGTAAAATGACACACCAGAGAGGCCACTCTCACATCTTCCTTGTAATCCTTCAAAGACCCTATGCAACTCATGACACCAGTCCTGTTGTTTAGACCTGAAATTAGAGAATGAGCCTTCCTGGTTACCAAATACCTTTCTTATCAGTTTGCAATGTTTTTGTCAATAAAAGTTTGCTGCCAAGGTATTCAGTCAAGGTGATCTGACTCTCAGCAAGATGGAATAGCAGCTTATGGGGAACAATTGAGCTGTTCGTGAGACTTCCAGGCTGCAACTGAAGGGCCAACCTGCTTTTTCACAGCCTTAGGGAGGCTCTATCCATGGCTCATTCAGAAATAATATAGAGGCTGGACTGGAGCAAGGGCACATTAGCACTTGGCTCTTCAGCCAATAGAAATAATTAAAATAAGACTATAAAACTACTGGGAAAGATTTTTTTTTTCTTTCTTTGAAAGTTGTGTTTTATTAACATAGGGTGGTTCTAAAACTTGTGCCTATAAAACTGTCCTTTTTTTCTTTTGTCTCTATTAGAGTTTCCATTTCTTTTACAAGTACCAACCTGAAAGATGAGAATTTTGTTCTTTGCATCATGTATCTCAGGTCTTTGATATTTCATTACCCTTATTTAAAAAGAAGTGTTGGTTCTATTTTTGCAGTCTACCATCAGATGAGTGTCACATGTTGAACCCTGAATGAATGGCATTAAGAGGTAGCATGACTGAAAATGTCCAACTTTGAGCACCTACACCTGAAATAAGTTTGTACACCACGATCTACTGAACTGCCAGGAGAAGCCAGGGGTTTGAAATTTGAATTGAGGGTCAGCCATAGATCAGAAAGAGAGGAGAAAACATATAAATGAGTATCACATTACAATGTAATACAGGATTTCTTTTTATTATAATCAGAACAAAACGTTTGATTTTATTTCCAACATCTTGGAAAACAGGAATAGAATTTATGATTACTCCAAAAAATAAAATGAATGCTCCACTAAAAGGATATGAGGATTTGATAATGCTTTTTTAATCACAGAAAAAATTTCAGTAAATCATGAAGACCAGTTGATAAATATGGAAGGTATAGAATTAAAGCAGTAAGGAATACAAAACTGAACAAAGGGTTGAAAAATAATTCTCTGATTTTAAAATCTTATGAGAAGCTGATATATTCAGGTTTATGACCAGCAAAATCTAGGGAATATTATTTCAGCATAGATGAGTTACTCTAGTTTGAATAGATTAATTTGGGGGAAAATGCAAAAATAAAAAAGTAAATGTTCAGAGAAAACAATACAATAATATATAAAATTATCAAAAAATGTTGATTCATAGCTATTAACTTTATAAAGACGAGTCCATGAAATTATTCATTATTAAATCTTAGAATTTTAGAATAAAATTGGGAGGCTAGAGACCAACTTCTCTCACTCAGTTGAAGCACTGTAAAATATGCGCTAAGCCTTCAGCATAGAATGCAATCACTGTTCTTCAGGATTGACGATGTTAAGGGGAAACAGTCCTATAGGTTGATTACAGAAATCTTTTTAGTACTAAAGTAGAGATATGAACATAATAAAGTTCTTTCATCTTACTGGAAAGATTTTTTTAAATGACTAAGCATTCAAAATTTCAGCCAAATCTTGAAGGTTGAGTTGGAATTTCCCTAGTGAACAAAAGCTAAAAATGGGGGGGAGGGAGAAAAGAAGCTTTCTAAAAGTGGACACTGCAGGTGCAAATGCATGACACCAACTGAAAAAAAAAAGAAAGGACCATAAATTTTGGGAGCTGTACCTAGTTCTTAAGTGTCATATGCAGGACTCTTGTCTTAGGTGTAGTTCTGAAAGAATAGGCAGATATTGAGGGCTTTGCATATCACCCAAGGTGTTTGGACTTGGTAATGTATAATGAAGAGGCAGGTCAGGATTTCAGTAAAAAATATAGGATTGCATTTTTATTTTAGAAGATCAACCCCTTGGTATGAATGTATGAATGAAAGTCCAACACTCACAGTGCTTTTTGAGAGGCTTCCTTGCAATTCTTGACTGTATGCATAAGCATGGCTTATGATAAAAATCTCCTTCAAGTCTGGCTTTGGATAGAAGTGAAACAATCTATTTACCCCAGTATCATGGACTGCTAAGATGGAAAAGATCTTATAGATGATTTATCCTATCCCAACTCTTATAACTAATTTAGTCATCTATTAGTTTCTCAAATATTTACTGAGTATCTACAATATGCTAGACAAACTCTCTGCTTGAATGAAATATAACCTACACTATTCAGACAATAAGGAAATAATCATGACAATAAATTGACATTTATACATAGTGATATGTGCCAGTAGTAATCTATGATTCTTTAAGAATGTCATATGGAAGCCCCATATAGATGGTGATCTTAGAAAAGCCCTGTTTGAGAAAGTGATTATTAATTAAGAACTGAAGAATGATTAGGAAATAATTAGATAAAATGTGAAGAAGGGAAATAATGTGCAAATGCAATGGGGCAAAAAAGATCTTGATATATTCCAGGAGTGAAAGAAGGTGGACACATTTGGGGATGGGTAAGCAAGCAAGATGGTGGCACGGGAGACATTGGGGGCTTTGGCAGCAGCAATCAGGGAACAATAGCAGGATGAAGAAAAGTAGTCAAGGAAAACCTGTTTGCTTAAGTTCAAAGCTAAAACCAGGTCTCATGATTCCTAGTCAATGTTCTTTCCTTTGGAACCTAGAAACAAAAAAGATATGAAATATATATATATACATACACATACATATATGCCAGATATTTATGTGTATATATAGGTCATATATTTATGTATACATATAGACACACCCATATATATATATATACATATATATATATATCATATATATGTATACATATATATATCATTTTTCTGCAATTCAGTATCATTTCATGTAATCTGCATTTGCGAGAAATTCTTTGCTTCTAGTATGCTATATTACATTTTTTGGTACTTTTTTTTTTCTTAAGAAATGGATTATACACTCTCATGGTAAGTTGTATTAACAACTCCATCTACTCTGGCTGACCATATCATTTCCTAGACCTCCTTAGTAGGAATTCAAATAAAGAAGCATTGAAGACTATGATCTAAATATCAGAGGCTCACCAGGATTATGAAAAGAAAAAAAAACAGAATATGCATGACTAATAAGTTATACCTGAATTCAAACTATCTAGGATAATTAAAATACCCACTATCAACGAATAAGCAATTAACTGCAGTTTTACTATTTTTTAATGACCTAATTCACACTGTTGTAGGGAGTCTCACTTAATATCTGTATATGATTACATAGATCAATGTTTACATTTTTGCATTCCTATAGATATTCAGTGAAAATAAAGTGCATAAATAAATTGTTCCCTGGTTACCAAAGAATGTTTTATGTGTGAATAATATATGGATTATAATAACATTGATAAGCAATGTTGAATGGGGGGTTGAATAGGCCAATCAATCCTGATTCCCAATGTTCTTCTCCATTATTCGGAAGTAAGGTAGAACAATTATCCCAAATACCTTCCCTTTCATAATGAATTTTCCAAGCTTTGTCTCAAATAATCACAGTGCTTTAAAAAGTGGTAAGTTTCTATTACATGGAGAGAAATGTGTGATTTTTGTTCAGACAGCTTCATACTCAAGTAACTCACAGAAGGAATTTATTTTTCACCACTTCAAGCTTGTCATTTATTTAGTCCTCAGTGGGGAATAGTGTCTTTGCTTTGGTGGAACTGAGCAATTTGTAGAGGAAAGGATAAAGTCCCTATAGTAAGTTCTGAGGCCAATCTTTTATAGATCTCCGGCACATGCAATGATTGATTGCCTCCAAAGATAAATACACGCAATTTGTAATCCTATGTCTAAGTTAACTTAATTTTTTTATCTGTCATTACCCTTTTTTCTGAAATGACAATGTAAATTCTATTCTTAAAGAATACAAATTCTGATGTCAAGCACTATAGACTATGCAGTAGTGATAGCATGTGCAAATTTCTGCATGTCTTTGGGCTTTAGATTTGGGACATTTAATGAAAACAGTGAAGTAAATTAGATAATAGGTACTTTGATTATATCTTGTA
Source organism: Smutsia gigantea (assembly GCA_032199065.1). Taxonomy (NCBI): domain Eukaryota; kingdom Metazoa; phylum Chordata; class Mammalia; order Pholidota; family Manidae; genus Smutsia; species Smutsia gigantea. The sequence goes on from JAVSCE010020561.1 coordinate 319,648, forward strand.
TCTGTGGTTATAAATATTGCACACTTCATATACAAAATAGAATACAAATATTCTAATGGTGAGCCTTTGAGATATGTTTTCTATCTGACAAATATTTGGAACACAAATATTTGCCTTAAATCATTCTCCTTTTCTTTGGGGTGAGGGATGGGGTCCTAGAAGGAAAGAAATAAAAAAATATATTTCTTAGTGCCACCACAGACATCCAGAGAGATGGACAGTTGATTTCTATATTTTACATAGATTATAGAGTGAGATAAATAATAATTTAAGTATGGAATACTTCTAACTAACACATAAATTAAAAACTGTCTCTCATTTATCAGTTGTCTTAACACTGTTAATCACACACTCAGGGCCTCAGTTTACATATTTTGTAGGGTATGTAGAAGAATGAACTGTCATACATATAAATGCTAGCATCAATGAAAATTCTTTCCTTCCTCTTATTTCCCCAGGGAATGAAGAAAGAAGAAAAAGGGGGAATGTAATAAAACATAAGTAAAATGTAAGGTCTTAAAAACAGGAAGAATGAAAAGAAAATCAAAGGAAGAAGTAACGATTTAAAAAAGAGGAGAAGCAAAAGAACTGTACTAAGCAAAACAGAAGTACTGGAATACCACCACCATTTTCTTAGGAAATTTTCTCCAAAATCTTTGCCATGAATTGCTTAGCCCAGCCACACTGAAAGTAGTTAGACACAGGTGTATCCACACTGCATTACAACTAGAGCTATTTCAGTCAGAACTTTGTGTCTGTTCACATGGACTCTTCATCAGAGAAACTGTTGTTTCTGGTTTCTAGTAATAAATTTATTATATTAACTAACAGGCCTTAGTGAAGGTGACAACTAGAATCTTCAGAACCTTTGGCCATTTTTTTCCCCCAGAAATTCAAATGATATCCTAAACTCTGGAGGAAAGATTAAACTCAATGGTGTATATCCATTTAAGGAGAAAGGAAAACATATTTCTTAGATCTGTACAGCTGGTAACTCTTCAATCAATATCTAAGGCTCTTCTAAACCTAGTCTGTATGTAAGCAATCAATCCACACAAACTCCTAAAAAGAAAAAATAGCTACTATGTAATTCTGTGATGAAAAATCCCTCTAAACAATTTTAATCTCTCACAAGAGGGGATGGATCCTGTTTTTCACTACTGAGAGTCACAGTGATTCAATATTTTCCTCTAAGGGACAAGTTAATGGACAAAAATGATCATCTTTAATTTAAATTCAGGAAATAATTGATATAAGAAGTTTGATTTCAGTCTGACCATCCCATGGGCAGGATTTAAACATCCATTTGCCACAAATCAGTAGTCATCCAGATAGTAATTATCCAGGTACAATCTGTTTTCATTACCCTTTGCTAGAACTCAATTCTTCCACCCCCTTTTGCACTTTTAATTTTTAAGAAACCTGGTTTGTTGGGTGAGATAATAGTGTTTGGCTTTTTTTTAAGGAACCCATTATTAATGAGCCAGTGACAATTAGTCATCACTGATACCAAAAATAACAAAAATACAAATTCAGCCTTTAAATCAGAAGGGACTACTCATTTACAGGGTAGTCATTCAGATGATCCAAAATATGCATATACTGTTATTATTAAAATTAAATTATTCTACAGATTTTCTAGATACTGAAATTATATCTGCATCTTTATTAAAAATCTACTTGATAAACACTGACCTATTATACTAAACATCCCAGGTACATCTACAGTCTAAGAGGAAATTCTTCTAATGGAAAAGATTTTAAGACTCAAAGAAACTAGTCTCAAAGGTTGAATAACAGACAGATGGTGATAAAAGTATTTGAGACTTATAAGGCTTTCCCAAGGCTTTCTGGATTTCATCCTAGAGACAGCAATCAACTGTGTTTTCTTCCTATAAGGCACGTTCTGAGAATGGCACTTCCATATATGAGTTCTTAATATAATAGACAAAATTTCTGAGACAAAATATAAATACAGTGCCCTATTATTGATACCTCACTAAATCTTAGTTGGATATCATTTCCAAAAAGGTAATCTTTCACATATCTCTATTCAAAGGCATAAATTCCATTGTCTTTTGAAAAGCAATCTGATATATATGGCTTTGTGATGTGCAGAGGATTTCCTCCAACCAAACCAAAATTCATTTCCAAGGAAGAGAAATAAGATTGCCACCTGAAAGTTTAAATAAAAAATCAACACCAAATGGATTGAAACACATATATGTAAAGTTCCATTAAGTTTTAGAAGTTCTCCCTAGAATCAGTAGGATTTCAGTAATGAGTCAGTCACAAGGTGAATTGTCAAAATTCCAAGGACTTACGAAACCAGGTAAAAATACATACATACATACATACATACATACATACATACAGCATTTATATTTCCCACCCAAATTTTTCAATGCCCAAGCACTTGATTCAATTCATCAGTGTATCCTATGTGTATTTTGGATATGGATGTTCTATGCTAATTTACCAGATGCCATCCACACATTGAATTACCAATTGTTTCTGTTCCAATAACTCAGTAATCACCAGTGATTTTTGTGATTATAATGTGGCTTATAAGACATTTGTCTACAAAGAATGAAAGTGTTGGCCACAGGATGTAAGTGTTCAGGATCAAGGCCAGTTTATTTACTTCTTACTATAAATGAAATCAATTGATATTCTGGTTTTTATATATTAACATTTATGAATTTAGTTAACATGAGTCCAGCACAAGAAACAGTCATTCTCATTGTTCCTGAAAACCAGGTTTCTGAACCTACACAACTGAGAGTTAGATTAAGGAGCACAGTGAATTCCTCAGGGAAGAAGCACCCTAAGGTCTCCTCTAGACAATCAGCTGACCTGACCAGTGACATTCTGATCCTGGCGTGCTTCCTCAAAATTCTGACTTGTACAGAGTGAAACTGAGAGGACTGGTGGGAAAACAGAGTACTGAGCAACTAGTCCAAGACTGGGAGTAAGGTCAGTGAGGAGGAGGAGGGAAGCAGGAGAAAGAAGATCCTAAGAAGAGGTTTGATGCAGTAGAAAGAAAACAAGACTGTGATTCACTTTATTCATTGCTCAGTTGCTCTAAGCCTGATCCCTTAACTATAAAATAAGAAGAATAATGCCTATTTCACAGGGTCGATTTTTTTGGAGGGAGAACTGAATGCAATGGGAACTAAATGAAATATCAGATGTCAATCTCAGAGCCTAAAATAGATGTTTAAAAACATGATTTACTTTCTCCCCTTACCATAATTTTAATCATGTGTATTTATATTAGAGCAGCCCACCCGAGTCCTAGAGAGAATTTGAAAACTGGCAACTCTAGATCTCCATATAGTTCTTTTCTGCCACAATGTGTATTTTTCTCATAATAATCCCCTTCCATGATGAATGGAGGAAAATGAATACAGCCAATTTGTTCTCAGGTGTTAGACGCTCCATTTATTATTAATGAGTGTTTCATAGAATCAAAGGGCTTTTGAAATCTTTTGTCCAACCTGTCACTCAGCTTGATCATCAGGTTTAATTCAGTGACAGGATAGTTAGTTCACTATTTTACACATCAGTTTAAAATACTCAGTTGGGAGAGAGCGCTATTTAACTCCAGACCATGAATGGCTACTTTGAAAATCCAAGCATTTCAGAAAGGACACATCAACCCAGAGACCCCACTATTAAAGCAAACTCCCACTCAATGTTTATCTAGTTTTCCCAGATTCCCAGGAATGTAAACGTTGCTAGAGATAATGAAAGGTTTTTGTCCTTGTGCTAATCTTTGGTTTCATTGGCCTTTTCCTGGGAAAAAAAGTATAACTCTATATCACTTAATTTTGGACATGTGCTTTGCAGTTTTACCTGTGTTTATGATAGATCATTTTATTGATATTCCATATTGCTTCTATTACACTGTACCAATTTCACATATATGGGAAGTGCATAACAGGTCATAATTTATGTAGAAAAAGAGTAAAAGAAAGTGTCAAATAAGAGGAGAGTACAGACTTCCGGGAAGATGTTGGCATGAGCAGGGCGGCGGAAATCTCCTCCCCAAACCAAATATATTTATGAAAATACAACAAATACAACTATTCCTAAAAGAGAGACGAGAAGATACAGGACGGGACCGAGCCTGCAGCTACACCTGAGAGGACTTGGTACCTCACGTAGCGGTTAAGATACGGAGCTGCAACCTGGCGGGACCTAAACACTCCCCCACCACAGTGCACAAGTGGGAGGAGAGGATTCAGGGCGGTGAGGGAGTGGAAGCACAGGCCCGCCAAATAACCAGTCCTGGTGATCTGCACCGGGAGCACTAACACACTTCACGCGGTGTATCAGAGATTGGAGAGGCAGAGGTGCAGGATCCAAGACGGCAGGTCCACTCAGCCGGTTACCAGGACAAAAGAAAAGCACGCGCTTTTTTAGGGGTCTTAAACTGACAGGGGCCCAACAAAGGATGACGATTGTCCCAGCACACTCAGCCAAGCAGGCTGGAAGTCCTGGGGAATTTCGGTCCCCTTGGACTGAGGCTAGGAAAAGCAGAGGCACTGAGACTTCCCACAGAAATCAGCAGCTTCCCTTCGCTCCCTCTCTGGCCAGAGTCACAAAGGGCCCAAAAGAGCAGCGTGGCTGCAAAAGAGTGGAGCAGCAGCGCCACCTACAGGATCCTCCCACAAATTACACAGGGCAGGCGTTTTTTCTTTTCTCCATTTTCCCTTTCTTCTTTTTTTCTTTTTCTGACCACTTCTATTGCCAAGAAAAGACAGAGGAATATGTTACAAACAAAGCTTACCCAGAAAAACGCACAACAGAATACCCCAGGTAGGGCACCTGATGGGATGGACATGCACAATCTTCTTGAAAAAGAATTCAGAATAAAAGTCATAACGATACTGATGAATCTACAGAGAAATATGGAAGAGCTGAGGGAGGAAGTGAGGGAAGTCAGGAAAGACACTGCAGAGATGAGACAAGTGATGGAGGGGCTTAGCAGTACACTGGACGAGATGCAAGAGACTGTTAATGGAACAGAAATAAGAGAACAGGAATACAGAGAAGCTGAGGCAGAGAGAGATAAAAGGATCTTTAGGAATGAAAAAATTTAAAGAGAACTGTGTGAACAATCCAAACGGAACAATATTCACATTACAGGAGTACGAGAGGAAGAAGAGAGAGAAAAAGGGATAGAAAGTGTATTTGAAGAAATAATTGCTGAAAACTTGCCCAAGCCGGGGAAGAAAATACTATCTCAAACCATGGAAGCCAACAGACTTCCCAACACAAGGGACCCAAGGAAGACAACACCATGACACATAATAATTAAAATGGCAAAGATCAAAGATAAGGACAGAGTAGTAAAGGCAGCTAGAGAGAGAAAAAATATCACCTACAAAGGAAGACCCATCAGACTATCATCAGACTTCTCAACAGAAACCTTACAGGCCAGAAGAGAATGGCATGATATATTTAACATAATGAAACAGAAGGGCCTTGAACCCAGAATATTGTATCCAGCATAATTATCATTTAAATTTGAGTGAGAAATTAAACAATTTCCAGACAAGCAAAAGCTGAGGGAATTTGCCTCCCATAAACCACCTCTACAGGATATCTTAAATGGACTGCTCTACATGTAAACACTCCTAAGGCTAAAAAGAGGTCACCAGAGAAAATAAAATCATAGCAAAGAAAGCAGACCATCCAAATACAAACTAAAGGCAAAGAATAAAACACCTATTATAGAAAGAATGGAGGAGGAAGAATAAGATGGGAGAGAAATAAAGAATCATCAGACAGTGTTTACAATAACTTAACAAGAAAGTTAAGTTAGACAGTTAGATAGTAGAGAAGCTACCCTTGAACCTTTGGTAACCACGAATCTAAAGCCAGCAATGGCAATAAGTACATATCTATCGATAATCACCCTACGTGTAAATGGACTGAATGCACCAATCAAAAGACACAGAGTTACTGAATGGATAAAAAAGCAAGACCCATCTATATGCTGCATAGAGGAGACTCACCTAAAACCCAAAGATATACACAGACTAAAGGTGAAGGGATGGAAAAAGATATTTCATGCAAACAACAGGGAGAAAAAAACAGGTGTTCCAGTACTTGTATCAGACAAAGTTGACTTCAAAACGAAGAAAGTAGCAAGAGATAAAGAAAGACATTACATAATGATAAAGGGGTCAGTCCAACAAGAAGATATAACCATTTTAAATATATATGCACCAAACACAGGGGCACCGGCATATGTGAAACAAATACTAACAGAATTAAAGGAGGAAATAGACAGCAATGCAGTCATTTTAGGAGACTTCAACACACCACTCACTCCAAAGGACAGATCAACCGGACAGAAAATAAGTAAAGACACAGAGGCACTGAACAACACACTAGAACAGATGGACCTAACAGACATCTACAGAACTCTACACCCAAAAGCAACAGGATACACATTCTTCTCAAGTGCACATGGAACATTTTCCAGAATAGACCACATACTAGGCCACAAAAAGAACCTCAGTAATTTCAAAAATATTGAAATCCTACCAACCAACTTCTCAGATCACCAAGGTATAAAACTAGAAATAAATTTTAGAAAGAAATCAAAAAGGCTCACAAATACATGGAGACTTAACAACACTCTCCTAATTAATCAATGGGTTAATGACCAAATCAAAACAGAAATCAAAGAATATATGGAGACTAATGACAACAACAACACAAAGCCACAACTTCTCTGGGATGCAGCAAAGGCTGTTCTAAGAGGAAAGTATATTGCAATCCAGGCCTATCTAAAGAAGGAAGAACATTCCCAAATGAATAGTCTAAAGACACAATTACTGAAATTGGAAAAAGAAGAACAAATGAGGCCCAAAGTCACCAGAAGGAGGGACATAATAAAGATCAGAGAAGAAATAAATAAAATTGAGAAGAATAAAACAATAGAAAAAATCAATGAAACCAAGAGCTGGTTCTTTGAAAAAATAAACAAAATAGATAAACCCCTAGCCAGACTCATTAAGAGAAAAAGAGAATCTACACACATAAACACAATCAGAAATGAGAAAGGAAAAATCACGACGGACCCCACAGAAATACAAAGAATTAGAAGAGAATATTATGAGAATCTATATGCTAACAAGCTGGAAAACATAGAAGAAATGGACAACTTCTTAGAAAAATACAACCTTCCAAGACTGACCAAGCAAGAAACAGAAAAACTAAACAGACCAATCACCAGCAACGAAATTGAATTGGTAATCAAAAAACTACCCAAGAACAAAACCCCTGGACCAGAAGGATTTACCTCTGAATTCTAACAGACATATAGAGAAGAAATAAAAACCATTCTCCTTACGTTTTTCGAAAAATAGAAGAGGAGGGAATACTTCCAAGCTCATTCTATGAAGCCAGCATCACTCTAATACCAACACCAGGCAAAGACCTCACCAAAAAAAGAAAATTACAGACCAATATTCCTGATGAACGTAGATGCAAAAATACTCAACAAAATATTAGCAAACGGAATTGAAAAATACATCAAGAGGATCATACACCATGATCAAGTGGGATTCATCCCAGGGATGCAAGGATGGTACAACATTCGAAAATCCATCAACATCATCCACCACATCAACAAAAAGAAGAACAAAAACCACATGATCATCTCCATAGATGCTGAAAAAGCATTTGACAAAATTCAACATCCATTCATGATAAAAACTCTCAACAAAATGGGTATAGAGGGCAAGTACCTCAACATCATAAAGACCATATATGACAAACCCACAGCTAACATCATGCTTAACAGAAAGAAGCTGAAAGCTTTTCATCTAAGATCGGGAACAAGACAAGGATGCCCACTCTCTCCACTGTTATTCAACATAGTATGGAGGTCCTAGCCACGGCAATCAGACAAAACAAAGAAATACAAGGCATCCAGATTGGTAAAGAAGAAGTCACATTGTCACTATTTGCAGATGACATGATATTGTACATTAAAAACCCTAAAGACTCCACTCCAAAACTACTAGAACTAATATCTGAATTCAGCAAAGTTGCAGGATACAAAATTAACACACAGAAATCTGTTGCTTTCCTATACACTAACGATGAACTAACAGAAAGAGAAATCAGAAAAACAATTCCATTCACACTTGCAACAAAAAGAATAAAATACCTAGGAATAAACCCAATGAAGGAAGTGAAAGACCTACACCCTGAAAACTACAAGACACTCCTAAGAGAAATTAAAGAGGACACTAACAAATGGAAATTCATCCCACGGTCTTGGCAAGGAAGAAAAAATATTGTCAAAATGGCTATACTACCTAAAGAAATCTACAGATTCAATGCAATGCCTATCAAACTATCAACAGCTTTCTTCAATGAACTGGAACAAACAATTCTAAAATTCATATGGAACCACAAAAGACCCTGAATAGGCAAAGCAATCCTGAGAAGGAGGAATAAAACAGGGGGAATTATGCTCCCTGACTTCAAGCTCTACTACAAAGCCACAGTAATCAAGACAGTTTGGTATTGGCACAAAAACAGACTCACAGACCAGTGGAACAGAATAGAAAATCCAAACATTAACCCAAACATATACAGTCAATTAATATTTGATAAAGGAGCCTTGGATATACAATGGGGAGATGACAGCCTCTTCAGCAGCTGGTGTTGGAAAAACTGGACAGCTACATGTAAGAGAATGAAACTGGACTACTGTCTAACCCCATACACAAAGGTAAACTCAAATGGATCAAAGACCTGAATGTAACTCATGAAACCATAAAACTCTTAGAAAAAAACATAGGCAAAAATCTCTGGACATAAACATGAGCGACTTCTTCATGAACATATCTCCCCGGGCAAGGGAAACAAAAGCAAAAATGAACAAGTGGGACTATGTCAAGCTGAAAAGCTTCTGTACAGCAAAGGACACCATCAGTAGAACAAAAAGACATCCTACAGTATGGGAGAATATATTCATAAATGACATATCTGATAAGGGGTTGACATCCAAAATATATAAAGAACTCACGCACCTCAACAAACAAAAAGCAAATAATCCAATTAAGAAATGGGCAGAGGACATGAATAGACACTTCTCCAAAGAAGAAATTCAGATGGCCAACAGGCACATGAAAACATGCTCCACATTACTAATCATCAGAGAAATGCAAATTAAAACCACAATGAGATATCACCTCACATCAGTGAGGATGGCCAACGTCCAAAACACAAGCAACAACAAATGTTGGCGAGGATGTGAAGAAAAGGGAACCCTCCTACACTGCTGGTGGGAATGTAAATTAGTTCAACCATTGGGGAAAGCAGTATGGAAGTTCCTCAAAAAACTCAAAATAGAAATACCATTTGACCCAGGAATTCCACTCCTAGGAATTTACCCTAAGAATGCAGCAGCCCAGTTTCAAAAAGACATATGCACTGCTATGTTTATCACAGCACTATTTACAATAGCCAAGAAATGGAAGCAACCTAAGTGTCCATCAGTAGATGAATGCATAAAGAAGAGGTCGTACATATACACAATGGAATATTATACAGCCTTAAGAAGAAAACAAATCTTACCATTTGCAACAACATGGATGGAGCTAGAGGGTATTATGCTCAGTGAAATAAGCCAAGGAGAAAAAGACAAATATCAAATGATGCACTCATATGTGGAGTATAAGAATAAAGAAAAAAACTGAAGGAACAAAACAGCAAGAAACTTACAGAACCCAAGAACGGACTAATAGTTATCAAAGGGAAAGGAACTAGGAGGATGGGTGGGAAGGGAGGGACAAGGGGGGAAAAGGGGTATTAGGATTAGCAGACGTAATGTTGGGGGGGGGCTCGGGGAAGGCTGTACAATTCAGAGAAGACAAATAATGATTCTGTAGCATCTCTCTACGCTGTTGGATAGTGACTGTAATGGGGTTGGTGAGGTGGGGGGGACCTGATGAAGGGGGTAGTTTAATAACCATAATATTGCACATGTAATTGTAGATTAATTATATCAAAATAAATTATAAAAAAAAGAGGACAGTATGTGATAACTCTACTGTATAGAGCACAATTAACTGGAGAAAATCAGTTTTAAAGTTATAATTTAATTTAAGTCACAGTCTATTGACTCTAGCCAGAGGAAATTTAAAAAATAAGTTAGGGCAATAGTGAATGTACATTCAAAAGACTGGCTCCTAGAATTCCTACAAAGAACTATGAGTCAAGCCTTAAGGGAATTTCTATATCACGATGCCAGTTACGAACCCATGCCACATCTCCACATAGGGTGCCCTCTCTCTTCTGTGGCTTAGTTGAGGAAACAGCTGCTGTATTTCATAATAACAGTTAGCATTAGTGGACTTCCTACTATGTGTCACGTACTCTTCTAAACCTTTACATCAACTTGTACTACACATTACACAATAATAGTCCAATAAGGCAGACACCATACCATCATTTTCCCTGTTCACCACTGTGGAGATGAAGACACAGAAGACTGTCATGCCCAAGTATACTTACCTTGGAAATGGCAAAGCTGAAACTTAAAGCCAAGCAATTTCACTCTAGAGCTGAGTTCCTAACTAAGTTACTATATACTGCTTCTCTTTTAAATACAAGTATTCTTGCTATCATGCCACATTGTGTTTGGGGTGAGAGAAGACATGCTTTCTGTAAAATCCCATGGTAAAAATAACATTGGGTTTAGGGAAAAATAGGGTTGGAAGAGAGCACTGGAAAACTATTATATCCAGAAAAATAAAAACCATTATCAGTCGTAATAAAAACACAAAAATCTAAAATATACTTGGCATTGCCATCTAGAATCACAGTTAGCTCTTTTCAACTTGATCTCTGGCGCTTATACATTTTCTTTTGAGATTTACTTCTTGGAGGGCATTTACTTCTACTAGAGACATGGCCATCAAAATCAAAAATGTTACCCAGACTGTAGCCTGTTTTGTTAATCCACTGTTTCAGTAAGAGAGGAAAGGTCAGCAACATCCCCTTCACATGCACATACATTTCACTGTAGCTTAAGATAGTGGAGTGCAAGAATGGCTTGCACTAAAAGAAGGCACTTTTGTAGTTTCAGATATTTTCATAAGGACATTACACATTGCTGAGGCATTTAATTATAAGAGAGCTCATCCCATCACATAAAAAAGTTAATATTCTAAGAAAAATCATTTATGAGTCAACCTCTTTAACATTATACTAACATCGCTTCCCTATTTACCAGTTGCATAAGAAATAATCAGTGTAACACAGGAACAAACACAGTGTAACAAAGTAACATAGATCCTACATATAAAAATGGTGAAAGTACTAGAATAGAGTCACACAATGTTATTTATAAGCCTCTACATATATTTATAGGCAAAGTATACAGAGGTAGATAAATTATATTACTCTATCCATACCCTGTGAATGGCTATCCCAAATTTTCTTATTTTCAGGAAATATATGATTTTGTGATTATCTGTGTTCCAACAGGCTGTTCATACTGAACTGTATCATCCTAAATGTGGAACTTAGTCCTTTTCTTGACTTACACACACATAGCCAAACACCATCAGACATATTGTGCTACATGATTTCTAAGTTGTCCCACAGTGACCCTTCATACAGTCCTTTACCCAACGAGTGAAAGCTGGACTTAGTGACTTGTTTCTGCCTGACAGAATTCTGAAAGGGATGTGACTTCTGTGGGTAGCTAACAAAAGATTGTGGTTCCCATCTTTTTAGCAGACTCTCTCTATTGCTTTCTGAACTATATACTTTGATGAAGCAAGTTGTCATACTGGAGAGACTCCCACAGCAAGGAACTGAGGTGGTCTCTGTCTAACAGCCACTAGGAGCTGAAGCCCTCAGTCCAGCAACTTGGAGGCAGATCCTTGCCCAGTCCAGCCTTCAGATGAGACCTCAGGCCTGGCCAATAGCTTGACTGTAGCCTTGTAACAGGTGATAGATCCTGAAGTAAAGGACCCAGCCAAACCATTCTCAGATTTCTGAACCATAGAAACTGTAAGAAACTCAATGGACACTCTTTTAAAATGCGAATTTTGGGGGCAAATTAGTTACACAAAAATGGATAATACACATAGAACAGAAACTCAGAAATGCATGCGTATTTGTGTTTAGCATACATTTTTAGAGATGTGGAAAGGCTAAGTAGGAGCTTACCTTAGGGACATGTAAAAAGTTGCAAACTGAGTGTTAGAAATTATACTCAGTCCTTCAACCACCCAAAATGAGGGTCTGGTTTTTATGTTGTGTTTTGTTTTGCTTTTATTCATCTTTTCAGCAGCTGTCCCCTCACTCTCTTCCATTTCTCTTCCTTAATTCTACACTATCAGATTTGATTTCAGCTTTTTCCATCTCCTACTACCAGTTTATCTCCAGGCTCTCTTTGTTGCTGTTGTTATTGTTTAATATCCATGGTAATCAGAAGCTCTTCTACAAAAAAGGGCATTCCAGAAACAGGATCCCCCTTCTTTGTATTTATTTATTTGGCAATCATCAATTAAATGCCTACTAACTGCCCAGCAGTATCCACTGTCCTAGGTGTACAGAAATAAGTTAAATAGACCTGGTCCATTTACAGTCAAGTTGGTGGTAACCAACCTTAAACAGACAAATAGATATATTAATGAATATTACAAATTATAAAAGCACTTGGAAGGTAATAATCATGTTCTGTGTTAGAGGGTAAAGGGAAGAGTCTTGCTGAGATAGTTCTTTTTTTAATTCCAGAAAAATCTCTATCTTTTCAAATAACATTTAGGTTGAGATTTGAATCATGACAAGGAATGAGGGGGACAACTTGTATAGAATCTCTACAGAAAAAAGATTAAGTATAGATGCCCTGAAGTAGGGCAGATCTTGGGGTATTCTAAGAACTAAAGGCTAGAAATGAGGCTGGAGAATTAAGAAGTCAACAGACCCAGGCTTCTGCATACAATTCTGTGTACACCGGGAAGCCACGGAAGGACTTAAGAGGGAGAAAGGGAAGCTTTCACTTACCTTTTCAAAGATTCACTCTGGCTGCTCTGTGAAGAATTGGTTGGAGGAATGTAAAAAGGAAGCATATGGGCCAGTTAAGGAGCAACTAAAATAGACAATGGAGATAACTGGTGTGAGTGAAAAGTGAGTGGAAGTAGAATTGGAAAAAGATAGACAGGTTCAAAGATGCTGGTAGGATCAACTGGTTTGGTGAGAGAGTTGGAAGAATCAAAAATAACTCAGATTTCTAAACGACCCAGAAGGCAGCTGTACTTTTAGGCAGCACTTTCTTTTTCTTTGATAGGAAGGGACATGCAACTCTTTTAAAGAAAAGAGGTGAAGTTCCCAATGGTACCCCACATTGTTATTTGGTCTTTTGTCAAACCCTTTCATTAAAATGCTTGGTTTCTTATTACACCAAATGCTGTGGTGGCACATTATTGCTGTTCTTTGTTCCTCTTTTACAAAAATAGATGGTGAAAATTTTGGCTTTAATTATTTACATTATACTTTGTTGTTCCCTCATGTGCAGTGAAGCAGTATGACATAATTTGTCAAGAAAGAGAATCACAGAAAGGATCAAGTACCACAGATGTTCCAAAGAGAGCCTTTGCCCTGCACATCACATAGCTGTTATTTGGCACTTTTTATGTGCTAAACAGTTGACTGACATCACTGTGGAATCTTCAAAAAATTTTTTTCAGGGCAGGTAAGTTTGAGGTTCCCCAGCTATAGGAGAAGGGTGGTACAGAAGTTAAATAACATATTTCCAAGCAGAAGGAGAAATTGACCTCAAAGCTAGGGAAGGCCTACAGAGCATCTTAAACTTAATTACATGTTCACTATTTTTGGAAGAAGAACTAAATATCATTAATTGATGCCTGTGAAGTAGCTGAAATTCAGGGAGAGATTTTGAGAGTAAAATAGAAGGATGCTGTGGAAGGAGACCTATCTCTCTTTGATGGTAACTGTTCCCAGACCTTGTGCTATGCAGCCTCATTTCTTATTAGCCAACTGTAAGATCTCTCAGGTAAAATCAGCATAGAATTGAACCAGTTTGACAAAACAGATGATGCTCTGCTTATTAATCAAGTGGAAAAGGAAAAATCATTTTACTGATGGAGCAGTAGGGATGCTTTGAAACTAAAACTATAAAGAAATTTCATTGCTGCATCAAGAAAACTGGGGTATAAAGTAACATGTAAAAGAGTGTGTAGGAAATCTGACATCAGAATTCATCCATGCTGAATACAAAGAAAAGCCTGCTTTTTCCTCCTGCATCCTGAGTACATTGTTATTCTAACTTGAGTATTAGAATTACCTAGAGTGCTTACTAAATAGGCTTATTCCCCTGTGCTTTGCCCAGAGATTGTGTTTTGTTAGGTCAGGTCTGGGTCAAGATTTAAGAATCTCGGTTTAACAGAAACTCCTTGGGGACTTCGGTGTAGGCAGAAGTGCTAGGGTGCTGTGTACCATAATGCCAGGCACGAAGCCCAAGGCCTGCGGCTGCCCGCCAAGCTGATGTCCACCCTCCCTCCTTCAGTTAGTCCTGTCACCCTTGAGTGCATCCGGGTGGATGGGTTCTAAGCTGCAGGTGTAATCACTTTAAAAAGTCGTCTATGTTATCTCCCTTGTGAAGCATTTTCTGAGTTCCTCCAAGCTAAATAATAGTTCCTTCTTGCTTCCAAAGCTCTTTGTTTAATACTTTTATTATAGCATTTATCAAATTATATTATATTTATCTTCTGTGAGTCATTCCCCTATCAAAATGTGAGCAATTTGAACATGGCTTGTTCATTTTTATATCTTTGGCAACTGCCAGACTTCTTGGCACAAGCAGGTGCTAAATGAATTTTTTTTTGCATGAAAGTATAAAAGAATAATGAAATTATAGCATACCAGGTCTTAGTTAGTGCTTCATGTCAACAGGAACCTAGCCAAATAGCAGCTATGTGGCTTAGCCAGATGCAAGGGTATCTTAGGCTGCTCTGGCTGCCATGACACATCACCATCATAATCATCTACCTGGACGGCTGAAACAACAGAAATTTATTTCTCATGGTTCTGGAGGCTGGGAAGTCCAAGGTAACAGTATCCAAAAGGTTAAGTTTCATTCTGAGGTCTCTCCTCTTGACTTCTGCTGCCAGCTCAGTGTGCTCACGTGACCTCTACTTTGTGCATGCTCAAAGAAGGAAAGCAGGTTCTTTGGTTTCTTTTCTTAAAAGGAAACTAATCTCATCATGAGGGCCCAACCCTTACGACCTCATCTAACCATAATTATCTTCCAAAGACCCTATCTGCAATACCATCATATTGCGGTTTAGGGCTGCAACATATGAATTTTAGGAAGACACAAACATTCAGTCCATAACAAAGGGTAAGAAACTGGTTGTAGTAAGTTAATCATCTACCTGGAGCTTCTTTGATTCGTATTAAACCACTTAGACTTCCAGGTTCTGTATCTGTAAAATGAGGAGTTTCTTTATCACACCTATTGTTGAAGAAATACACTGAATGCCCTCTGAAAGTGGTAAAGTATTACACATAGTGTAGTTAATATAAGGTAATCTTTAATTTGGAGGCTGCTGCAGTCTGTAAAGAACTCCTAAATTACTAACAGCACCACACAGAAACCCAGCAGGACTGGTGATTGCTAAAGCTTGCTTGCATTTTCTCTCTTTGGCTGCTTAAAAACTTTTGCCATAGTGTAATTTTTATTAATTTATTTGAATAATTTGATAAACATAATTGAATCTGTACAAATTGTCATTAGCTTTGTTTGTAGGCAAACTCTTTAATGAGAATGCTGAGGGAAATTTTGTGTGTTGCATTAGCTTTTATTTGAATTTTCTTGGCAGTCAAAACACATGGTTCATTCCTTATAGCGGGGCTTATACAGAACTAAAACCCATCCATCACTCCAATGGTAAGCCAAGAACCAGTCATACTCTTTTCACTTTCTGGAAGAAAATATTTACCACAGTGTCATCCTTAGCCTTATGCAGTATAGGGGATGCCAAAGAGGACATACATGTCTGGAGGGTGAGAGGGAGAGGCAAGAAGAAGGAGGGGAAAGGAGTGGCTCCTGATCACTCTGAATCAGCCTATTAGCCAGGTAAGCAACCTGTCACCTTGGGAAACACTGAGAAAGAGAAAGAGCCTTTACGTACAATGAAGTCAGCTGTGACAGCCACTGCCTTTAGATATCTTAGTAGCGTGGAGGGAAAAGGAAGAAAATGGGGTAAACTTGGAGTGATTACAGGAATGGGTACCATTAGAAAATCTGTTATTCATAGCTGATAAGGTGTAGCTGGCCTTTTCCTTGAAATGTGAGGGACTTTTTCTCTTGCTTTCTCATAAGTTCTCTCACATAGTTCCTGCTTTCTTGCAAGCTCTCATTCTTTTTCTATGACCACTTTCTATTATAAGTTGTGCATAAAGAAAGAGAAATGTTTTGGGAGAACTTATACAAAAGTATCTCCAATTTTATCATCAGCACACAGTATATCCAGTCCACCTGACTTTGAAATTATTCATTCATGATACAATATTCTGAACTGAAAGTGACGCAGGAAAGCCAGAACAATGAACACTCCTGCATCTAAAGAATAAAGACAATTACAACCACTGAACCTCAGGCCTAGCCACCTAAAAGTGCCACATACACAATGGAAACAAATGCTCCTTAAAGACTTCTTACTAGCTGTTTAATTTACAATTTTTGTTTTTATCCAAAGTTATTCTATGACCTATATTATTGCCTATTCTCAGACAAACAAAATGGAAGTAACAGGAATGGGGAAGAAATGAAAGAAAAGGTTTTTCTAAGCAAGATCCCAGTAACGATGTTAAGGCAGAGACATAATTATAGTTTCAGGATTTTCAACTATTTCCATAATTTTCACATCCACATGAAGCACTGGAAAAGCAAAGTGTCCTAATTTGGGGAAATCTATTCCAAATTTAACCTGCTCTCCCTTATTATTCTGCACCTGAATTTTTTCAGAATAATTAAAAACTAGAAAGCAGACGGCATTATCATCATTATTATAACTCTGCTTTTTAAAATAATGTCAGAGATTGTGAGATCTTTTCTTCTCTCTCTAAAATGCACTATCATATCTGCATATCTTTCAGGCATTTATTTCCCAGAATTACTGAGAAGTGAAATTAACCACTGAAGTACGCCAAGAGACCCTCTGTGAGTCACCTCTCCTTGTCCTTATCTTGACCTGTTCTAGTTTCTGAGGCTCCTAACCTTACAGACAAATACTATTCTCTTCAGTTATTATCCTGTTGAGTTCTGTTGCCTCTGAAATATTGGAATATAGGACACTGTGTATCTCATCTTTGTTAAAGAAAAACTGTTCAGACACTTGTTGAAATGGTAAGGCATATTTTACAAAGAGACGACTGCAGTGGAGTTTTGCAGTAGGGGAGAGAAACTGGTTTCAACTTCCAATACAAGAAGGAAAAATGGGAATTTATAGTCAAGGAGCAGAGTGGAGGGGATCAGTGGTAGGAAATTATTGGGAGGGGAGGGTAATTCTTTGCTACACTACCCTAATAGGATTCTTGCTGAAGGCAGGCTAGTGTGATCAGATACTAACTGAGGGATGGTAGAGGATAAGGAACCTTATCCAATATCAAGGGTGATCAGATACTAAGGGTGGGGATTCTAGCTAAGCTAACTTGGCAGGATTCTTGCTAAAACGTGACTCTACAAGAACATAGACAGAAGCCAAAAATCCAGCCTAGTTGAGCAGAAGGTTCATAGGGTTCTAGAATTTGTGAGCCTCTAGAATTTAGAGCAGTTACTTAGTAAAAATGCAGGCAGAGGAGCAAGGAAAACGCAGAGGTTCAATTTCCATGCAAGTGTTTGTGTAGTAAGAGGTTTCTCACACTGCCATGGTGCATCAAGCTGACTCACGAAAGTGGCATTGGAAGCACCCTGACAAGTCTCCATGTGCCTTTGCTGACTGCTATCATTTAGCTAGGTGATGTATTAGACTCCATGAGCTGGTAAGATTCTGACCACCACTTGTACTATCAACTAAAGTAAATGAAGTCACGTTTTTACTACACTATTTACCCTCCATTTTTTATATTTTAAATCACTTATTTAACAAAAGCACCTAGAGCATGTACTATGTATCACACATATTTTTACATTCAAGAAAAATAAATTTTAATGGTTTACATACACTTTAGGAAACTCAAGTCTAGTGTGAAAATTTATATCTTATAAACTGGTCTGTGCAGTTCAGAGAAAGGTATATAAATATAGATGTTATAAAGATGGCATGGAAGTACCTTTAGAAACTCAACACAGTGTCTTTTAATAAATATGGATAGGAATAACTTTAATTGGGAGAAATAAAAATGAAATCAGTAGTCTATCTACTACTACTCTAGAAACAAGTTTATCTGTCATTTGAAATCATATGACAAATAAACACCCTCATTTATTAAAACCCTACTCTTAAAATTGTTAAGAATATTTATTCTGAGGCATTTACTTTCTTTAAAATTTAACTTTAGACTATTTGGAAATACCTACTTTCTCTGACACAAATGCTTCTGCATTTTTGTCTCCTAATATTTCTCTAAGGAGACCATATATATTCAATCTCTGATCCACTTAATATGTATTTCTCAAGTAACAGTGATGTGCCAGATTCTATGAAGAAAAGCAGAATGAAAGTGTGAGGTGGGGTTACCTGGAAGGAAAATTGAGGGATGAGATGAGTATGCCTTACAGAGTGAAGAGAGCACACAAATCCCAGGAATAAAATACAACATACTGCTCATCTGAAGATCTACAAGGACCTCATGACAGGGAGCACAAATTGTCAGGGAGTAAGACTTGGGTCATAAATGGAACTGAGGGCCAGATGATAAAGCATGCTGTATGTCTTGGTAAAAACCAAGACAGCAGACAGGGAGGCCAGAGGACACAAGAAATTATCTACCATAAATATACAAGGGGTAAAAAATGAACTGAATGAGAAATTTTAGAGATAAAAAGAAATGAAAGGATTTGAGAGATGTTCAGAACCTAGAAAAGGTATATCATGGGGAATGATCTGGTTGGATGTGGGGGTGTTTGGGAGCAAAAAGGGAAAATGAAGGAAGAAGATGGTTCCAGTCCTGGACAAGAGGGATGATAATGGGGCCATTCTCTGAGATACAATCCAGAACAGAAGCAGTTTAGGGCAGGGGCAAGGGAAGATTAAAACCCATGCTGGGTTTTGAGGTATCTATAAGACATTAGGTGGGCATGGTCACAAGAAATATGAACGTTGAGCTCAACAGCGTTACACAAAACTGAATAAAACAAGTCTCCCAATCAGAGTTATAGGGTAGGAAGATAATATACATCAAAAAGATCATCCATCATGATCAAGTGGGATTTTTTCCAGGGATGCAAGGATGGTACAATATTCAAAAATCCATCAAGGTCATACACCACATCAACAAAAAGAAGTACAATAATCACATGATCATCTCAATTAATGTTGGCAAAGCATTTGACAAAATTCAACATCCATTCATGATGAAAACTCTCAACAAAATGGGTATTGAGGGCAAGTACCTCAACATAATAAAGGCCATATATGACAAACCCACAGCCAACATCAAACTTAATAGTGAAAAGCTGAAAGCTTTTCCTCTAAGATGAGAAACAAGACAAGGATGCCAACTCTCACCACTTTTATTCAACAAAGTACTAGAGGTCTTCACCACAGCAATCAGACAACGCAAAGAGATAAAAGGCATCCAAAATGGTAAGGAAGAAGTTAAACTCCCACTATTTGCAGATGACATGATATTATATATAGAAAACCCTAAATAATCCACCAAAAAAATTAATAATTAATAGAACTAATAACTGAATTCAGCAAAGTTACAGGATACAAAATAAACAGAAATTTGTTGCATTCCTATATACTAACAATGAAATAGCACAAAGAGAAATCTGGAAAACAACTCCATTTACAATTGCATCAAAAAGAATAAAATACCTAGGAATAAACCTACCAAACAGGTGAAAGACCTATACTCTGAAAACTATGACACTCATGAGATAAATCAAAGAAGACACCAAAAAAAAGGAAATCTATCCCATGCTCATGGATAGGAAGAATTCATATTGTCAAAATGGACATTCTGCCTAAAGCAATTTATAGATTCAATGCAATACTTAGCAAAATACCAACAGCATTCTTCAATGAACTAGAATAAATAGTTCTAAAACACATATGGAACCACAAAGGACCCCACATAGCCAAAACAATCCTGAGAAGGAAGAACAAAGCTAGGGGGATTGCACTACCGGACTTCAAGCTCTACTACAAAGCCATAGTAACCAAGGCAATTTGGTACTGGCACAAGAAAAGATCCATAGATCAATAGAACAGAACAGAGGGTCCAAATATAAAACCATGCATCTATGGTCAATTAATTTATGATATTCTCCATGAATATGAAATGGAGAAAAGACAGGCTCTTCAACAAATGCTATTGGCAACTGGACAGCTACATGTAAGAGAATGAAACTGGACTATTGTCTAACTCCATATACAAAAGTAAACTTCAAATGGATCAAAGACCTGAATGTAAGTCATGAAACCATAAAATTCATAGAAGAAAACACAGGCAAAAATCTTGAATATAAATGAGCAACTTCTTCCTGAACACATCTCCTCGGGCAAGGGAAATAAAATAAAAAATGAACAAGTGGAATTCCATCAAATTAAAAATTTTCTATTCAACAAAGGACACCATCAGTAGAACAAAAAGGCATCCTACAGTATGGGAGAATATATTCGGAAATGACTCATCTGATAAGGAGTTAACATCCAAAATATATAAAGAACTGACATGCCTCAAAAGCCAAAATAGAAATAACCTGATCAAAAAATGGGTGGAGGATCTGAACAGACACTTCTCCAAAGAAGAAATACAAATGGCCAACAGACACATGAAGAGATGCTCCACATCACTAATCAACACTATGTTGTTGGTGGGACTGCAAATTGGCACAACCACTGTGGAAAGCAATATGGAAGTTCCTCAAAAAACTAAAACTAAAAATACCATTTGACCTAGTAATTCCACTCCTAGGAATTTACTCAAAGAAAGAAAGATCCTTAATTCAAAAAGACATATGCACCTCTATGTTTATTGCAGCACTATTTACAATAGTCAAGATATGGAAACAACCTAAGTGTCCATCAACAGATTAATGGATAAAGATGTGGTATATATACACAATTGAATATTATTCAACCATAAAAAGAAAAGAACTTCCGGGAAGATGGCGGTGTGAGCAGGGCGGCAGAAATCTCCTCCCAACACTATAATTATCTACGAAAACACAGAAAATACATCTTTTCCTAAAAGAGAGACGAGAATACACAGGAAAGCGCACAGCGTGCAGCTACACCCGAGAGGACTCGGCACCCCAAGAGGCGGGTAAGATACGGAGCCGCGACCCGGCGGGACCCGAGCCCTCCCCCACCCCAGCGCACCAGCGGGAGGAGAGGATTCAGAGCCGGGAGGGAGTGGAAGTACACCCCGCGAAGTAGCCAGCCCCGGTGATCTGCGCGGGGAGCGCTGACCCACATTGCGCAGTGCAGCGGAGATTGGAGAGACAGAGGGGCAGGATCTGAGCGGGGAACGCGCCAGGGTGCTTGCAGCCGGCTCCGGGAAGGAAAAAAAAAGTGCGCGCTTTCCTCAGCGGTCTTAAAGAGACAGGAGCCCAGCGGAGGAGCCGGATCGCCCCAGCACACTCAGCCCAGCAGGCTGGGAGTCCTGGGGAGTTTCAGACGCCTTAGCTGGCGACTGAGGAAGCGTAGCCATACTTAACACTTCTCACTGAGATCAACAGCCTCCTATTCGTTCCCACCCCTGCCAGAGCGATAAAGGGCCCGCGGAGCGGCACAGTCACAGCTGTGGAATAGTGGGGCAAGCGCCACCTAGAGCATTCCCACAGAATCTACGTCCGGTGGGCATTTTTATTGTTGTTTTTTTTGTTTTGTTTTGTTTTTTGTTTTGTTTTTGTTTTTTCTTTTCTTTCTTTTTTTCCTTTTTTTTTCTTTCTTTTTTTTCTTTTTTCTTTTTTTCTCCTTTTTTTTCTTTTTTTCCTTCTCTTTTTAAAGTCTTAAAGAGCCCAGCTGACACACGTGGCAACTGTCAGTGACCAAATTATACAGCCATGAAAAGACAGAGGAATATGGTTCAGACCAAAATCAACCAGACAACCCCAGAGAGGGAGTCTGAAGGGATGGAAATGCACAGCCTCCCTGAAAAAGAATTTAGAATAAAAGTCATAACCATGCTGATGGACCTACAGAGAAATGTGCAAGAGCTGAGGGAGGAAGTGAGGGAACTGAGGAAAGACAATACAGAAATCAGACAAGCGATCGACGGGCTTAACAGCAGAATGGATGAGATGCGAGAGACTGTTAATGGAATAGAAAACAGAGAACAGGAGTACAGAGCAGCTGAGGCAGAGAGAGATAAAAGGATTTCTAGGAATGAAAGAATATTAAGAGAACTGTGTGACCAATGCAAATGGAACAATATTCGCATTATAGGAGTACCAGAGGAAGAAGAGAGAGAAAAAGGGATAGAAAGTGTCTTTGAAGAAATAATTGCTGAAAACTTTCCCTCGCTGGGGAAGGAAGTAGTCTCGCAGTCCACCGAAGCTCATAGATCTCCCAACACAAGGGACCCAAGGAAGACAACACCAAGACACATAATAATTAAGATGGCAAAGATCAAAGATAAAGACAGGGTATTAAAGGCAGCTAGAGAGAGAAAAAAGATCACCTACAAAGGAAAACCCATCAGACTATCATCAGACTTCTCAACAGAAACCTTACAGGCCAGAAGAGAATGGCATGATATATTTAACGTAATGAAACAGAAGGGCCTCGAACCAAGAATATTGTATCCAGCACGATTATCATTTAAATATGATGGAGGGATTAAACAATTTCCAGATAAACGAAAGTTAAGAGAATTTGCATCTCATAAACCACCACTACAGGATATCTTAAATGGACTGCTCTAGATGGAAGCACACCTAAGGCTAAAAAGATGTCACCAGAGGAAAAAAAAAAAATCATAGCAAAGAAAGCAGACCATCCAAATACCAACTAAAGGCAAAGAAAAAAACACCTATTATAGAAAGAATGGAGGAGGAGGAATAAGAAGGGAGAGAAAGAAAGAAACATCAGACTGTGTTTACAATAACTTAACCCACAAGAAAGTTAAGTTAGATTGTTAGATAGCAAAGAAGCAACCCTTGAACCCTTGGTAACCACAAATCTAAAGCCAGCAATGGCAATAACTACATACTTATCAATAATCACCCTAAATGTAAATGGACTGAATGCACCAATCAAAAGACACAGAGTAACAGAATGGATAAAAAAGCAAGACACATCTATATGCTGCCTACAAGAAACTCACCTCAAATCCAAAGATATACACAGACTAAAAGTGAAGGGATGGAAAAAGATATTTCATGCAAACAACAAAGAGAAAAAAGCAGGTGTTGCAGTACTTGTATCAGACAAAATAGACTTCAAAACGAAGAAAGTAGCAAAAGATAAAGAAGGACATTACATAATGATAAAGGGGTCAGTCCAACAAGAAGATATAACCATTATAAATATATATGCACCCAACACAGGAGCGCCAGCATATGTGAGACAAATACTAACAGAATTAAAGGAGGAAATAGACAGCAATGCATTCATCTTAGGAGACTTCAACACAGCACTCACGCCAGAGGATAGATCAACCAGACAGAAAATAAGTAAAGACACAGAGGCACTGAACAACACACTAGAACAGATGGACCTAACAGACATCTACAGAACTCTACACCCAAAAGCAACAGGATACACATTCTTCTCAAGTGCACATGGAACATTTTCCAGAATAGACCACATACTAGGCCACAAAAGAACCTCAGTAATTCAAAAATATTGAAATCCTACCAACCAACTTCTCAGATCACAAAGGTATAAAACTAGAAATAAATTTTAGAAAGAAATCAAAAAGGCTCACAAATACATGGAGACTTAACAACACTCTCCTAATTAATCAATGGGTTAACGACCAAATCAAAACAGAAATCAAAGAATATATGGAGACTAATGACAACAACAACACAAAGCCACAACTTCTGTGGGACGCAGCAAAGGCAGTTCTAAGAGGAAAGTATATTGCAATCCAGGCCTATTTAAAGAAGGAAGAACATTCCCAAATGAATAGTCTAAAGACACAATTACTGAAATTGGAAAAAGAAGAACAAATGAGGCCCAAAGTCACCAGAAGGAGGGACATAATAAAGATTAGAGAAGAAATAAATAAAATTGAGAAGAATAAAACAAAAAAAAAAATCAATAAAACCAAGAGCTGGTTCTTTGAAAAAATAAACAAAATAGATAAACCCCTAGCCAGACTCATTAAGAGGAAAAGAGAATCTACACACATAAACACAATCAGAAATGAGAAAGGAAAAATCACGACAGACCCACAGAAATACAAAGAATCATAAGAGAATATTATGAGAATCTATATGCTAACAAGCTGGAAAACATAGAAGAAATGGAAAACTTCTTAGAAAAATACAACCTTCCAAGACTGACCAAGCAAGAAACAGAAAAACTAAACAGACCAATCACCAGTGACGAAATCGAATTGGTAATCAAAAAACTACCTAAGAACAAAACCCCCGGGCCAGATGGATTAACTTCTGAATTTTACCAGACATAGAGAGAAGAAATAATACCCATTCTTCTTCAAGTTTTCCAAAAAATAGAAGAAGAGGGAATACTTCCAAACTCATTCTATGAAGCCAGCATCACTCTAATAGGAAAACCAGGCAAAGACCTCACCAAAAAAGAAAATTACAGACCAATATCCCTGATGAACGTAGATGCAAAAATACTCAACAAAATATTAGCAAACCGAATTCAAAAATACATCAAGAGGATCATACACCATGATCAAGTGGGATTCATCCCAGGGATGCAAAGATGGTACAACATTCGAAAATCCATCAACATCATCCACCACATCAACAAAAAGAAGGACAAAAACCACATGATCATCTCCATAGATGCTGAAAAAGCATTTGACAAAATTCAACATCCATTCATGATAAAAACTCTCAACAAAATGGGTGTAGAGGGCAAGTACCTCAACATCATAAAGGCCATATATGACAAACCCACAGCCAACATCATACTTAACAGCGAGAAGCTGAAAGCTTTTCATCTAAGATGGGGAACAAGACAGGGATGCCCACTCTCCCCACTGCTATTCAACATAGTACTGGAGGTCCTAGCCATGGCAATCAGACAAAACAAAGAAATACAAGGCATCCAGATTGGTAAGAAGAAGTCAAACTGTCACTATTTGCCGATGACATGATATTGTACATAAAAAACCCTAAAGACTCCACTCCAAAACTACTAGAATTGATATCTGAATTCAGCAAAGTTGCAGGATACAAAATTAATACACAAATATCTGTTGCTTTCCTATACACTAACGATGAGCTAACATAAAGAGAAATCAGGAAAACAATTCCATTCATAATTGCATCAAAAACAATAAAATACCTAGGAATAAACCTAACGAAGGAAGTGAAAGACCTATACCCTGAAAACTACAAGACACTCCTAAGAGAAATTACAGAGGATACTAACAAATGGAAATTCATCCCATGCTCTTGGCTAGGACGAATTAATATTGTCAAAATGGCTATACTACCTAAAGCAATCTACAGATTCAATGCAATCCCTATCAAACTAGCAACAGCATTTTTCAATGAACTGGAACAAATAGTTCTAAAATTCATATGGAACCGCAAAAGACCATGAATAGCCAAAACAATCCTGAGAAGGAAGAATAAAATGGGGAATTACACTCCCAGACTTACAGCTCTACTCCAAAGCTACAGTAATCAAGACAATTTGATATTGGCACAAGAACAGACCTACAGAGCAGTGGAACAGAATAGAAAATCCAGACATTAACCCAAGCATATACAGACAATTAATATATGATAAAGGAGCCATGGATATACAATGGGGAAATGACAGCCTCTTCAACACTGGTGTTGGCAAAACTGGACAGTTATATGCAAGAGAATGAAACTGGATTATTGTTTAACCCCATACACAAAAGTAAACTCAAAATGGATCAAAGACCTGAATATAAGTCATGAAACTATAAAACTCTTAGAGAAAACATAGGCAGAAATCTCTTGTACATAAACATGAGTGACTTCTTCATGAACATATCTCCCCGGGCAAGGGAAACAAAAGCAAAAATGAACAAGTGGGACTATATCAAGCTGAAAGGCTTCTGTACAGCAAAGGACACCATCAGTAGAACAAAAAGACATCCTACAGTATGGGAGAATATATTCATAAATGACATATCTGATAAGGGGTTGACATCCAAAATATATAAAGAACTCATGCACCTCAACAAACAAAAAGCAAATAATCCAATTAAAAAATGGACAGAGGATATGAATAGACACTTCTCCAAAGAAGAAATTCAGATGGCCAACAGGCACATGAAAAGATGCTCCTCATCGCTAATCATCAGAGAAATGGAAATGAAAACCACAATGAGATATCACCTCAGACCAGTAAGGATGGCCAACATCCAAAACACAAACAATAACAAGTGTTGGCGAGGATGTGGAGAAAGGGGAACCCTCCTACACTGCTGGTGGCAATGTAAATTAGTTCAACCATTGTGGAAAGCAGTATGGAGGTTCCTCAAACTCAAAATAGAAATACCATTGCACCCAGGAATCCTACTCCTAGGAATTTACCCTAAGAATGGAGCCGCCCAATTTGAAAAACACATATGCACCCCTATGTTTATCGCAGCAGTATTTACAATAGCCATGAAATGGAAGCAACCTAAGTGTCCATCAGTAGATGAATGGATAAAGAAGATGTAGTACATATACACAATGGAATATTATTCAGCCATAAGAAGAAAACAGATCCTACCATTTGCAACAACATGGATGGAGCTAGAGGGTATTATGCTCAGTGAAATAAGCCAGGCGGAAAAAGACAAGTATCAAATGATTTCACTCATATGTGGAGTATAAGAACAAAGAAAAAAACTGAAGGAACCAAACAACTGCAGACTCACAGAACCCAAGAATGGGCTAACAGTTACCAAAGGAAAAGGGACTGGGGAGGATGGTTGGGAAGGGAAGGACAAGGGGGAAAAGGGGGCATTACGATTAGCAGACATAATGTAGAGGGGGGCATGGGGAGGGCTGTAGAACACAGAAAAGACAAGTAGTGATTCTATAGCATCTCACTATGCTGATGGACAGTGACTGTAATGAGGTAGGTGGGGGGGTGTACTTGATGAAGTGAAAAGTTTAGTAACGATAATGTTGCACATGTAACTGTAGATTAATGATAACAAAATAAAAAATAATTAGAGCTGTTTACAACTACTTCTCTAAAATGTTCGCTGTAATGATTCTAAGTTGTCTTCACTTGAATATTCATCTGTTTTTATAAAAGGCAGCTTATTCATAGGGCATCAAGTACAGTGGACCTACGGAACTTTTAATAACCCTTCTCCCTTCATGACCCTTCAGACACTGATTTATTCAGAACTGACATGTAGAGAAATACTGTTAAATCTCTGAAATGATAATAGAATAGCTTAATATATGTGAGAAGTGACAAATCATTATTATAATTTTGATAGATTTTATCCACTATACATGGCTATATCCATAAGTAACTTTAGTAGAATTCACTTGAGGAAACAATGTGGCAAGTTACATTTACAGGCACTACTAATTTAGTAGATAAAATGAGATAATCCCATTTAAAACTTTAAAATACTCATTTGAATAATTAAAGCACAACTCCAGGAAAAGCTGTTTTGTCTATTCTCTCACTCATAAGTAAAAAATCTATACAAAATGTCTTGTTTGGGTAAGATTATATTAGTTTATTTTCCAAGTAAATATAACATTTTTCTTATTAAAAATGTTTTCGTTATAAAAATACATTCAAAATGGTGAAAGAAGACAAAAAGAATAAAAATCACCAATAATCTCACTTCTCAGAGGTCACATTTAACACTTTTTTCAATAGTCATCCAGTCTAATTCTAACATTCCTATCTTTTCAGAAATCTCCTTCCTATGTAGATTCTTCAAAGGCCGTGCATCTTATTACCTCTTGTTCTGTTGTCTTGTAAAGGAAGCATATTTTCACCATATCAAATACAAAGTTGGGTCAGGTACCAGATCGTTGCCTCTGTTCATTATTATCCAGATGCACTCAAACTTATTCAGGTGATAGGCAACTGGACATTATGATGTTCCTTGTAGAGCACAATGAAGTACTTAGTTAAATTTGGGAACTGGGAACAATTTTATTAACTGGAAAAAAAAGTTGTTTTAAATAGCTTAGAAATGTGAAATTGAATTTTCATACTGAAAAAGAAATTGCACCTCAAACACAGGCACACATGTCCACTATAAGAACAAGTTGTCATACAGAGTTAGGTGCCTCACATTGTCTTTTTTTTTTTATTAAGGTGTTATTGATATACACTCTTATGAAGGTTTCACATGAAAACACAATGTGGTTACTACATTTACCCATATTTTCAAGTTCCCACTCATACCCCAATTCAGTCATTGTCCATCAGTGTCGTAAGATGACACAGATTCACTGTTTGCCTTCTCTGTGCTACAGTTTTCCCCGTGATCCCCCACACCATGTGTACTAAACATAATACCCCACAATCCCCTTCTCCCACCCTCCCACACCCCTCCCCTTTGGTAACCACTAGTTCCTTCATGGAGTCTCTGAGTCTGCTACTATTTTGTTCCTTCAGTTTTGCTTCATTGTTATACTCCACAAATGAGGGAAATCATTTGGCACTTGTCCTTCTCTGCCTGGCTTATTTCACTGAGCATAATATCCCCCAGCTCCACCCATGTTCTTGCAAATGGTAGGATTTGTTTCTTTCTTATGGCTGAGTAGTATTCCATTGTGTATATGTGCCACATCTTCTTTATCCATTCATCTACTGATGGACACTTAGGTTGCTTCCATATCTTGGCTATTGTAAAAAGTGCTGCAATAAACATAGGAGTACATAGGGTCTTTTTGAATCTGAGAAGTTCTATTCTTTGGGTAAATTCCAAGGAGTGGGATTCCCAGGTCAAATGGTATTTGTATTTTTAGTTTTTTGAGGAACCTCCATATTGCTTTCCACAATGGTTGAACTAGCTTACATTCCTACGAGCAGTGTAGGGATTTCCCCCATCTCCGCATCCTCACCAGCATTTGTTGTTCTTAGTCTTTTAGATGCTGGCCATCCTAACTGGTGTGAAGTGATATCTCATTGTGGTTTTAATTTGCATTTTCCTGATGATTAGTGATGTGGAGCATCTTTTCATGTGTCTGTTGGCCATCTGAATTTCTTCTTTGGAGAACTGTCTCTTCATATCCTCTGCCCATTTTTTAATCGGGTTATTTGCTTTTTGGGTGTAGAGGCGTGTAAGTTCTTTATGTATTTTGCATGTTAACCCCTTGTCGGATATGTCATTTACAAATATATTCTCCCATACTATAGGATGCCTTTTTGTTCTGTTGATGGTGTCCTTTGCCACACAGAAACTTTTTAGTTTGATGTAGTCTCATGAGTTCATTTTTGCTTTTGTTTCCCTTGCTCGAGGAGATGCGTTCAGGAAGAAGTCACTCATGCTTATATTCAGGAGATTTTTGCCTATGTTGTCTTCTAAGAGTTTTATGGTTTCATGACTTACATTCAGGTCCTTGATCCATTTCGAGTTTACTTTTGTGTATGGGGTTAAACAATAATCCAGTTTCATTCTCTTGCATGTAACTGTCCAGTTTTGCCAATACCAGCTGTTAAAGAGTCTGTCATTTCCCCCATTGTATGTCCATGGCTCCTTTATCATATTCACATTGTCTTTTAACGAGTATTTGCTTGCTCCTCATCCAGAAATGCTCTCTAGCAGGAATAGATGGAAACCAGTTGCAGTGACTTCTTCCCATTTCTGAAAACTAGAATGACATTTGCCCATCTTACTGTTAACATAGTTCCTCAAAGACCACTGACAGCAGTGTAGGACCATACTGTGCAAGTTCTCTCATGTCCCTGGAATATAATTGGCCTAAGGTGAGATTTTAGCTCATTGAGAGCGGCAAGGTGCTCTTTTAAAGTTCCCCCACCTATTTTGGGCTTCATTTCCCTTGTACGGTTATGCCTTTTCCAGTCTGATGAACATTCTCCTTGGCAGAGCAGAGGAGCAGAGCAGTTCTGCTCTCTGGGTCATCTCTGTCCCTAACCTTCCCCCTTCTGCCCCAGTCAGTGAACCTATATCTTTCTGGTTCTTCTTTCTCCAAATGGCAACGAAAATGCCCTGAATGTTGTTTTTAACATCACAAGTCTCACTTCCAGGCTTGGCTTTCCCTCACTCTTGATACAGTTCTGTATTGTGCTTTTTAGTATTCACCCCTAGTTGGGGCTCTCTTGTCCCCTCCTGGCCTGAGCCAGGAGCTCTGACCTCTCACTGTTATTTCTCAATAAAAGCCTCTACCCTGGCTCTCCTAAAAAAAAAAAAAATTCACCCCTAGTTCTCCATGTTCATACACTTTCAGAATCAGCTCATTTGAGGATTCCGTGTAGTGTCATGCATCTTATTAAACATCCCCCCCACCCTTAAAAAAAATACTCATTGGTATCTTTTACTATTATGTTGCCAAAATCTTATTCTTGAAAGCCTCACAGGCCTCTTGAGCCGCTTTTTAAAAATTTCCAGTCATGGGATCACTACGTTTTTTCTCTTCTTAATCTAATAAATGCACCATACCACACATACACACATTCCTGAAAGACGGACACCACTTTACTTGTCTTATAGATTGTCCAAATCGATCATTGTATATGGAGATAAAAGAGTAAATAGTATAATATCTTGGATGGGTCACTAAGTCTGTCCCTGTATAACATGATTAGTCTTCTGAACCCTTTTAAATTCTGTCTGCAGATGACTGAGGTTTGGCCATCAGCCTGCCTTAGTTCTTCCCTTGCACAGGAAACGTCTGTATGTACCGTGTGAAGTAGGAGAGAAAGAATTTAAGTGACTTGGATACCTTCATTATTAACACGGCTAAAGTAGTGTTGAAGTGAGGGGAGATGAAAGTGATACTCATATTTCTTAATAGAAGTAAAATTCATATAAGATGAAACTGATTTATCAGGGAAAAGTTTATTCTTATATAAAATTTGAACCTGTTGAACTTAGTTCCATCCTTTCAGTCTGTCAAGGTATTTTGTGTAATATTCAGATTCTGCCATATAGTTTATTTTCCATGCTTTCTTGCTCTGTATGTCTGTAGCAAGTATGTGAGGAAGTGTGGAAGGATGTCTCTAGGACTGGGAAACATGTAGATGAGAACTGTGTTCAATTCAAGTTTGTCAAGTGATTTTACTCATAAAATCAACCTTAATAAAAAATTCCCATCACTTCACACTGCCTTCCAGTCAATTCCTACCCCCTTTAGGCACCTGTTGTTCCAGCTTCTGTCACCATACATTTACTTTTGTCTGTTCTTGAATTCCTATAGATGGAATCATGCAGTATGCACTATTTTGATCGACATATTATTTTGAGATTCAATCATGTTGTAAGTGTATCAATATTTCCTTTTTATTGCTGGTTGGTATTCCATTGTATTAATATACAATTATTTGTCTATTCTCCTGTTGATGGACATTCAGGCTGCTTTTAGTTTGGGGATATTATGAATTAAGATGCTCTGAGCGTTGGTGCACAAGTCTTTTTGTGAGCATATGTTTTCATTTCTTTTGGGTAAGTACCTAGGAAGGGAATGGCTGGATCAAATGTTTAACTTTCCAAGATACTGAAAAAATGGTTTTTTTAAGTGGTTTTGCTATTTTAAACTCCTGCCAGTGATAGTGGAGAAGCCATGCTTTACATCCTCACCAACATTTGATTTTAAGTTTGTGCCCTTTTATGGGATATGAAGTGGTATCTTGTGGTTTGCATTTCTATTGCTCTGATGCCTAACAGTATTGAATATCTTTTTATGTGTTAATTGGCCATTCATGCACAGAGATTGTGTCTGTGCAAGATGGTGCCCTTCTTATTGGATGAAAGTAATATTATTTTAAGGTCATTAGTATAACCTGGAAATTGGGAATGAAAGGCATTTTCCTACTCTGCTTCTTCTTCTTCTCTCTCTCTTTTTTTTTTTACCTTCTCTGAAGATTCTGTTGCAAAGCATTGTCGCTGCTTGGGCAGCAGCTCATTGGCTTTGTAAAAGCTCCCCGGCTGTCCCTGTCAATAATATGAACTGCTGAACATTTTAGTTTTCTTTGACCAGCTGTTGAAGATAATCTTTCAGAGCCATCAGCACAAATTTGTTTGTTAAATACCTATTAGGTATTTAAAAATACAAAGTATAATTTAGTCATGATTGTTTACCCCATGCACCATGCCCATTCATTTAGTCAACAAACTTTTACTGATTAACATGGCGGAAAACTCAAAGGTCAAGACAAGGGCATTAAAGAAAATCATGAACTTCCAATCAAAGTAAGGTTGCTTAATTTTATATAGACTTTGAAAACATCATAAAGTAGACACAATTGATAAGCAGTAGTATTTTATGGGATAGGCAACTTGTTGAAATTTTAGTCAGAGAGAGTATCTGTGGATGCATCTTCATTAATCCACATAACAACTGTGTTATGAGCACTAACACATAGAAGGCACTTTGCTAGACACTAGAGCAGAGAAACAGTAATGATCCCTGCCTTCATGGGTCTCCTAGCCAAGCCTAGTGGATTGGAATGAAAGGATTGCATAGTAGAAATGAGGGCATTCATGATGGAAGAGAGAAATGGGTAAAGGTCTGAGGAAAAGCCAAGGTATCACTCTGAGTTGTCCAGTTGTGCTGAAACATGGATGAAGAATTTGGGAGTTACTTTGAGAAGCCTAGTAAGGTTTCTCACAGGAATGCTATGAGGTTCTGAATGTTATCTAAGCCATTTGAGCTTCATTAGACAGGGGCTGAGGCTTCAGTATGAATGTTTGAGCAGTAAATCCACCACCAGTACTGTCCATCAGAAGGGTTAATATGGAAAGAATATGTTTGGAGTGAGAAGGGCTGAGGGAAAACTGTTAGGAGGATGTAATACTAAATCGGTGAAGTGTGGTGAACAACCAGACTTGGAGGAAGGCTGTGATGATGGAATTAATAGGCCAAAAGATATAACAGGATCAGTAGGACTTGGAATGAGAAAAAGAAAGGGGGAAAACACAGATGAACTGGTGGTATACAGCCTAGTAAGTGGGAGAATACAGATGTCACTCAAATAAATGGTGAAGTCAACAAGAGAAACCAGTTTCAGAATGAGGTTAATGTTGGCTTGAAAATGTTTTCTCTGAAGTTTAATTCACATGGAAATATGCTAAAGTGCTAGGCAGTAGTTAACAAGGAAGCTTCCCTGGAGATTAAAAAAAAAGTAGAAGCATTAACATTTCATAATTGAAATTTTTGCCCTACACAAGTGAGATCTGTAAGGAAGTCAAAGCCACTATAGTTGGTGTTCACCTCCTGTTACAACTGTCTCTGATCTTTTAGGGATTAACATGGATAATTCTGAAAGTTTTAATGGAAGACTTGCTTAAGTCCTCTTGCTCTTTTATTCTTACGTTCGTCCAGTTTATGTATAGTTCAGTAAAAAACAAGTTGTTGACATTGTACAAATATGCTAATAATGGAGAAAATACATTCTTGTGCCTGATGTGTCCGATTTCTAGAGGATATGTTCAGTCAGCAAGAGATACACGATTGTTTTTATCATCTCCTCTTCTCAAGTAATTCCATCAAGGAGAGGAGCATTACCTTACAACAGATAATGAGTTGGAAAATAAGAAAGCTAACCTCAAAAATTAAGGCTCTTAAAAAAAGAGTAGCTTGTGTTTAAAGCCTGTGTAACTTGGCAAGAGGGACATATAAGGCTTAGTGATGCCCGACATGTGCTTAGAGGTAGATTGTTAGTTGATATCTTGGGGTTTCTGTAATCTAAGCTAAATGCTTAAAATCAATTAATTGATGTTAGACACAAAAATCTGTTTTTATCCTTCTTTATCTTATTACTGGGCCTTTCCATTCTCAAGAGCCTAAGGAACTAAACCTTACCTTGATAACTTGTTATTTGTGGTAACAGATGAGACTTTGGTAAAACACAGTTCTTTTTTAACATCTCTTTTCCATATTAGGGTGTTGTATTTATTTCAGAATTTTACTTTTGAACCTTTCTCAAATGGGAAACCAAGAGTACTGTAATATCAATAATAACTGCACTAATGGGGGATGAGGGTTTAATAATATGAGTAACTGTTGAACCACTGTGTTATATATTTGAAACCAATATAAGATTGTATATCAACTATACTTCAATAAAAAAGAGTACTGTAATATCTTGGCTTATCTTATGCTCCATTTATCAGTGAGTATTCTTGAGTAACCGTTAAGGAAAGCAGTGCCCAGCCCTGTGCCTGGTAATATAAGGAATAGGAAAAAACTGTCCTCAGACATTTATAATCTTAATTGCCACAATTTCTGTGTTTTATTTCCTGCCCATTTCTCCAAGCCCAGATACATAAATGTATACACACACAGTCATACACACAATCACATAATCAATGTATTTTGCTTGCATAGCACCCATACAGTGGCATTATAATACAGCATTATATATAGTTATTTGTTTGCTATGCTCTCTTCCATTAACTTGAGTATTGACAAGAAAATACAAGCTTATTTGTCATTATAAAGGTGTAAGATACAGAGTAGTTACCTAAGTTGGAGTGAATCACATTGAAGAGAATAAGTGATCTTCACTGGATAATTTACCTACATTAAAACAGTCATTCAGAGATTATACCATAGCTTGAGCACATAAAATTATTTTAAGTACAGAAAAGGAATTTAAGGAACAAGTTTAATTCCTGATCTCTTAAATAGCAGCATGAGTATATTTTTAAATCATTTTTGTCCACTGATTTCTAGCAGTGCTTGCATAAAAGTTAGGGTGGGTAGATACAAGCAACTGCATGAGAGCAATTGTCTTTTTATTTTATTTTTTTCAAATATGATAAGGAATCCAGCTGCCTCCCACCTTTTTATGTTACATCAAACATGAGATTGATTCGTCTCTGCCAGCAAATGCAAATGAACTGTAGCAGTTTAGAGATGTAGCAAGGGTCAGTAATGACAACAGTACTCCTCTCACTTTGCTATGTAGCAATTGTCATGCAAATATTCAGGCAGTTCCAAAATACATGCGTGTAATTATGAATGCTGCCTTTGAAGTTACCCATTGAACTTTTCAATGAAAATGGAGAATCTAGCCACATTCAGAGCCAAACCCACATAACAAATCTTACACTTAGCTTTGCCAATAATTATCTCACTTATATTTTCTATCCTAATTCTTTCTCTGAGATTCAGTCCAGTGTCTCCAACTGCCCAGATGATATCCTTTCCTTCACTCACATCTCCAGTGAATGGTTAAATCCTGTTTACTCACTTCCCCAATGTCTCTTCATTCCAACCACTTCTCTCGGTTTGTACCATTGCCTCCCCAATACATTACCATCTCCCCTCACTTTAACTACAGTGGTACTGCTTTCTTGGTTTCCTTACTTCTACTCTTTAGCTTCTCCAGTCCATTCTTTCTACTACAGCCAATTATGACCAGTACCTAGTATAATGCCTGGCCCATAGGAGGCACTCAATAAATAGCTATTTAGTCAATGAATGACTCGCTGAGTGAAAATATTTGATAAGCCTGGCAGGTACCAGTAAGGAACTACAACTTTTCAGAGCCAGTGAGATTTGACCTTTTAGTCAAACTTTGCAATCCTTAATCAATTCCATTTACAAATCATCTTGCTTTTAAAAAGCAACATTGTTGCTTTTTCCATACACTCACTGCACCTTTTCTATCTACCAAATGGCTTTTGAATAAATATTTGGAGACTCCAAATTGATAACTCCTCTAGAAAGAAGAATAAGGAATTTTAAAATGATATATGACTCATTTTGAATATTCTGTCTTAAGAAGCAGTGTTTTTTTGGCTATGTGAATATGTTCCTTGGTGGAATATCTCCCATGTTTTCAAAACCATCCTAGTAATTATGCAGAAATAATTTTATGCCTGAAGTCATGTATTCTATTACCAGGGTTACTTAAGAGAGCAAACCTGATTATAGGCAAGAGCCTCCTTTTGATCCAAGAAAGGTCAGTTTGTTTTCTTAACAAATCTATGTAAATAAGAGAAAAACAGCTCTTAAATGTTCCTAGGTAGTTTGCCTGAAGTTCTAATGAATGATTTAGAAGCCAAGAATAATTGAATAAATCTCTGAACCTAGAGACGCCTGGCATTGATTTTTTTAACAAAGTAAAAGCTATTAACTTTGCAAAGTTGTGTACTTGATAACAGTTTTCTTTAAAGCAAGGGCCACTGATTCATATGCCTTCAGAGGTAGAATGCATGCATGGCCCACCTAAAGGTATTCAAATTATTAAAGCTAATGCCAAAACATGTCTGAGGACAGATTTACTTTGTAGCCTTCAGTTTCAGATCCCCAAAGGCAGATATTTAACATACATACTTTTTCTTTTTTGCCTTTGGAATCTCTGCTTGAAATTGAGAAATACATGTTTTGTGTTTTTTGTTGTTGTTTTATTTTTTTCCCAGGGCATTATTTCTTGGGAAAGAAAGAAAAAAAAAGCCTGAGATAACCTTGCAAAGCATATAATACTTAAAGCATGTTATGATGAATTCATTTGGTATCCATATTAATAGTAGTGATCATAATGTATATATCACTGATGTGAATGAGATAAACATATCCAAAGAAAATTTCACTGTAATTTGATATTAGATAAATGTCCCATTAAAATAAATTACTACTGTACATAATTTTCCTTTAGTTCATTGGCAGGATGTTTGCCTTGGAAAAGGAACGAACTAAGTCTAGTTTAGAAGGAATTCTTATTATTCTTTTACAGCAAACATTATCAGAAGCAGATGGGGAATTGTACCAATGAGCATATCTACTATTACACCACACAGGAAAAGGAGAGTATTAGATGAAATCTAATAAGATCCCCCCACCTCCAATCCACATAACAAAACTAACAAAAACATGCATGTGGTTTCAGCTTCATTATTAGTGGGACACAATAAATGTTTGCTGAAATGTAAATAAATGTTCAAATACAATACAAATGTTTACTGAATACAAATACAATAAAATGTTTACTGAAATGCAAATAAAAATGAGATAAGGAGAAAGAATAAGCTAAAAAGGTGCATTTTATTTTTGATCAATTGTTTGTGAAGGCTTCTCTTCTTTGATTTGATTTAGTTGGCAAATTACTAATAAAAGATCTGTATGTCCTTAGATGAAAGTTGAATCTGAGATACAGTTCAAATTTGGAGATGTATTTTATGGTCAAAAATAAGAAAAAACTTCTTTCAGTATTACTTAATACTCATTTGTAAGGTCTAATACAGACATGAATGCTACCCATGCATGACACTAAGTAGAAATATTTTATAAATACCTATACAGAAGAGGAGTGCTTAACTCTACCTGAGCTCTTAAAGGGCCCAGCAGAAGAGAGAACATGTGAGCTAAACATTACAGGTGAGTAATGAGTTTGACCTGCAAAATTTATTGGGACACCCAAGGAAGTAGAAGGCCAGTTGTACTGGAAGTTGAAGTTAAGGTTGGAAGCAGGCAGCAGCAAGGGAGCTGGCTGCAAAGGCAGAGTGGAGAAGAGGGTGTGCGGCCCTTTAGGCCTTCCTTGGTAGGCTGATTGGATTGTCATCTTGTAGCTCATCATCAGCATCATTCTTGCTGTCCTCATTCTGGATTCTCTACCTTGGCCTTGATTTTTGTCTCCTACAACTTTCATTCTTTACTCAAAAATTGCCATTTCTTTAAGCCATTTTTTTCACTTTTTCCTCCCCAGTGCTTCCTGTTTTTTCCACTCTTGCATCTCTCCCCCTCTTTTTAATTCCTGGATTTCCTGGATTTCAGCCAGCTTTCTGTCCTTGTCCCTATACGCATGTGATGCTCTCACCGAGTCATCAGGTCTGCCAACAGTCCATGAGTGGGCTAGATTGAATATGTCCTGTTGCTGCCTGCTGTTTGTGTCCATTTGTGTCACTTCCTTATAGAAATTCATCATTTGATAAAAGTTGAAAGGTACTTTGGGAGACATACTAAAACCTCCAGTGACAGTGGGGACTCTATTGTTGAAGAATTAAAATGAGAGGCAAACTTGCTTAATTTCTCTTTGACAAAGGAACCAGAAGCTATCTTTCAGACTCTTACTTGAATTCTAGGGACGGACAAAGAAAAACAATGGGCTGATCTTAAGCAGGACAGAAAGAGTAAAGTGGCAGATAAAAGATCAGGCGACGTATTTTAATGAAATGGCACCATAGGATTCTATTTGGCATTTTCACAAGTGTCCATAGGATTCATAGTACATATTTTCACCTGACCAGTGAGTAAACTGAGTCAGTGATTCATCTGTCTCAAAATAAATCATTAACATAACTATAAAAAGTAAATCTACAGGATTGAATACTTGACACACCTCCTTGTTCAGTGAAGGTTTTTCTCCGTTCTGTTTCCCTCAGTCTTTATCTTTTCTCCCAGTCACTTTTTATCTCTTCTCTTTTCCTATCCTTCCCCATATTTGATATTTTGCCAATTTTTTATCTCCTATGTAGCTCATCTAATTTGTCATTGTAAACAATTTCCTGTAACTGCTTCTCAGCTTATTCTTTTTCTCCATTTATCACTTTTTATTGTCCATTTATTGTGTCCGTACAGTTTTAGAAAGTTTTGCAAATGTATTTTCTTAATTTATGCAATGCTTTCATATAAAATGCACTGGGTTCTTTTTCTCATATTCTTCCCTCTGTAAAACGTAGCAGTTCCTTCCCTGCCTATAATTCCTCTTCTTCTCCCTCAATTTGACAAGACTTGAAGGACTTAGATATATATGTGTCATTTTCTATAACTTAGGAACTTTTTCCAATTTAAAAAGCATACAAGAAGTTAATAATGCAGTTACTCTAAAGCATGCCCCTGCCTCCACCTGTCTCTTGCCTACCTTTTCTTTAATAGTGTATCTATTTTGTGCACCTTTGTTCTCTTACCCCCAGAGATTTTGATTCAGTCAGCTTACAGTGGAATTCCAAACTTTTATAATTTGTGCAAGTTCCCTTGAGGAGTCTGATATGCATTCCTTATTAAGAATGATGCTTTACTGTTGGAATCAAAGCACAATAAACTTTCTATGTTGAATAATCCAATAGATTCAATTAATGATTTTCTGTCTGTTCAAAACTAAGGCTAGATGTT
The DNA here is from genome assembly GCA_032199065.1 of Smutsia gigantea. NCBI lineage: Eukaryota > Metazoa > Chordata > Mammalia > Pholidota > Manidae > Smutsia > Smutsia gigantea. The sequence continues at coordinate 359,237 of JAVSCE010020561.1, forward strand.
AAATGCCAGAAGGATGCCTATGACAACAGAACATTAATATGATATCAAAGCTTGGAAATTTTGCTGATAGTGAATGATTTTGTTTTAAAATATTTAGAAGCTGTAGAACTAAATTAGTTTGGTTTTCATTGAGTGAATAAAGTTGAGGTTTCACATTTAGTTTTTAAGGAAAATTCTTTTTCAGGCTCAGAGACTATAACAAACGCCATGTATGAATTTTTACTTCTGGTTTTCATTAATTATTTTGCAGCCTTATGCTTTATTGCTGAAAACTCTCCTCAAGTAGATCATACACTGTAAATACTTCTCCTGATTACAAAATCTTCTCACATAAACTCAATAGACTATTTAATGAGCTCTTCCTTCACAAAATTAAAAAATCTGAAGGCCCTGATTTGGGACTCTATATAAGTGAGATTTAGATCTAACAATTTTAAGTGATTGCTTCATTCACAGCTGTTCAATCCTCTTTTATCTGGGAAAGAGAAATAATGAAATCCTTGTTGATTCTACAATTGGGTTGTAAAAGTCACTGTAGCCATCAGCCCTGAAAGAGAAAGGCCAACATCAAAAATACAAAACAAAGAAGCTGAGATAAAAATTCTCAAGCACTTTTATAGATTATATACCAGCAGCAAGAATTCTTTGATTACTTAACAAAGATTCAGAAGACATTTACTGTATCATCTTCCTATGCAATGTGTTGTTCCTGGGCCAGCAGTATCGACATCCCCTTAAAGCTTGTTAGAAGGAGAGTAGAGAATTTCAGCCCCTCCACAGACATACTGAAGCAGAATTGGCAGTTTAATAAGATCTCTAAGAGATTCTTGTGCATGTTTAAATTTGAGATGCATTTCTATAGCACACATCTAATAGGGTCTCCAGGCATGTATAAAACTATTTCAGATAGTCGGTATTGGAGACCACTGGAGGTACCAATTGGAGTCATAATCTTTCTCCTCTGTTTCCTTAACTTCTGGGTTTTAGGCAATGATTTCCCCATTTCAGTAGTCATTCATGATTGCATAGTCCAGTGAGTTCACAAACCCTGTTGAGTCTTCCTTAACAGCTCATGTTACCTGTAGCCTTTCCTTTCTGATGGATTGTCAAAACTCTAGTTTTAGCCCTAATAGCTGTCTCCCAGCCTCCTGTCCTAGCTGTTTTACCTGTGTCCCTGACTTAACATTCGCCTAATCTCCACCTCAGAATTATCCAAAAACACAGTTCTAGCTCTGGCACTCCTGCACTTAAAACTTAAGGTATTTTCTGTTGCCTACCAATGAACTCCAAACTCCTTAATTTAATAAAAAACAAAGTGTTCTCTATCCAGGCCCAATATACACCCAGGGCTTCCCCTCTGCCTAAACTCCCACTCTCCTGAAATAACATAGAGCCCAAATGTCTACTCCTGATCAGAGCATGGAAATTGCATATACAGGCCTTGCCTTCTGCTATCCTCTCCCCCTGCCCAACTTTCCAAGTGTCTAAGGCCTACCCACTCTTAAATTTCAAATTCCCTCAGGGGTCTCTCCTGTCCATCCTTCCACCTAGATAATCCCTCCTCTGATTGATCACTTACTGAGCACCTTGCCTTCCCTATCCTACTGTTAGAGTGTAACAGATTATCCCTTGCAACTGTGTCTCTTCTCCTCAACTAGATTATATGCTGCCTAAAATCTAGAAAATTGTTCTTATTTATTTGAATCTCTAGGAGGCCCAGTGGTTTTAATACTAATGATACATGGCAATGGTTAGATTGAGCTCCCCCATCCCCCCTTCCCCCTCGCCAACTTCCTTTATCACAGATTCATGCATTCATTCAACAGATACTTATTAAAACCGCCCATGCACCAGATATTGTATGAAGCATTAGGGACACAATTACAAACAGGACTCAGTCTCTGACCTTAATGAATTTATGATGTAATAGGCATATAGACACAGTTTGTTATGAATGGGTGTAACTGTTACTAGGCAATGACTGTCACATGCAACAGTGAACTGAACAGGTGGTAAAGAGTAACATGTAAGTAATGGAGCAAAGTCAGCTAGCTGCAGTGACATCACATGTTTGCTAGAGCATATCTCATGTACTTATTTAAGAGAGTATGGTCAGAAATACTTATGAATAGTTCAGTGTGCAAACTTTTTATGTTCATTGCAAGCTACTGTGTCCCTGGAATAATGGTCTTGTTATTTTTGCTGATTTATTGAGTCTTTTAACTGCTAAAGTTATGCTACTAAAAAATCTGGCATTCAAAATCATATCACATGAAAGGAGTAAAAAGCAAAAAAAAAAAAAACCCTCAAGAATTGTATGGAATGAGAGTTGAAGGGAGATTTGACCCAGTCTCAAGACATTCATTCATTCATTTATTTGGCAAGCATGTAAAGGGGTTTCCTGTGTACTTAGTATTGGGTCAAGTTATGGGGGTCATAAGAAAATTAGCTAATCAGAATCACATCTATCAGGAAAGTGTTTTGCATGTTGACTTTATCCCATCAGTACATAAGGATTTGTGAGCCCTTTAAATTTAAATATGGTAAGTATCTCAAGTCCTCATATTATCTCATTTTCTAAACTTCAGATTTAGTAATAGGTTCTTTTAATTGCCTTAAACATTCTAGATTATCTTTCTTTTAAAGAAAAGGCTAGAATGCCATTTTTGATTTAGTGGTAAAAAGCATTTTTGTTTCTCTGCATATTTTGTTGTAATAGTCTCTTTTAATGGAACTATTTTTCTGACACTTTATTGTTAAAATTTCATTCAGGATAAAAAGTAGAAGATATTTAAGCTTGACACCATCAATGACTCATGAGAATGCTCTGGTAGGCATAGATTAGTTTTAAATTTATCACTGTACCTTTGAGATTTTTTGATGGCCTACCCCTGAAAGCAATTAATTCTCTTTTATATGGTTTTATAATGCAAATACATTGATGGGAACAGAATTTAAAATAAATTTCTTTCTAATATCATAATGAATTTTTGTTTAAATATCTCAAGAGGTTTTTTTTTAAATACTGTGACTGAAGTATGCTTGTTCTTTTTCACCTCTCGTATCGACAGTCATTAAGAATCCAAATACTTTTCCACGTTTAAATTTTACAACACTTCATAGACTATTAAACATTAAACATCCTTGTGGGGACAAGAAATCGAATTTGCTCTTGAGAAGGTTTCCAACTAATTGATTTGTAGGACATTATAACATCCTCTAGCTGACGAGCTTTACAAATATAAAAACTGGAGCTGAAACTGAGAAGATGCTTTTTTACTGACACATAAAAAGTGTCTTGTATCCTTTGGACCTAGGCATGTCAGTTTCGTAGAGAAACTTTCATATGGAGCTTTTTTATTTTTTTGTCTCCCAGTGGAACCGCATGTGGTAGCACATTGTTTTATCTTTTGTCCAATGAAAGGACATGGGGCTTCATGTTTGTTTTGCCTTTTTGGCATCTTACAGGAACTCCAGGATGGCATTGGGCAGCGGCAAACTGTTGTCAGGGTATTGAACGCAACTGGGGAAGAAATAATACAACAGTCTTCAAAAACAGACGCCAGTCTTCTACAAGAAAAATTGGGAAGCCTGAATCTGCGGTGGCAGGAGGTCTGCAAACAGCTGGCAGAAAGAAAAAAGAGGTAAGTGACAGATAAAAATAGGAATTCTAAAATTTTAGCCGAGCTATTTAAGCTGTCCTTAAAAGAGACACTTTGTGACAGATTGTAAGCAGGCAGGAAGGCACCAACATTCAGGGGCCCATCAACAGTTAATCGATAGCAGTGCTGCCTCTTTTTCTTTCTTTTTCTCATATGCTAAACTGTGTAGCTGTTGGTACTTAAATAGGCAGTGATTTTCTACTATTTTGAACTTCGAAGTGTGTTTTAAAAATCACACATGACTGTTTAAGTATGAGTGCCTTCAGTATATTCCAACTTTAACAAGCTGTCTCCATTACTTTTTGAAGAGGATGAGAGAAGGAAATTATAAATGACTATTTTGTAGGAAAGACTTGTTTGGCTAGATGTTTTAACAGTAATAAAGGTCACTATGATGCTGAAACACACAGGAGTACTATTTACCTTTTAGTACCGCTACCTTTGTTACTGCCCTCTTGAAGAGGGGCTTGGGTCTGAAGGGAGAAAACAAAGCCTCAGAAAGATAGTTACTGAATTCAGTCTTCGTTTAACTTTTCCTTGGAATGTATTGAAAACACAGAATACCAAATATATGCTGCTGTGCTTGGAAGGCATAGATATTTTTATAAATGGGATTTTGGTATTGATGCTAATGTTTCCTGTTTCATAAGGGAGGACCTGGCCTCTATTTACCGAATGAGACTATTGTTAGGAGCAATGAACACGCAGTTTTATTGCCAAACTTTTGCCTCCTAACCATCATCTACATAATAGGTGGATTTTAATATTCAGAAAGCTAGAGCAACTCATTGATGAACGTCTTTGATGAGGATGTATTAGAACGGTTTTGGAATTACGTCCATTGTCTTTGCCTACCTCCTCTTGCCGCCTTTGCTCACATTGCATTATTCATAAAATAAATACCATTGATATTCCTGTACAAAATGGATGCATTAGGTGACCTATACACACATACTCACACACGCACAGATCTTGATAAAGTTAAAAATAATAGCATTACTTAAAACCATTTTTATCTTAAATCTTGCTTTAGAAAATATTGTAGTTTGTATGTAGGTACCATAAAATAAAGACCCAAACTTTGTAGTTAAACTGCTTCCTTGGGAGAGTCATATACTTTTTTTTCTAAAATGAAATCCTTCTATGAAACACACTACTATCCCATTATTTAAATAACTGATATGTTTAGACTATGAGCAGGTTTAAACCTGTATAATCATTTCTGAACTCGACTCAATCTAGTAAAAAGAAAAAGATGTTAAAAAATTAGATTAAGGAGAATTGAATAGAGTGCTATAAAAATAAATACCTTGAATTCATAAAGTGGATTAAATTGATTGGAGGATTTTTTTTCTTTATATAAAGTATTGTTTCTCATTTTAAAATATCTTACTCATGTAATATTTGAATAGAGTATATTAGTATTTTCTCAAACTCTTTTTCAACTAAATTTTTGAAATCTTGTATCTGTTATTGACTTCTTTTTTTTATAATTTATTTTGGTATCATTAATCTACAATTACATGTGCAATATTATGGTTATTAAACTACCCCCTTCATCAGGTCCCCCCCACCAACCCCATTCTGTTATTGACTTCTGAATGCAAATTAGAACTTACAGATGAAGATGGGACAATATGCCTGTTTTACCAAGTAAGCTCTAAAATTTTAGATCCTTCTAAGTTTATAAGAAAGTGGTATATGCTGACTCTGTTTTGAAATATTACCAAAATTATAGGTTAATTACAGCTAGGGATTTGACTCTAATTGGTTAGAAATATCTCTCCCATTTTAAACACTTTGACCTACATTAAATATTGCACTTTTGTGCTTTAAAAAGTAAAGATCAGCTTCCTTGAGGTTTTTTTTTTAAACTCAGCTTTTAAAGTTGTCTACATCATGCTATATTTTAAAAATAAATGTTAGCATATTTAAATTTCCACTGAGATCAGTTTTGTGGCTTCGTTTCTCAGGATTTTTATAGCATTTGAATTATATGAAATGTAAAAAAGTAATAAAATATAAATGCCATTTCTACCAATATGCTCACAACTATGTCCAGGCATCTAGTGGTAAATAAAGTAAAAATAAATAAAATAATATGTAAATCGTGGGAGGACTGTGCCATGATCAATCAGTGGCATGCTCTTGATGCAACTGAAGCAGAAGTGAAAAGGAAACAGAAGTTGATTATTGCACAGGTGAAAAATAATGTGACCGTTCAATTGACAACAGTGTTCTTAGTCGGCAGTAGGCTTTAAATACAGATGTTGGAAATATTTAATGTTTCTTAGTCCAGGTACATATGTGAAAAAGTGTCTATTTTAAGCAAAGGAGTCTATAAAAACTATTCAGTCTTACAGTTGTATCATTTTAAACCCTTCTCTTTGAAAACACGAGATACCAGAATATGAAAAGAAAATTCTCAGAAAAGTTCAAATAGCAGTGGACATCCATTAAGCTTAGTCTATGTTAGAAGTAAATGAGGTATAAAATATAGTCAATTAGCTGTTCAATTTAAGATAGAAAATTCACTGTTGCCTCAATTATGTAGCAGGGCAACTGGATAACATCTATAGGTTTAACCATGGTAATAATGAGTTTAATGATAGTTTGGCCATCAAAATGGTCTTTGTATACAAAGGAGATGCAAATGAAAACCTTCTGGCCGTAAAAGGAAGTCACAGGTTAAAAGAAAGCAAGCCTGTGTATGAAGATTCTAAAGCCCAGGTTCATTCATAGAATAAACACAAGTATTTCTATATCACAAATTTGTTTTTCTAATAGCTTTATAACTATTTCAATACAGTTGGCCTCCTTAGGAGTCCTATGTATTATATGTTCTGAACTTAAAAACATTTTTCTGAAAAGGGGTCCCAGGCTTCGCCAGATTTCCAAAGGAGTCCATGGCATAAAAAATGACCTTAACTATTTCTAGCCAGCTGTTGTTTATCTGCTGAGACCTCATTCGCATGTACTATTGATTCAGTTCTTGCAGTAGCATAGTCACCATCCTTATGCACTCCTTTTTTTCTGGAGTATTCCAAGAGATGTGCCAGTCAGGGGATGTGGGTAGGCAGGCCTTTGAGCAGTGGATTGCTGACAACATAAGGAAGGATATTTTACTTACAATGATGTCAGTTGATAAAAAATTGAATGGAAGAGGGAAAGATGGTGATGGGAAGTAGAATGTCTAAATTGAAGAATCTCTGAATCATAGTCCATAGCAATAAAAGCATGCTCTCAAGAGATTCTCTCTCCTCTTTCCCTTAGACAAATGTGATATTGCTTTCCCCCATTTCACAGATAATACAATTATTGTACTAATGTGTATTGGGGAATAACAGTTTTAATCTAAATGTTACCTGACTGAAAATATACAGACTTTTTTTCTTTCCCCATCCCCATCTTTTTGTAATGAAAATTTTCAAGCATGCAAAAAAGCTGAAAAAGTAACATAATGAATACTACCCATTCTCATTTCTTCTCTCCTACTAAATTCCTAGGTTCAACAATTAACATTTTACCATATTTGGTTTTTTCTCCCTCTCCCTACCTCTCCTATATCTGCCTTTCTTTAATTTAGGGAATAATACACAAACACACACACATTTTGATGTTTTAACATTTGCAAGTACATTATAAACACCCTTATCCTTCACCCCTAAATACTTTAGCACATGTATCTATAGAATAACATCATGTCTTATATAATCATGCTGTTTATCATGCTCAAGAAAATTAAAAATAATACCATATCATTTAATATCGTATCCATATCCCCAGTGTTGCAAAAATATATTTTATATTTTTATGAAGTTTTTTGTACTAATATGCCATCATGTTTCACACATTGCATTTGTTTTTGTAGGAAAGAAAAAAACTCTTTCCTCCACACTCTTAGGTTTAGTGTCTGGAACCTGCAAATTAAACTTATGAAAGACATTAATCAGAGAAAAAACATACAAATTTTATTTGACATGAATATTTTTAGGTGGCACATGAGGCTTCATAGAAAAAAGTGAAAATCCCAAAGAAGTGGTAGGACTAGGAGCTTATATACCATTTTAAGAAAATGTGATAAATTATCATGAAAGGACATGAAAAAACAAAGGAAAAGGGGTTTAGGCTTTCTAGGCATGATAGATTTCAGGAAAGTAAATTTAGGGGAAACTAAAGGAAGATAAGGGATATTTCAGTAATATCTTCATGCAGATTGAAGTTGGTACCATCTCCCATGATAAAAGTCTCCTATTCTTAGTACAGAAAAGTGGAGAGGATGCTTTCACAAAAGGAAATTTATACCCTAACTTTAGGCAGAAACAGGGAAGGTAGACAGCTTTTCTTATGTCTGCTGTTTCTCATTTACCTTCAGCTTAAATCAACCTTTATGCCAAAGTGGCATATTTGGGGATGACATATTCTGATCCCCTTCAGTTATTATGTTCCTTTAGTCTCTTTTAGTCTGAAACAGCTCTCCCACCTTCATCTTCTTTTTACTGATACTGATATTTGAAAGAATTCTGTACAATATTCTCCAAAAATCCCCTCACCTTCTGGATTAGTCTGTTTGTTTTTCTTCATGGTGTTATTTAACTTGTTCTATATGCTCTGTATCCCAACTGCAAGTTGAACTAGATGTAACTTGATATTTTTGGCAAGAACACTTCATATAAGATGCTGTGTGCTTCTTATCCCATCAGGAGCTGCATGATATGAGGTACTCCCACTCTAAATGCTGCTAACTTTGATCACTTGGTAAGGTGGTGACCATCAGATCTTGAGTTGTAAAGTAACATGTTTTCTTTTATGATAGCAAGTCTTCTAATGCCTTAAATATCCATCAGTGATCCTTCCCTAACTCAGTTATTACATTGGTGTTGCAAAATGGTGATTTTCCCAATTTTCACATTATCCTACAAGCTGATTTCTTCTACTGGAAAAATGAAAAAGAAGAGAAAGAGATAAAAGCTTTCCTTAGTTCTCTTTTCTGTCAATATGGACTTATGGATTATTTTCTATTCAGTGTGTTACAATGAATTGTAGTTACTTTTCTTATTTACCAGATTCTTTTACCTTTACCAAATTTAACCAGTGAGAGCGTGTTCAAGCTTCTGGCTTAAATATCCCAGTCTCTTCTTGTACTTTCCCTGCCCCAGGATCAGAATCAACCTTTTCTCCAAGGGTCTCTGGTTTCTTTTAGTAGGGAATGGTATATAGAAACCAAGATCTAGGCAGTGACTCCTTCTCAAAGGAGCGCTGGCACCGTCCTGGCAACCAGTCCTAGAGGAAAACATATTTTCACGTTACTTTCGCAAGGACATCTCTTTCAGAATACATCAAAGTTCAAAGTAAGGCTGGGCATATTTAAAAGCCGTTACTGTGTAAGGCTTCATGTCAAATCAGTAACTTCTTATTCATTCCAATGCCTCTACTTCTGAATTTTTGAACCAAAGTTTACCTGTATATAATCTATGCTAGTTTGCCAAGCAAATTAATGGTGTAAATAAGCTAATGGGAGGCATTCCTAGATGTACTTAAGGGAAGAAATTGTTTTTTAAAGACCTTAGCTCATTGTTTGCATGCAAATGGATGCTGTTAATTAGAAATGATCCTTATGTAATTCATTAAAGTAGGTCTAGTAGGACCTCTTCTTGAAAAACTTCATTAACAATTCATATTACTCTCTTCACTCTTTGTGAGACAACCATTTTCTCTTAAGGCTTCTTTAGTTTTGGCTTCTCACTAATTCACACTCCCCTCACAAAGTAGCCTTCAGTATAGCCTCTTGTTTCCTATAAAATGAAAACCAAAAAATGTACTATGATTCAATAGTCACTTCACAGTGTAGACCATCTTTCATGGGTACCCAATATATCCATGTAAACCACTGCTAAAAGCCTTCTCACACACCTACACTCTGCCCCGAGGAACTCTCTAGCCCTCACTGCAGTCTACTTGCTCCATACTTGAATTTCCCTGGTTTCTCATCTCTGGTTTTCCTTCTGAGTCTTTCTTCATTCAGCCGGGAGTTTGCAGACTTGAGTGCCCACAGGGTGAATTCAGCTTGGAAAGCATGTGATGTTTTTACATAAGCACTGTTTTGAAATAACTACCAACATTTAAAAATTGATAGTGTCATCTTTTTAAAAAAATATATGGATTTCTGTCTCCTTCTGAAAAGTTTAGATAGGGCTAATAGGTTCTCATTCCCGCATTCTTTCAAGGCACCATCAGCTGCAGCTGAGTAACAGATGTTTCAGACTCTTGCTACTCAAAGTGTGGTCTCTGGACCAGAGCACAGACATCACCTGGGAGTTGCTAAGAAATGCAGAATCTAATAAATCATAATCAGCTTTTTAACAAGATTCCCAGGTGATTCATGTGCACATTAAAATTTAAGAAGCCCTGGTTTGGGCATCCAAGCTTTCTCTTCATTTAGCCATACCTATCTCACCTCAATCATTTATATTAATTGCTTTTCCATGGACATTTGACTATAATATTTCATATAGACATATATAATGATGATGGCGACAGCACTTAATATTGCCCGGTGCAGTTCCAAGGGCTTTACGTAGCTCTTGTGATCTTCGTAACAACTCTGTTTATTTCTATTTCTACAGAAATTTTATTGCTGAAGTTCTTGGCCCAAAACCACATAGCTAGCAAGTATTTAAACGAGGATGTGAACCCAAATAGTCTAACTCCAGCATTTTTACTGTAGATCCGATTTTGTATTACTTAGCTTTGAACTTTAGTACTTTCTGGGATATACTTTGTTTATGCCCACCAACCTCTTACTTACCAAGCCCATCCCGTTGCTGGCATCCTTAATAGCAAGGGAATAGGACATAGAATCTCTTCTGACCTATCTTTCTGACCATGTCATCCATCATACTCACTATTTCAGCTTGAGTCTCAAGCATAAAATAACCTGAACTTTTCTGTCCTTCAGCTTTTGCAAAAGCCACTTACTTTTTGAGGATGAATTGCCTTTCCCTTATTTTTTTTCTCAAAGCCCTACCCATCCTCCAAAACCCAACCTAAGTACTATTTCCTCAGTATTACCTGCTCATCTCAAGCAGAAGCAGTCTGTTCTCTCAAGTTCTTCTTAGTCCTGCTTATAGCATTCCCATAACATGTTACATCTCTATCATGCCCACATATGTTTTTGTTTCTCCAGCAAGACTGAAAGGTTCCTGAGGACAAGGCAATTATCTTATTCTCACCTCTATAATCTACAGTACTTAGCAAAAAATCTAGTATATTGTAGATGACCAAAAAATGTTTTCTCAATTTAAATAGTAAGAATTGTTATTCACGTTCAGATTAAAACAGGCATTTAAATCTTTACACTTGACATTGTTACATATGTTAAAAATAGACCTACAGAGCCAGAATCATTTTTTAAATGTTTTTTAACATTATCACATTTCCATGGATACATTTTTATTTCTGGAAATTGGACTTGATCAATTCTAATCTTAAAAAAAATGGAAGTTGGGTTCATAATTCATATTTCAGGTGTTCTCTAGGATATAGTGCTCTTAGACAAATGACTTCAGTTTCCATAACTATTTATACCCATAAGGAAGCTCTTTGATTCAGACATTCTGTACATTTGTTTATCTTAGGCTTACTGTATCACAAACAATAAATTTGAGGTGAATTAAGCAGGAATTAGCCCTCAAAGTGGATATTTTATCTTCACCCAACCTATAACCACAAGATGTTTTAGTTGCAATCCATATCACCAAAGAACTATTTTTAGATTGATCAGAGAGGATCATACAGATATTATTATCCACAGGTGTCTATGGAAAAGCTAGTCTCTTCCCATCTGTTCTCTGATGATTCTTGAAAAGCTTTCAAGGACATTCATAATTCTTCATCAAATGACTATGAAAAATTAGCTTGATAGTTAATCTTTTTATGTCATATTTTATTCTTTGAAACTTGGCAAGATCTAGTGAAATTGACTAGCTGGAGCCAAACATGCTGTCACATTGGCTGGTACTGAAATTATTACTCTCTATAGATACACCAGTGAATGTACTCTATTCATGGCCTTCCGTGAACTTTTGTGGAGCTGGGGAAGAAGGAATTCGAGTTTATTAGGGAGGATGATCTCTGGGGTGGGTCTTGAAAGACGGCAGGTCTCAAATGAAGAATGAATGGATATGATGGAAAAAGTGAGTGACATGAGCAAAATCAATGAAACAAGAAAGAACTGGCTGCATTGAAGGACTACATGCAGTTCAATATAAAGAAGCTCTCTTAAATCTCCACTTAATTTACTCATAAAATCAAGAGCTTAGGATAATTATATGTCTAAAACCAACTGCCCAATTCCTATTCCAAACTGAATGCTGGGTATTATTAGTAACTTTGGGAGGTTTTTGAAAGTTTTTCAAGTCACCATCCTGGAACCACATACCTTGCCTCCCACCATTTGAGAGTATCATTTCCAAGAGTCAGTTGTGTGTTGTTCCTAGTTTATTTATGCAGATATTCTTGCTTGTATAAGCAAGAATATATGTGTACAATATTTAAATATTATGTATACAATATTTAAATATGCTGTAAACTGGTAAAAAAGGAATGCAAAGGGAAAGAATTGTGGTTTCTATGAAAAT